>SJYQ01000624.1:590859-651862 GCA_006410935.1 Redunca redunca | reverse complement strand
ACTGGAATATAATTATTTTATATATTTAACACAACATGTTGTGTTAGTTTCTACTGAACAATGAAGTGAATCAGCTGTATGACTACATATGGGATCTATAGAATTCACACAGAGTCTATAGAAGCTATAATGTATACATATATGGAATCTTTCTACATTCCATACATATGCATTAATATATGGTATTTGTTTTTCTCTTTCTGACTTACTTCACTCTATATGACAGACTCTCAGTCCATCCACCTCACTGCAAATGAGCCAATTTCGTTTGAAGTATCTTGTCCAAGGTGGAGCTGTGCAAACCCAGCGCGCTGGCTCCCAAGTCTTTGCTTTTACACAGCTGCTGTGACAGCTCGCTCATGAGTGTCTTGGCTTTTACCACCGGGTTTTACATCCCTATCTGGAAGAGGTCACATCTTACCCATCTCCATGCCCGTCCATCCCTTTAGTCTCTCTTTCTTCACTCGGCCTGTGTTTGGTGCTTAGAGGACATTAGAAGCTTAATAAATATTCACTGAATTATTGACCTCTCTTCTCATTTCACAGACAAGGAAACTAAGACCCAGGAGTAAAGCCCTCAAATTCAAGGCCAGAACCCAATCATCTTGACCCCTGCTTTCCAAAGGGCTGGCTGGGTCAAGTTCTGAAGTGTATCTCAGTCCCATAGAAGTAGTAGGAGTAGGTATTAAGAGAGATAGCCTGAGCGTTCCCTTCAGATTCCACCTTCAGTATGTCTTGTCTAGATTACATCACTGACTTTCTCTGAATTAACTCCACGAAATACTCTGATGACTCTAACATGGAAGGGGTTGCACAGGGGAAAGAAAATCATTGGTTGAGCACCTTCCATGTATCAGGCACCATACAGTGAGATTTCAGATTTGTTATCTCATTTATTCTCAGACCAGCTCCCAAAGTTAGGGAGTATTTCTCCCACCATTATTGACATGGAAACCAAGGCCCAGAGGGGTGAAATAACTTTCCCAAGACCACAGACAGACCTGAGATTCAGATAGGAGTCTGAGTTCAAAGGTTGGGTTTTCCTGCCCACCCAGCCCCCCAACCAGGGAGGATCTCAACAATAGGATGACATCTTCAGAGGGCTTCCCTGGTGGCTCAGCAGCTGAAGAATTGGCCAGCAATGCAGAATACCTGGGTTTGATCCCTGGGTCGGGAATATTCCCTGGAGAAGGAAACAGCTATCCACTCCAGTATTCTGGTCTGGAGAATTCCATGGATTGTATAGTCCATGGGGTCACAAAGGGTCCATGGAGTCACAAAGTGCTGGACACGACTGAGCGGCTTTCACTCCAGAGAGCACAATGGGAACTGTGGAGGAAGCTGGGCTTGTGTTTGCACTGTGGCTATCAGGGAAGGAACCCAGGGAAAAATCCTAGAGAGCCCTTGATAGGCACTGAAATTCCTCCCCAGCCCTCTGGAGGTTGGGAAGGCAGGTTTACACCCTTCATCTCTAGTTCTCCCCACTGCTCCCCTTGTTTGGGAGTGGAATTGTTGTCTCTTGAGGAAGCTTTCCAGCTGGAAAGGTCCCTGAGTTCTACACCAGCTATAGTTTTCTTGAAGAGGCTGAAGTTCAGAAAACCTGGGTTCTAAGCCTGGCCTTGCCACTTACTAGCTGCGTGAGCCAAGGTCAGCTGCTTTCCACTCTGGCTCTGGGCCTCAGTTTCCACATCTGGGGAGAAATCTTTAGCTACCACCACATACCACTGCCTGGGGCTCCTCCTAGGGCTTAGACATGAAACCCCATGATTGCAAAGGCTTTCCTTTATCTTGGAATCAGTAACTGCTTCAATACACTCCCTTCCCCAGGAAGGGGCCATACTGACTGTGAGTTAAGTTTCAGATGGTTTTCAGACGGCAGACACTGAACAGACAGGAGACAGCCAGAAGTCATTGGCTGAAGGAGAGGAGCAGGGTGTGAGCAAACCACCAAGGCAAGGTTGATATCACCAGCCTGCCTTCACAGTACAGGGGTCCAGCAGACTGAGTGGCGGGCCACCAGCACTCACCAGTTTGTTACCTCGGCCACCCTGTTATCCTCTCTGGACCTCAGTTTTCACATCTGTCCACTCACTGCATTCCATAACCAGACAGAAGTCTGTTCGGAGGTTGGAAGACTTACCTTCCCACCAGGGCAAGGTTTTCAGCACTACTCAAGTTCATCAGATGGGCGATGCTGGGGCTCCCTACCAGGCTGCCGTTTCTTGCCCTTCTCTTATGTCCTGGGTGCACCTGTCCCTTCCCTCAGCAGCTCGGTGGTCTGCTCTTTCCTTTCCTACTAACCAGAACCCAAGGAGCCGAGCTGGAGTTGGAAATGCTAAGGAAGGGGCGGGCGGGGGTGGGGGAGGGCGTTGCTCTCCTGTCTACTATGGAGCAATTGAGAGAGACCTGGCTGAACTTTGCTTCTGTGCCCTGAGCCATGCTACCCTCTACATGGCCTTCTGAGCATCCCTTTCTGCCACATAATAAGATCTCAACTGGTATTTGTTTTCCATTTTACCTTTCTCACCTTCTGATCCCTCCAGCTTTGAGTGAGGGAGGGAAAACATACAGAAGAGGCCAGCACTGATTTACATAGAACTTCACAGTGTCAAGAAAGCTTCTATATGCACTGTTTATCACTGTTTAACTGACTCTTTTAACATTGCTGAGAGAATGACCACCGTGGCTGGGTGAGAGTCTCCGCAAACTTGTGCATGTGTGCTAAGTTGCTTCAGTCCTGTCTGACTCTGTGCTTCTCTTATAGCACTAATGTGATGTTCTGCTTTAATGTCTGTCTCCCCTACTGAACCTTAAACTTCATGAGGGGCCATGCACTTGCTCCCTGCTGTGTTGCCAAAGCCTAGCATACAGTGCTGCTCCCCCCAAAAAAAAAATTGTTGTGGTTTGATTGAATGAATAGATGAAGAACCATCATGTTTTTCATTTACAGATGAGGAAACTGAGGGTCCAAGAAGCCAAGTGACTTTCCCAAGGTCAACTAGCTAGTCAATTGCAAATATGGGATTCTCTCTGGCTCCTAGCTTAGGAGGTTGAAGGAATGGGCAAGGGTCATTCATCTCCCGTCAGGCACGGCAGAGTAGCACTGTGACTCCCAAGACAGAACCTTGAGTGCTACCTCTCTTGCCTCTCCTCACCCCACTTCTTTCTGCTGAGATGTCTTGGGAAGATCTGTGCACATATCATACTGTCTCCTCTGTACGTTCATGTCCACCCAACCCTACCCTGACCCAGAATGGGAGCTGCCTAAGCACAGCGCCTGGGCCTTCCCAGCTGTATCTTTAGTATCCGGCCCAACACCTGGCGTGTTATATGTACTCCACTTGTTCTCAAAGACAGAGTGATTGACTGATGGATGAACCTTCCCGTGGCAGCTCCAAGTGTCTTTTGTATGTGACATGCTTGGTGCGAGGTCAGAGTGAAGCTCCTCTAAGCCAGGTGTGGCCTAGAGTGGAGCCTGTGCGAGGGCGGTGTCGACGGTGTCGGGTGTGGGGTGCCATTCTGAGGATTGGGAGCCCCTGAGGACAGAGCCTGTGGGAAACCTGCAGGTCTGGACTGTGGGATTCTCCTGCACAGGAGGGGCTTGCAATGGTCTTCTCATCCAGCCTCTTGCTGTCTTACACAAGGACACGCTGCTCCAAAGGCAAAAGGACTGCCTGATCCCAGGCTCCACCTCCAGCCCAACCTGGTTCCCAAGGGCTTGCAGAACCAGCTGGGGAATTAGAGAGCTTACTTCCCAGTCATCAGAGGACTCCCACATGGGTCAGAGCCAGGTCACAAAGACAGCCATCAAGCTCATTCCTTCTTCCTCACACTCTCTGGGCCAGGGCAGTCATCCAGACAGGCGCCAGCAATTCTCTGGCAGAGTATTGACACTCACCTGTCACCTGGCATCATTCCTTCCCTTCCTCTGGACTCACTGATGTCATATAAGGCTGCAGAGTTATGTGAGGGACAGAGCTACTCAAAGGTTGGCCTTATCATCACCACCATTATTTGATTATCGTTACATTATTATTATTAGCTTATATTTCTATAGTACTTTATGGCTAACCAAGTACTTTGCTACATGTGATCTCATTGGACTAAGGATTGAAGGATCTCATTGGACTAAGGATGAAGGCATATAAGTGGCCTTCATTTTAGAGATGAGGGAATTGAGATTCAGAAGAGGAATGTGACAAGTCCAAAGTTAATATGGCAGAATGGAGACTCAAGAGCAGATGTCCTTCTTTTATGTTCAGTTTTATCCCACTGTCCTCACGCAGCTCAACTGATTCTTTTTCCACTTTAGGGTTAATAATGGAGCACCACTGGTCCTCAAGTCTTCCACTTCTAACAGAATACACTCCCATCATCCCTGTCTCCTGGATCCCAGAGAGAAACTTGGCACCTCTGTGGTTGAGGCCCACGGGGTCTCTGAGATGAGTTCCTTCCAGGGTGCTGGGGTGCGGGGCGGGAGAGCTTGTGGGAAAGATGCATTGAGAACCCCAGGAAGTGACAGAGCTGGGATGACCTAAGTGTGAAGGATAATAAGCCCTCATCATGTGCCATAAGGGCGCTTCATTAACTGTCAAGTTTTCTGATTCAGGAGACTTTCTGCTCCAGGAAATGAAAACTTGTGTCCCACAGCCTCGGGATTAGTGGGAGATGGCCTCTGTTGTGGGAAGCTGGCTTCAGCCTCTCACACAGGGTATCCAGGTGCTGACAGAGGCTCACACTGTTCTCAGCCAGCTCGGTGGTGGCTGATGCCAACAGTGGCACATGGCTCTCCTCTCACCCTTCCTTCTCTCCTTCCTTCCTCCCTTTCTTCCTACTTCCGTTCTGCACCACTGCCTCCTTCTCTTCCTTCATTCCTTCCTTCTTTCCTCCCTTCTTCTTCCCACAAACGTTTAATGAGCCTCTGTTATGTAGCACTAGTGGTAAAGAACCCACCTGCCAATGCAGGAGACATAACAGACTCAGGTTCAATCTCTGGGTTGGGAAGATCCCCTGGAGTAGGAAATGCAACGCACTCCAGTATTCTTGCCTCTTCAATCCCTTGGACAGGGGAACCTGGCATGCTACAGTTCATATGGTTGCAAAACAGTCAGACATGACTGAAGTAACTGAGCCTTAACACTATGTTCAGAGCATCTTCTGGGTCCTGGGGATTTGGCAGTGAACTGGGATCCTAAAGAGATCAGCTACCTGGTACATGAAGAGTTTGGTGTGGGGTCTGAGCGCTCTCTGCCACAGAGAAGCTCTGAGCCCTCGGGATATTGTGATACCTGCCAGGAACTGAGAGGAGTTCAGAGAGCTGGCCTCATCTAGAGGAATCCCACAGAACAACTTCTGAGGGAGGGCAGTCACTGAACCCACCACATCAGAGTCCCAGCTCCTGGTCCCCTCAGGCCACAGGCCAGTGGGGAGGTCAGTCACAGGCACCAGGAGTGACTTTCCCGTCACCTCTCAAAGTCTGTGGGGTTTCTGTCCCTCAGCTGGGCAGCGGGCAGTGGAGCGGCCACCCTGTCAGGCACTGCCAGGCTGTGTTTCATGTTGCAGCTCCCCAGGTCCTCCTCCAGTTCAGCTGTGGCCAGCGAATCAGGCATTTCCATCTCTTTCCAGAGATGGAAAGGATTAGGGCTGGAGCGCCTGTCCTGACTTCTGGATCCAGTTTCATCCTCTGAATGAGGAAGGATGAGCCAGATCTTTGCCAGATTCCTAGGTGACCCAGATTGTCTAAGAATCACTCCAGCAGGACCTGACATCCCCCTATTTATCTAGAAGGGATCCAGAGTTTCCAGGGTGTAAAGTCTTCTCGTTTGCCCAGCATTGCAGGGAGACCAAGGCAAACATGCTACAGACGAGTGGCTTCAGTCACAGTTCCCAGTGAATCAGGCTGAGTCAAGGTCAGAACATGCTCTTCAGGGACTACCACAGCCCCATGGGCCTCCTCCCTCCCTGACAGTGATGATGAGCTCATTCCTCCCTTCCTTCTTCACACAGCAAGTATTTTCTGAATGCTGTGTGCTCTGCATTTGAAGACACAGTGGTGGACGGTGTGAGGCATCTGCCCCTGAGGAACTCTTTCAGGAAGTCTGGGCATCTGTTAGGTGCCAGCCTCTGTGACATCCCCCAGGCTCAAATGGTGAACACTCAGATCCTAATGTGAATGGTCTCAGAATCCAACAGGGGAGGCCAACTGTGAGCACAGGGCACAGCAGATGCCCTGTAAGAGAGGCCCTTCATTACAGAGAGCTGGTGAGGGGGTCCCAGTGGGGCAGGTGTTTCACAGGATGGTCCTTGGGACCATGTAGGAGTTGGGGGCAAAGTGTGTTCTGAGGGTGCATGCAGGCATGTTCAGGGGTGGTGATAACATAATGTAGTTACAATGTCCCTACAGTACAGCGGAGACCTGCACCAAGCTCTTCATGTACCAGATGGTTGATCTCTTTAGGTTCCCAGTTCACTGTTGAATCCTCAGGACCCAGAAGAGGCTCTGAACATAGTAGAGGCTCATTAAACAGCTGTGGGAGGCAAAGGGAGTTGCCAAAGTGTGAAGAACTCAGGCGCCCTTTGGAGGGACTTGGATTGTTTTCCCTTTGGGGGTAATGTGTTTAGTCTCTTAGTCATGTCTGACTCTTTGCCACCCCCTGGACTGTAGCCTGCCATGGGATTTCCCGGGCGAGAATACTGGAGTGGGTAGCCGTTCCTTTCTCCAGGGGATCTTTCCAATCCAAGCCCTGGTCTCCTGCATTGCAGGAGGATCCTTCACCATCCAAGCTAGCATGGGAGCACCACAGAACTACTGAAAAATCCAAACAGGCTCAGATGTACGTATTAGACAGATGGCAAGGGTCTGAGGAAAGAAAGCAGTAGAACTGGGAGAAGGGAACCTGGGTGTGACACTGGATGTGGGATTAGGATGAAGGAGAGGCTAGGATGGCTCTCGGTCTTGGGTCTTGGGGCCATTTCCTGAGGGAACTGAGGAGACTGGTGGGGAGGGGGTAGTGATGGTGGGTTCTATGCACTGGTTGCTGTCAACGGTGGAACATCATTTTTGCCCTCGAGGGCTAGAATAAAGAACAGGGAGCAGGAGGAGGGAGAGAGGCCCTCACCTGGCAGTGATAGGAGGCACTTGATGGAAGAAACTTGAGGTCTGAAAGGGTCTGTGGATATTGAAGCAGAGGTGAGGAGACCAGAATATGAGTCAGCTTAGTTCAGTCGCTCAGTCATGTCTGACTTTGTAACCCCATGGACTGCAGCATACCAGGCTTCCCTTGTCCATCACCAACTCCCGGAGCTTGCTCAGACTCATGTCTATCAAGTCAGTGATGCCATCCAACTGTCGCATCTTCTGTCATCCCCTTCACCTCCTGTCTTCAATCTTTCCCAGCATCAGGGTCTTTTCCCATGAGGCAGTTCTTTGCCTCAGGTGGCCAAAGTATTGGAGCTTCAGTTTCAGCATCAGTCCTTCCAATGAATATTCAGGACTGATTTCCTTTACGATTGATTGATTGGATCTCCTTGCAATCCAAGGGACTCTCAAGAGTCTTCTACAACACCACAGTTCAAAAGCATTAAATCTTTGGTGCTCAGACTTCTTTATGGTCCAACTCTCACATCCATACATGACTACTGGAAAAACCATAGACTTGACTAGACCAACTTTTGTAGGCTAAGTAGTATGTCTCTTTTTAATATGCTGTCTAGGTTGATCATAGCTTTTCTTCTAGGGGATGAGTAGAGAGGAGTAAAAAGACATTCTAGAGACTGAATTCCCTGGGTGAAACCACCTTCAGTCCTAGAATAGAGCCAGACATTTCCCCAGATCGCTCATGGCATTTGAGTGGAAAAGGCTGGCATAAGGGTAGCAGGAAATTTTGGTCATTTCATCATTAAGCTAGAGACTTCAGGCCTCTGGTAAATTGCTCAGACTCCTATTGCATGACTCAGGCATGCTCCACATGCCTGCCAGAGCCAGAGCAGGGATGGAGAAGATAGGAAAAAGTCTTGACCTTGCAAGGTCTGGGGGAGTCTGGGGAGAGTTGGCTGCGGTGGGCGTGGTGGAGGAGGAGAGGGGATGAGGGGCAGCTCCAACCTATAGTTGCGAACTCTAGTTTCTCAGATGCGTGAGTGTCTTTCCTCTTTGTTATAAGTAAGATACACTTCCTACTTTATGATTTTTTTATTTGTCAGCAGAGTCACTGCTACTTGAAGTTGAATGACATGGAATGATGAAGAGAAGACATTATATATATATATATATATAACATATGTTTAAACTTTTAATTTTGTGTTTTGGGGTATAGCCTATTAACAAACAATGTTGTGATAGTTTCAGATGAACAGCGAAGTGACTCAGTCACACATATGCACGTATCCATTTCCCCCCAAACTCCCCTACCATCCAGGCTGCCACGTAACATTGAGCAGAGTTCCTTGTGCTGTGCAGTAGATCCTTGTCAGTTACCCATGTTAAATATAGCAGTATGTACATGTCCATCCCAAACCCCCTAACTATCCCTTCTCCCCATCCTTCCCTCTGGCAACTATAAGCTCATTCTCAAAATCAGTGAGTCTGTTTTAGTTCTGTAGGTAAGTTCATTTGTATCATTATTATTTTTTTAGATTCCACATATAAGGGACATCATTCGATATTTGTCCTCTGTCTGACTTACTAAGAGAGGACTATATCTGTCACTCATTTCCCAACTCCGTTCATTTTTTTCTTTATCTCTTTTTTCCTTGCCTTTTTTCATCTTTCCTTCCTTCATCTCTTCTCTACCTTTTCCCCTTCCTTCCCCATTTTCCATGGTTAACCATGCACCCAGTCTGGAGCTAAGCGCCAAGTTTACAGTCAAATGTCTTCAGACCCTGGGTGTGAACATAATCAATTGAGCTTTGTGATCTCAAGAAAGCAGGTGGTGTTTGGAGTGGAGAAAATCTTTTCCCTAATAGTGGATTCAGGACCTACCTCACTTTTGTTACAAGTAAGATACACTTCCTACTATATGATTTTTTGTCAACAAAGTCACCGCTACTTGAAGTTGAATGACATGGAGTGATGAAGAGAGGACTATATATATATATGTAAAGTGGTCACTTTTCATTTCAATAAACCCTGGTTCCTTCTGAGTGCAAAGCATGGTCCAAGGCAGCCCCTCGTCAGTCGCCAGCTAGGCTCAAGAGTTGGGAACCATGAGGCTCCCGGGCATTCGGCATTGAGATTTGTCTGGGCCACGATGTCCCTTTCCTTCCAATTGACTCTGTTCAGTATGCCAGCCAGGACACCCATGTTCTCCCAACTTTGGGAATTCAATAAAAAGATAACGTAGGGTTCTGACTTCCACGGAGTTTATGATCTTGGGGGTAAGTGACATCCACATATGCGGCTGTGCAGGGTGTGATGAGTCACCTGAGAGAGTGAGGCTGGCAGGGAGGATGCCTGGAGACCAGATGGGAAGGGAGGTCACAGCTGAGCTGTAGATGGAGGGTGAGAGGGTACAGTGTTCCGAGTACCAGGAGCAAGGAATGTGCATAACTCTCTCCCTGTGCTTCCAGCACCAAGGATGGTGCCTGGTGCTGAGCAGAAACTCAGAACATCTGCAACACTGAATGGAAGCACCAGACACTTTTTTGGTGAAGCCTTCTCTGATACTTTCAGTGAGTTTAGTATATCTGCACTAAGTGAGATATTTTATTATCCAAGGAACATGATAATCCACATTTTTCCTCATTGCAGGAAAATTAGAAAATGGTGGTAAGCAAAAGGAGAAAGAAATGCTCAGGATTCGCTACCCAGAAGCACATTCTGTTGACATTCTAATACAGACCCATCCAGACATTTTTTTCTGTTTGTTTACATGTATTATTTATGAATACACAGACATATTTGGAGAGACTTACATAAACAGAATGGCCTTTATCGTTTATGCTGTTGTAACTTGCTATAAACTTTACAAAAACGCTCAAAGCTACGTTGCTGAAGCTTTGGTCCATAGTCACCATGCATGCATGCTAAGTCACTTCAGTCGTGTCTGACTCTTTGCAACCCTATGGGGCTCCTCTGTCCATACGATTCTCCAGGCAAGAATACTGGAGTGCGGTGCCATGCCCTTCTCCAGGTGATCTTGCTAACCCAGGGATCAAACCCCACATCTCTTGCATCTCTAGCACTGGCAGGTGGATTCTTTACCACCAGAGCCACCTTGGAAGCCCCCATAGTCTCCGGTCTGCTCCTGGTAGAGCTCACCAGGACCACTCTCAGTGGGCGGGGACGGTGGCCTCCTCATCTCTTACTCCCCTATGCCTAGCACTGGCCTGGTTCCCTATAGGGCCTCAGTGTGAGTGGGGAACTAAATCAATTCCCTGCTGAAGACATTCCACTGATGACGGCAAACATCAGGGCAGACTAAGCAGCCGAGAGGGACAACGTGGCCTCCCGGGGAGTCACAGGCCACACACCCCTACTGGACACACACTTTGCCTCTGTGGCTGCTGTCTGCTGCTCTGCAGCCAGCCTCTCCCTGCTGCCTGGTCTCAGCTCCCAGCCTCCCAGCTGGGAAAACAAGGTTCCTCTGCGCACGTGGCTCCCAGGAGCCTCCTGGGCTATTTTTACTCCTCGGGGTCTCCACCCTGGAAATTTACTTCCTCTCCCAGAGAGGAATCCTCCTTTCTCTGGTTATTTACTCTGGAGGCTCCCACGGCATGCCCGCCTCCAGGCTTCAGCTATGGGAATGCTCCCCACGGAAGAGGAGATAACAGTGCTGCTGGCCCAGAGCGCCAGGAAGCGTGAGCTTCGGGATCAGGAATCCACAAGCAGGTGGAGCTGAGCAGGCTCAGAGCCAAGCGGGAGGTGAAGCTCTTTCAGGAAGTGCTATGTGCACCTGAGGGCCCCAGGCAGCCCTGTGAGTCAGGCTCTGGTGTCCTCGCTTCACTCACGTCGTTGACATGCATTTCGTGGAGGTGGTGGTGCCCAGGCGGGCAAGATGATAGCTCTGTGGTTTGAGGCTGGAACTGCTGGAGCACTCCAATCACTTGGGGGCAAGAAGAAAGCCCTATTTAAAGGCCATTTTTACACTATCTTTCAGAAGAGGAGTATTTATGGTTTGCCTTTTTTTTAAATTGTAGGACAGTTGACATGCAGCATTCTGTATGTTTAAGATGTACAAAGTGTTGATTTGATACATGTATAGGTTGCAATATGATGACCACCGTAGCCTTGGCTAACAACACTACCATGTCACATAGTTACTGCCATTATTTATTTATTTATTTATTTATTTTTGTGGTGAGAACATTTAAGACCTAGTCTCTTAGCAACTTCAAAGCATACTATAATCCAGTTGACAATATCACTATGCTGTGCATTACCTCCAGAGCTTACTCATCTTCTAGTTGGAAGTTTGTACTCTTTAACATCACCCAGATCCCAGCTTCCCCCCACCCCGCCCCCAAGTTCCTAGTAACCACTGTTCTACTCTGTGTTTCTATGACTTAAGCTTTTTCAGATTCCACACGTTTAAGTGACCTTTTAAAGGTATTTGTCTTTGTGTTTCTGACATCTCAGTACAATCCCCTCAGGTTTGTTCATGTTGTCACAATAGTTGCAGCTCCCTTGCTCTAGAGTGTGGGCACTGTTGATGTGGTCCACAGGCTTAGTTGCCCTGTGGCATGTAGGATCTTTCTAGACCAGGGATAAAACCCATGTCCTCTGGATTGGCAGGTGGATTTTTAATCACTGGACCCCCAGGGAAGTCTCAGGTATCTTTTCGATATCCTGCTTTCCTTTCCTTTGGCTATAAGTCCAGAAGTGAAATTGCTGGATCATATGGTAGTTTTATTTTTAACTTTTTGAGGAACCTCTGTACTATTTTCCAAAGTGGCAGAACCAGTTTACATTCCCACCAATAGTGCATAAGTTTTTTCCCCACATCCTTGCCAACACTTGCTAGTTTTTGTTTTTCTTTTTTTTATTATAGCCTCTCTAACAAGTGTGAGGTAATATCTCGCTATGGTTTTGATGATTATTTCCCTGATGATTACTGATGTTGAATATCTTTTCATGAACTTGTTGGCTATTTAGAGGCTTTCTTTAAAAAAATGTTTATTTCTTTTTCTTTGGAAATTTGCCTATCAGATTTTCTTCTGTCATTGAGTTGTATGAGTTTTTTTTTTTTTAATTTTTGTTTTAACTTTAGTTTACTTTACAATACTGTATTGGTTTTGCCAAATATTGACATGAATTCACCACAAGTGTACATGCGTTCCCAAACATGAATCCCCTCCCACCTCCCACCCCATAACATCTCTCTGGGTCCTCTCCATGCACCAGCCCCAAGCATCCTGCATCCTGTATCAGACATAGACTGGCGATTCGTTTCTTACATGATAGTACACATGTTTCAATGCCATTCTCCCATGTCATCCCACCCTCTCTCTCTCCCCCAGAGTCCAAAAGTTCACTCTATAGATCTGAGTCTCTTTTGTTGTCTTGCATACAGGGTCATCATCACCATCTTTCTAAATTCCATATNATTCTGGGGGGTGGATCATAGAGGATCCTGCTGTGATTTATGTCGGAGAGTGTTTTGCCTATGTTCTCCTCTAGGAGTTTTATAGTTTCTGGTCTTACATTTAGATCTTTAATCCATGTATGAGTTTTTAAAATATATTTTGAGTATTAGCCACTTATCCAATAAACGGTTTGAAAGTATTTTCTTCCATTTCATAGGCTGCCTTTCCATTTTGTTGATTATTTCTTGTGCTGTGCAGAAGCAGCTTTTTAGTCTGATGTAGTCCCAGGAGCTCTGTTGCTTGTGCTTTTGGTATCATATTCGAAAAGTTACTACCAAGACCAATGTCAAAGAGCTCCTTCTCTATGTTTCCTTTTAGGAGTTTTATGGTATCAGGTCCTATGTCTAAGTCTTTAATACATTTTGAGATAACTTTTGTGAATCGTATAAGACAGAAGCCCAGTTTCGCTTTTCTGCATGCTGTTAACTAGCTTTCAAACACCATTTTTATGATCTAATCCCCTAAGGACTCTTGGCCTGTCCACAGCTTCTCTGACATGATACACAGAGAGTAAGCAAAGGGCACTGTGATTTGAGGAACAAGCATGCGATCTAGAGCCCAAACTTCTCTGGTCTGTGTGACCTTAGTCAAGTTGTTTGGGCTCCCTGAGCACTGATTTGTTTCTTTGAATAACAGGAGTAATAACCATCTGTTCTGCCCAATGGGGTCTTTAAGAAGATTCAAATAAAATCACAAATGCAGAAACACCTTATACATAGTAAAATACTCTCTGTAGGGAAAAGTATAAGAACTTTTTTTTCTTTTTTTTT
Organism: Redunca redunca; assembly: GCA_006410935.1. NCBI lineage: Eukaryota > Metazoa > Chordata > Mammalia > Artiodactyla > Bovidae > Redunca > Redunca redunca. The sequence goes on along the minus strand of SJYQ01000624.1, from coordinate 638,513 downwards.
GAGGAGAGTTACAAGTAGTGACTTGACAATTCAGACAGACCCAAAGTGGTGGCAACCTGTCCATCTTACTGTATGGAATTTGTCAAGCCCTGATCTAAGAATCAGATAGCCTGGAGTTATAAGGCTAGAATAGGGGCCTGGAAATGCCCTGGCAACAATTCTGACATCTCTGTGCTTCCACTGGTCACTGACTACTATTAATAAAGGCAATAGCAACAATGACTAGAGTAAGAGTGTCTATTACTAAGTGCTTCCTGTAAGCCAGGTGTGGGGCTAAGGGCTTTGTAGACATTATCTCAAGTGATCCTCATACAACTCTATGAGATGGACATTGTTATTGCCCCATTTTATGGGTGAGGAAATATGTTCAGAGAGGCCACATAGCTAGTAAGTGGCAGAACTGGGACATAAGCCCAGGTTGCATCTTTATCTTTGAGCATTTTCTCTGTCATCTTTTATCTTTTCTTTGTCATCTCTTAACCAAAGACATCCTGTCAGTATCAGACATGTAAGCCTTCAGTTCCAAATATCAATGAAAACAATTCAAATAAATTTGATCTCATTTTAGGTAATTAAACCATGTTCTGAAACTTTTAAAATCTAGGTGTGTTTATTAGTTTCCCATTGATACTGTAATAAATTACCAGAAACTTAGTGGCTTACGACAAGTTGAATAGGTCAGAAGTGCGACAGGGGTCTTAACTGGGCTAACACCAAGGTGCTGATAGCTGTGTTCCTGGAGGTGCTAGGGAGAACCCACTTCCTTGCTGTTCCCAGCTTCCAGAGACTGATCACAGTCCTTAGCTCGTGGCTATTTTCAAAGTGCATTGCTCCAACCTCTGCTTCTGTTGTCACGTCTCTTCTTCTGACATCGACTCTCTTGCCTCCATAAAAAGGATTCACTGGGCCCACTTGGATAACCCAAGACAATTTTACCATGTCCATATCCTTAAACTAATCATATCTGCAGAGTCCTCTTTGCTATATATTTAAGGTAACCTATTTGTAGATTCTGGGCATGGGGCTGTGGCCATATTTGTGGGGAGAAGCAACTGTCTACAACATCATGTATCAGGGCTGTAGTGAGTAGTAAAGATAAGATGAATAAATAATAAAGTTATGGCTGAGAGCAGCACTCAGTAAAGAATGCCTCCTGAGATGCTTCCCTGGTTAGTGTCTAGCAGAGGGAGGACTGGTCTACAAAAGAGCAGGGGAAAGGCAGCCAGGCAGCAGATGCTTTCAATACTACCCTAGCCTATCTAGGGCTGTAGTCTGGATGACCTGATGGGAACATCTAGTTTTGTTCACTATCAAAACCTGAAGCCATTTTGTAATCCCCCTCCCACCAAGCATCTACAGGTTATGACTCAACTTTCTTTGAGAAGTTTTCCTGCTGGAAGAGAATGCACTCACCTGGCCAACATTTGATACTCATGTACTCTTGTAAATTGCCGTCATCAGTCTCTTGTGAGTTAGACGCAGTGACTCCGCACTGTCAGGACTGATAAACTCAAAGGCATGGATGAGGAAGAGTAATCGAGGAAGTGCCACCCTTGGGAGGGTTCTTGGGGCCTGTCAGCTGGCCCAACCCTGGTGATGCCAGACATTGCCTTCTAGAGACAGGTACTTGATTCCTGGTTACTTAGAGAAACTAGCAGTGAGGATTATGTCCAACTTTTCTAAACATGAGATTTAGACAATGATTCACCATGTTTACCCCAGGTTCAATAGCCACTTTTAACAAGGAAATTGTATAAAATAAAGCTTGCTAGGAAAAAAATCACAAGAAGAAATAAAGTATTCAAGCAGCAAGGTGCTGTGATGGAGAGAGGGCTGGTAGCATAATTTGAATCCCAACCTTTAAGTCCCTGTGTGATCTGGGACAAACTTCTTTCCATCTCTGAGCCTCAGTTTCTTCATCTGCATAGTAAGGACCATGGTCTAAATCCGCGATTCTCAACTGGATGGGACATCAGAACCACTCAGGGAACTTTTGGAGGCTGTCAATGCCCAGGCTTTATTGGAGTCGGGAATCACTCTTTCTGAATGAAGCAAGGTCTTTTCCACGCCTTCTATCACTCTGTGAAAAGTTTGGAATTTTTCAGTGAAAATCTGGGTTCTGGGGTTTCCCTGGCAGTCCATTGGTTAAGACTGTACTTCCAATAAAGGGGACGTGGGTTCAGTCCCTGGTTGGGGAACTAAGATCCCGCATGCTGTGTGGTGCATCAAAAAAACTTTTTTTAAAATCTGGGTTCAGATTTATTGGAGGCACCCATCCTCCTTACTGGATAGCAAATTCAGCTGAACAAGAAAATTAAAATTGAGTGCACACTATCTACAAGGCACTAAACTAGATCCATTGGGATGCCTGAAAAGATCTTACTGGGTGTCAGCTAGGTGGCCGTGTACTCAGATAATTATAGGTAAAAAGGAGTGGACATTGTTTCTTTTAAAATTCATCATCAGTTCAGTTCAGTTCAGTCACTCAGTCGTGTCCAACTCTTTGCGACCCCATGAATCGCCACCCATGTATTAAATGAATAATTCCTTTTAGCTCTATTGGACTTCTTTTTCCAGGAATTTAGAGTCTGAGTTCTATATATCTCTGCAAGGGCGGAGTTGGGGGGTGGGGGGAGTTGGTGAGATGGATCCCCTGTTGCACAGAGCTCTGGCAGGCAAAGCAAGCTCCCTGGCTCCCACCTGGTGCTCTTTATTAGAAGTTACACAGCATCAGGTTCCACTTTTAATATTGACTGAATGTTTACAATGTGCCAGATACTATTCCAAGAGTTTTATGGATGCTAACTCATGTAATCTGCACATGATCCTGTGAGATAAACACTGTTACTTTCCCCATATCCCAGATGGGACAGTGAGGCAGAGAGGTCATGTCACTTGCCCAGGGTCACTTGCTGGTCAATGGGGAGTTGAGACTGGACATCGGTCCCAGGACTCATGTTCCCAACCACTTATAAATGTATTCTGTGCCCTCTGTGAAATGTTCCATGTCTGCCCATAATGATGCCCTCAAAGGATGAATAACAAGAGAAATACTGATGTTAAAATGCTAGATAAAATGTTAGTATGATAAACTCTTATAAAAGTATTTTATCACTGACTGGGTAAAGTCAAAACAAAACACAGATCCTAAAAAACTATACACAGGGAAAAAGACTGTAATAAAATAATAAAAAGAGACTGGAAGGAAAATAGCAAAATATTAAGAATAATCAGAGGATGGAATTATAAGTGAATTAAAAATTCTTCCTGTTTGTATTTTTCATAATGACTAAGCTTTCCCATAATCTCATTCCTCAGTGACAAGTAAGATGTTACTCCTTGAAATATAAACACTACTGTATATAAAATAGATAACTAACAAGAACCTACTGTTTAGCCGGGGAATTCTACTCAGTTTTCGGCAGCTGCTTATATGGGAGAAGAATCCAAAAAAAGAGTGGATATATGTTTATGTGTAACGGATTCACTTTGCTATACACTTGAAACTAACACAACATTGTAAATCAACTCTACTCCAAGAAAAATTAAAGACAAAAGCTCTCAAAGAACCACAGTACAGCTAAGTTGTGACACAGAAAAAAAACGGTGTTGGTTTTAAAAATTGGCAGATAAGTAATTTGAAATTTAAAAGAACTTTTCTCATGGGTATAAGAGTATTCATAATGATAAGATATGTTCGATACAGGATACAGGATGCTTGGGGCTGGTGCACGGGGAAGATCCAGAGAGATGATATAGGGTGGGAGGTGGGAGGGGGGTTCAGGATTGGGAACTCATGTACACCCGTGGTGGATTCATGTCAATGTATGGCAAAACCAATACAGTATTGTAAAGCAAAATAAAGTAAAAATAAAAATTAAAAAAAAGATTATTTTAAAACTAACATTTTGAACTAACAGTCCCAGGTATTGCTCTAAGAACATTATGTTTCCTTATTGAGTGGGTTAATAATTGTTTTCGCCCCTTTTTATCAGTTCAGTTCAGTCTCTCAGTCGTGTCCAACTCTTTGCGACCCAATGGACTACAGCATACCAGGCTTCCCTGTCCATCACCAACTCCCAGAGCTTGCTCAGACTCATGTCCATCGAGTCAGTGATGCCATCCAACCATCTCATCCTCTGTTGTCCCCTTCTCCTCCTGCCTTCAATCTTTCCCAGCATCAGGGTCTTTTCCAATGAGTCAGTTCTTCACATCAGGTGGCCAAAGGATTGGAGCTTCAGTTTCAGCATCAGTCCTTCCAATGAATGAATATTCAGGACTGATTTCCTTTAGGGTTGGCTGGTTTGATCTTCCTGTCCAAAGGACTCTCAAGAGTCTTCTCTTAGTTCACATAGTTCAAACCTGTGTTATTCAGGGCTAACTGTATTTAACCCTTTGCTTTAGAAAGGCCAAGTCTTTAACATTTTTAGCTCTCAGTCCTGCTAGCCACCCTAAGCAAGAGTCTTCTTCAGCACTACAGTTCAAAAGCATCAATTCTTCAGCACTCAGCTTTCTTTATGGTCCAACTCTCACATCCATACATGACTACTGGAAAAACCATAGCTTGACTAGATGGACCTTTGTTGGCAAAGTAATGTCTCTGCTTTTTAATATGCTGTCTAGGTTGGTCATAGCTTTGCTTTCAAGGAGCAAGCATCTTTTAATTTCATGGCTTCAGTCATCATCTGCAGTGATTTGGGGGCCCAAGAAAATAAAGTCTGTCACTGTTTCCATTGTTTCTCCATCTGTTTCACAGCTGTTCCAAGTGAGAAACTGCAGGAATATCCCCATCAAAAAATTTTTTTTGTTTCTTAGTCAACTGAAATAAAATGATCAATTTTCCTCTTGAAATAAAGTCACTTCCAAGGGAATCCATGCTTACTATAAAACTGTTTGGGATTACCTCTGCAACCAAAAATGCAAGTTTATTGGCCTGGACTTGTCTTCTACTGTTTCCAAAATATCCCACCATAGAGCCATCGAGCAAATGACCCACAAGCTGCAGAACAATTATACCAAAGAAATTCTCACACTATTATGAACATCATAGGACCCACAGCAGATTTTCTAACCTGGGGATCTGGCAAAATCCCTGAGAATCCTCAGGGAATCTGAATTTGGAGGCCAGTGGGACTGGGAAAACGGACTCTTGGAGGGTACAAACAAAACCTTGTGTGTACTAGGAGCCAGGAGAAAGGAACAGTGTATCCACAAGAGACTGAGCCAGACTTGCCTGTGAGTGTCCAGCAATCTCTGGCAGAAGTGTGGGGCAAAGTGGCAGAAGTGCACGGCCTGCTGCAGGGTCAGGGGCACTGAATACAACAGTGGGTGCACAAGTTCTTTTGAAGGAGGTCGCCATTATCTTCATTTAAGTGAAAGTTGCTCAGTTGTGTCTAACTCTTTGCAACCCCATGGACTATACAGTCCATGGAATTCTCTAGGCCAGAATACTGGAGCGGATAGCCTTTCACTTCTTCAGGGGATCTTCCCAACCCAGCGATCGAAACCAAGTCTCCCACATTGCAGGTGGACTCTTTACCAGCTGAGCCACGAGGGAAGCCCGAGAATACTGGAGTGGGTAGCCTATCCCTTCTCCAGGGGATCTTCCCAACCCAGGAATTGAACCAGGGTCTCCTGCATTATAGGTAGATTCTTTACCAACTGAGCTATCAGGGAAGCGCTTATCTTTACTGGGATTTCCTTCTGGCTTGGTTGATAAAGAATCTGCCTGCAATGCAGGAGACCTGGGTTTGAGCCCTGGGTTGGGAAGATCCCCTGGAGAAGGGAAAGGCTACCCACGCCAGTATTCTGGCCTGGAGAATTCCATGGACTGTACAGTCCATGGGGTGCAAATGAGTGACTTTCACTTTTATTTCACCATAGTTTAGCCATAGGCCAAACAACATGGAGGGAACACAGCCCCACCCATGAACAGAAAATTGGATTGCAGATTTACTGAGCATGGCACCACCCATCAGAACAAGAACCAGTTTCTCCCAAAGTCAGTCACTCCCTTCAGGAAGCCTCTTATCCTTCTCCATCAGAGGGCAGATTGAATGAAAACCACAATCACAGAAAACTAACCAAACTGATCACAAGGACCACAGCCTCGTCTAACTCAATGAAACTATGAGCCATGCTGTGTAGGGCCACCCAAGACGGATGGGTCATGGTGGAGAGTTATGACAAAATGTGGTCCACTGGAGAAGGGAATGGCAAACCACTTCAGCATTCTTGCCTTGAAAACCCCAGGAAGAGCATGAAAAGGCAAAATGATATGACACTGAAAGATGAACTCCTGAGGTCAGTAGGTGCCCGATATGCTACTAGAGATCAGTGGAGAAATAACCACATAAAGAATGAAGACATGGAGCCAAAGCGAAAACAATGCTTAGTTGTGGATGTGACTGGTGATGGAAGTAAAGCCCTATGCTGTAAAGTACAATATTGCATAGGAACCTGTAATGTTAGCTCCATGAATCAAGATAAATTGGAAGTGGTCAAATAGGAGATGCCAAGAGTGAACATCAACATTTTAGAAATCAGTGAACTAAAATGGACTGGAATGGGCTAATTTAATTCAGATGACCATTATATCTACTACTGTGGGCAAGAATCCCTTAGAAGAAATGGAGTAGGCCTCATAATGAACAAAAGAGTGGGAAATGCAGTACTTGGGTGCAGTCTTAAAAATGACAGATCTCTGTTCATTTTCAAGGTAAACCATTCAATATCACAGTGATCCTAGTCTATGTCCCAACCACTAATGCCAGAGCTGAACAATTCTATAAAGACTTAGAAGACCTTCTAGAACAAACACCAAATGGCATTTGGTGCTACTTTGGAAGTAAAGACCTCAAGGGAGTTGAAGGTTCTGGGAGCCACCGGACCCTGTGCATCTCTGAATGTGAAAGGACCGTGTGTATCAGAAAACGAGCTTGGTGTCGGTGGCACGAGTCAGTGGAAAATCTGTGGCCTGGATCCCACAACGACACTCGCATCTACTTTGAAGTAGTCAACCAGCACAACACCCGGATCCTGCAAGGAGGCGGAGGCTCCATCCAGTTCGTCACGCACTACCAGCACTCCAGCATCCAGCGGCGCACTGGTGTGACCACCGTTGCCCGCAATCGGGCAGATGTGCAGAGCCAGCTGATGCACATCGAGGCGGCGTTTGACCAGGAGGCGGCTGCGATGCTGATGGCGCGGCTGGGGGTGTTCCGAGCCGAGTCGCAGGAGGGTTTGGACGTGCTTTGATGGCTGGATAGACAGCTCATCCGGCTGTGTCAGAAGTTTGGACAGTATAACCAAGAAGACCTCGTGTCATTTAGGTCATCAGATTCCTTCTCTCTACACCCTCAGTTCATGTTCCATCTTAGAAGGTCTCCATTCCTTCAAGTCTTCAACAACAGCCCTGATGAGTCATTGTATTATCAGCACCACTTTGCCTGGCAGGATCTCACCCAGTCCCTCATCATGTTCCAGCCCATCCTGTATTCCTACTCCTTCCACGGGCCCCCAGAGCCTGTGCTCCCGGACAGCAGCACCATTCTTGCTGACAGAATTCCGCTCATGGACACTTTCTTCCAAATTGTCATTTATCTTAGTGAGACCATAGCCCAGTGGCGGAAAGCAGGCTACCAGGACATGCCTGAGTAGGAAAACTTCAAGCACCTCCTGCAGGCGTCCCTGGACGATGCACAGGAGACCCTGCAGGCGCGGTTCCGGGAGCCGCAATGCATTCACATGGAGCACAGGGGCAGCCAGGCTTGACTTCTTTTGTCCAAAGTGAATCCGTCTCACACACACAATAAACTGTATGCTTGGGGACAGGAAACGGAGGCACCCATCCTCACTGATGACGTTAGCCCGCAGGTGTTCATGGACCATCTGAAGAAGCCGGCTGTCTCCACTGCTTGTTGAGCTAAGGATATGGGGCAGGAAATGGAAGAAAACACTGTCACTTTGTGTTCACAATTGTTTATAAAGGCTAAACATTCCTTTTACTTTGTCAGTGGATTTTAATAAATAATCAAAGGAAGTCTTTAGATTTTAATTTATTTGTATTCCTTATCTGTGCCCTTTTTCTTACTCCATACAATTATAAGGTCATAAAGATTTTGGTATTGGTAGATGTTTATACGCTTTTTGTATCCTAACTTTTAGAGTCTGTATAAAATCAGAGCCAATGTATTTTGGCAACTTGCTTACATGAAAATCATAATAATCAGAAAGGCGATAAATCTGGATGAAGAAAAAAAAAAAGATGTCCTTTTCACCATAAGAGACTGGAATGCAAAAGCAGGAAGCCCCTTTTTATAGTGATGCTTAAATAACCTGCCTGAGTTTGCAGATCTGAGAACTGGTGCCAGTGTCCAGCTTAGAGCTGAGGTATTTCTCCCTGTCTTACTTCCTCTCACTGCAGTTTTCACTGTGAACATGCTATATTTTGACTACCTGATCAGCTAACTAAACTTTGATGACTTTAGTGGGGACCTAACTTGCCCTCAGGACATTGTTTGCAGGGTTCCATCGCAGGCTTGCAAAACCAATGTCTTCCGCCCCCCCCCCCCNGCCCACCCCCCCAACCCCAATCAGGTTTTCTATACAAAAAGGATTTTCTCAGGCTGGATGCTCTTTTCTTAGAGTCTACCAGAACCTAAGCCTCACTTCTGGCAACTTCCATCGAAGTCTAGTTCTCCAACTTCACCCTCAGCATATATCCAGTCCTGCCACCTCACCGTGGGCAGACCACAGATGGCTTCTTTAGGACCACATGTGGAAAGAGAAGCCATTCTGAGACTTCTGCCCTTCCAAAGGGATTATTATTGCTGAGTCAGTGCTCTTTGTGAGTTCTTTTGGTCGATCAGGTTCAGGTAAGGAGAGAAGCCAACCACCCACATCATCAGCATGGGGCCTGCCTAAAATAGCACCACTGAGATAGCAGGCATTCCTAGTCCAGACTGTGGCATCAGCTGGGCCTCTCTGGTGGCTCAGTGGTAAAGAATCTGCCTGCCAATGCAGGGATGCAAGATCAGTCTCCAGGTTGGGAAGATCCCCTGGAGAAGCAAACAGCAACTCACTTTAGTATTCTTGTGTGGGAAACCCCATGGACAGAGGAGCCTGGTGGGCTACAGTCCACGGGATTGCAAAGGGTTGGACACAACTTAGTGACTAAACAGCAGCAACAACATGGCATCATCTAAGAATGAAAAAGTCACATTAGATAGTTGGCCTGGGCTTGGTACTTTATTTTGGATCTGTATCTTTATTCCAAAAGGTCCATTTAATTTCCATGTTGGGAATTTTCCCTCCATTTCCTATACCAAAGAGAAGAGAGTACTTCCCTTCGCAGAGGTCTAGAACCCCACTGACTGAGCTTGGGAAATCAGGAACATAGCAGAGCTGCCTGTGAGACTGAGTGCATCATTATCTTAGTTAGAGGTCAGCAGTTCTCAGGGGATCTTCCTGTGGGTTAATACTTGACATACTTATGGAGGGAGGAATTGGGTCCTTGGGATGTGAGGGGAGGGTAGTCACCTGTGCCCCTTGGGAAAGATGCTATCAGCATCCTGCCCTTGGTTGGCATTGCCTGATGCCAGGTCAGAGCTGAACCTGTATAAAAGGCAGAAGCTCCTGGCAGCACCTCAGTCCACCTGCGTCCAGGGTAATCTGCTCCAGCGTTGAACCAGGTAAAGGACCAGGAGGGACTCTTGGTGCTGGTGCTTTGGGCAGAGAGAAGCCCTGGGTGGAGGCTGAAGACAGTCTTGAAGGAAGACAAGGAGAAAGGTGGATTTGGCAGGGAAGTTTCTGCTGGAAAGGGGAGGGAAGATTAGGAGAAGGAAAAGGATTGGCATCTTTCTGAAGCTGCAAAAAGTTCATTTGAAATTATGGAGTTCCTAGGCTGAAAGTCTTTGCATATCTCTTGTAACTCATTTGGGGAGACTGGGTTTTAAAATCTGATCACCATATAGAAGAAATCTTGTGAAATTATAGTTCAGTTTTAAATGTAAGGAAGTTATTTTGGGCTAGTTGAACTTAAAATTTCTCTATTTTCTTCCAGCTCCATTCAGTTCCTGCCAAGATGTCCTGCCAGCAAAACCAGCAGCAGTGCCAGCCCCCGCCCAAGTGTCCCCCCAAATGCCCACCCAAGTGTACTCCTAAGTGTCCTCCCAAGTGCCCAGCCCCGTGTCCCCCTCCAGCGTCTTCCTGCTGTGCCCCCAGCTCCGGGGGCTGCTGCAGCTCTGGGGGTGGAGGCTGCTGCAGCTCTGGGGGTGGAGGCTGCTGCCTGAGCCACCACAAGCTTCGCAGATCTCTTCGACGCCGACACCAGAGCTCTGGCTGCTGTGGCGGTGGCAGTGGCCAGCACTCCGAGGGCTCCGGCTGCTGCTCTGGGGGCTGCTGCTCTGGGGGCTGCTGCTGAACTGGGTCATGAAGACCAACTGAAGAGCAACACTGCAGGATTCAAAGAGCTGATGACCTGCCCAGCCTGAGTCTTCTCTTTTTCTGGCTTGGAAGATTGGACGAAGAGAATGGAAGGGCTTCTGAAACACCCAGAACGTCCCTCTTCTTCCTGCTACGTTCTTTCCATGGTGAGGTCGAGAGGTTTAACCTCTGATACTCACTGGCTTGATTTCCCACTGGATGGTTCTTTGGAGGACTCTGTACTGGAATTTGGGTTATCACTATAACCATAAAGCTTTTTATTCCTGGTGTCACTGCCTCCTGATTGTTTTGTTCACCTCTCCCACCTCCTACCCACTGCCTCAAGCCATCTTCCCTCCCCTTCTTCTAAATACAAGTCAACACTTAAAAAGTCAGTTTGGGAAACAGATTTTGCACTAAAACTACTTAGACCTCTGGGAAACAATATTTCCTTTTATGATCTGAAGGAGGGGACTTTAAGCTTGAAGGAAAGAATCATGTTGGAAACCATTACTCTGACACAAGCTTCCCATGAGAAGGGTTGGGAACATGATTTTCCAAAAAGAGATGGTGGGACCCAGAAAGGTCACAATGAGATGACTCTGAGAGGGTTTCCTTCCAGCATTGGTGATTATTAAAGCACACACACACACACACACACACACACACACACACACACCTTTATTTCCTAGTCACAGGCAATAAGATCATGCAAAGTGGGCTCCAGTGAATCAACACCTTTACTTTACTGATTATTATAATCATGGGTGCTTCTGTTAATTGACTAGAGAGGAGAGCTGATGGAGGTTAGTTTCTGGGGGATGAGTTTAGGAGTCAGGTATGGGATTTCTGAGTCCATTTCCTCTGGCTCCTGAAAGCCAGAGTTTGAGTCTGAGTAGGGAACCAAGAGGGGCTTCTCCGGTGGCTCAGTGGTAAAGAATCCACCTGCCAGTGTAGGAGATGTAGGAGACTTGGGTTCAATCCCTGGGTCAGGAAGATCCCTTGGAGAAGGAAATGGCAACCTACTCCAGTATTCTTGCCTGGGAAATCCCATCGACAGAGGAGCCCAGCGGGTTATGATCCATGGGGCTGCAAAGAGTAAGACATGACTAAGTGTCTGAGCACAGGGAACCAACCAGGATTCCTTCCTCTGCACCGCTTTGGTTGGGGTTGGGGGGTGATGTCTGTGAGGAGGGCATGGAGGCGAGAGCCCTGGGAGCTTCTGTCACTGGGTTGGGTTTTTCCTTTAGGAATAGGCTGATTCCTTCAGGAAACACTCAAAAAAGTTAGTGATAGAAATAATTCTGAACCAGCCTTTTATGTTCAAGATGAACAATTAGCCCTTCCTTCGATAAGAGTTAGAGGTGATGGGTAATGAACGTTAGTATATGAGGCTACGGCAAGTCCATACAATGAGCATGTACCTGCCCAAATCGTCTCCCAGAGGAGGTCCTGTCTCCATCTTGTTACTCTGATACTTCCTTCTCTTTTCTACTATTGACCTCACCTCTCTAATATCTCATCTGTACTCACTAACAGGTGGCCCTAGGTACATGCAACCTGTTAATCAGGCTCTAAAGCCATGTTAAACAAAATTGGTATCTTTTCGTGACTTACCTTTCCTTGTCTGCCACACCCAGCTCACTCATTCCCAAACCTGTCTCACCATCAATTCTTGACTTCTTAGTCTTGGATTTCTCTTTTACCTTACATTCACGGTTGTGGGCAGCTGCACTGATTAAGAAGCAGTTCTGATACTAGTTAACCTCCAAAGTCTCTCCCAATTCTTAAAACTTGGTTATTCTGTATGTGTGTGGTAGTTGCTCAGTTGTGTCTGACTCTTTGCAATACATGGACTATAGCCTGCCAGGCTCCTCTGTCCATGAAGTTCTCCAGGCAGAATACTAGAGAAGATCCCCTGGAGTGGGTAGCATTCCATTCTCCAGGGGATCTTCCCAACCCAGGGACTGAATCTGTATCTCTTGCATTGCAGATGGATTCTTTACCATCTGAGCCACCAGGGAAGCCCTAGTTATTCTAAAGGCCTAGTTATTCTACTATTTTTGATGGACACCTTGGCCCTTGGGACAGGTCTCCTAGCCTCCCTCCACCCTCTTTCTCTACACTTCCTCCTTCCTTTGTCTTTCTTTCCTTCCTTCCTCCTTTTCTTTTTCTTTCTCCCTTCCTTTTTCTTCCTTCTTCCCTTCTTTCTCTCTCTTCAAATCGGGCAGTGGGCCCAGGGAGAACCTATCTTCAAAGGGAGTTTGTGATGAGGTCAGGAGCAGAGAGTCTCACAATCTGACTTAGTATTTGTCACCTGGACCAGCATCCTGCATGAGTTTTTCTTTTAGGTCCATCAGGGCTATATGGGAGTATGACAGATAACCTGACTGCATTCACAGCTTTCTTGGTCTTAACTGTTCTATGACTTTGCTTGGGTTCTTCTTGTCTTCCGTGACAGAGAGGAATTGCCACTGAGATTCCCATAGGCGCATCTCCACCATCATCTTCACTCAGTCCTACCTAGAAGCATTTGGATGAAACCCACCAGGATTTCCCATAAACTGTGGTCTTCCTTGACTACAAACGACCATCTAGATAACTACCTTGGGATGAGTGTGTGAACAGGGGAACAGTGTGTATGTGTGTTTATGTGTATGGCTGTACACTGTAGAAAAGGGCAAAGAGAATAGGTCCCAAGAGAGGGCCAGACCTCTCCTCACTTGGGCCCCCAGGCCCTGTCTTAGCACACACACAGCCCTCCCAGCTATGAACAGAGTCCTATTTGGAAAGTAAACATGCTACAGCAATCCTGGCACCTCTGTGAGGTGACTTGAATACACACGTGCACCACCTACGGGGCTACCTGAGTGATGAATGTCTCTGGGATGTGTCAGCTGACCATGTCTGTTGGGAAATGGGCCCCTCCCAAGAGCCAGTGCCTAACTGGGTTCTTATAAAAGGTTCTCTGGCTGGACACTGCTCAATCCACTGCCTAGCAGGTGGCCCACTCCAGCTGGAAAACTGAGTGAATCTTCCAACGAAGCCAGGGTCTGGTAAGTCTCCAAGTGGAACTTGGGGGAGGAGGATGGGAAGAGTTGAAGACAGAGGGGAGGAGAAGGCAGAACACAGCTAGCGGGGAGATATAGGAGGAAGGCCCTGGAGAGGGCCCCAGGCTTCCAGTGAGCTGACCTTGCCCTCAGTGAGCACATCGAAGCTGGATTGGGGGTGGGGGGCTGCACGGTTACACAGCAAGTCTACAGCAGAGATGTGACTCTGTTAGAACCCAGATCTTTGGCTCGCTGGACTGCGATGTATTCCATCCTTTGCCCCACTCTCCTTTTCCTTCTGGTCGTGGGGGATGACAGGCATAGGCCAGGACATGCTTCTGGTGTTCATGGATCCTTTAGACTCAAATGACTGGGACAGACAGATGCATGTGTGACTTGAGTATTTTCTAACTGTCGTTGTTTAGTCACTCAGTCATGTCTGGCTCTTTGCGACCCCGTGGAGTATAGTCCACCAGGCTCCTCTGTCCATGGGAATATCCAGGCACGAATACTGGAGTGGGTTGCCATTCCTTCTCCAGGGGATCTTTCCCGACCCAGGGATCTAACCTGAGTCTCCTGCTTGGCAGGTGGACTCTTTACCACTGAGCCACTGTGGAAACCCCATTAGTGTTAATGCAATGCTGATGGCTAGGCGAACAAAACTTGAAGGCTTATGGCTACAGAGAAATGGGTGAGAGGAAAAGAGATGGGAGACGATTTTGGACTGAATCAGACAGAAAAACTGCCACAATATCCTTTCTTTTCCACTGTAAAGAACTTGGGTGGTCCTTACTCTAGTCTGAGAAAATGGGTAACCACCGATTTCTTTTCATAGGCTGTGGCTACTCGAGGCAGGTTTTAACTCAGGGGAACTCACTCACTGAAATACCTGTTTGGGGGTTTTCCTTTGCTTCCCCTTTTTATTGCTCTGTGTGTGTGTGTGTGTGTGTGTGTGTGTGTGTTTTCCTTCCTGGCATTAGGCCAGGCTCACGTGCTCACAAAGCCACATCTCAAAAGCCCTGTTTGGAAAGAAACAGAACTCGCATATGAAAAGCTGCTTCTCTTTCAGGTTCTCCGTGACGATGTCCTCTCAGCAGAGCGCCAAAGGCTCTCCCAGGGGCTCTTCGCAGGGCCCCACCCCTTGTCCCGCCCCGACGCCCGCCCCGGCGCCCGACACCTCCTCCTGCAGCTCTGGGTGCTGTGGGAACGGCTGCTGCGGCTCCAGCGGGGCCGGCTGCTGCGGCTCCAGAGGGGACTCCGGCTGCTGCGGGGACTGTGGCTGCGGCGGCTCCAGCTCCGTCGGTTGCTGCTGCTTCCCCAGGAGGCGCCGCCGGCAGGGTAGACGCTGCTGTGCCTGCTGCGGAGGCAGCAGCCAGAGGTCCCAATACTCCAGCTCCTCAGGCTGCTGCGGCTGCTGAGGCCACTTCCACACCCTCGCGAGAGCTGCTCCCACCCCGCGCCTGTGCCCCTCCGTACGTCGCTCCCCTGCGAGGCGGGGCCTCAGAGTTTGCCTCCCTGCAAAGCTAACTGCTCTTGGATGTTCGGACACCCACTCTGTATTTAGCCTCACAAAGCTCCCTGACCCACGTGTGCTTTTTCTCCTTGGGAACCTGAAAGCCGTGGGTGGACTTTACTGTCTGTATGGGCTTGCATACAGTTGGCGCTCAATAAATGCTTACTGATTGGATGGTTGTTTGAAGACATGTCATAATAAAGCTTCTACCTCCTGAGAACACTCTCTTTGTTATTTTTTCTTTCATTTGTGTATTTATCATCATGTTCTGTTACTCCATCCTCTCTGCTCAGCTCTGGCTTGGCAGATTTGTAAATGGCGGGAAACTGAAATTCATGCCTGCATAAGAGTGGCTTTCTGGTACTTAATCTTGATAGCAGGAGCCAGGCAGTGTTCTGAGGGCTTTATGGGACATGCGTCATCTCACAGTGACTCAAAAAGAGGTAGGTGGTGTGAGCCCCATTTTACAGAAGAGAAACTGAGGTTAAGGAGCTGGTTGAAAGTCACTCAGCCAATGCATGATGGACAAACCAGGACTTATGCTCCTCACTGCTCTGCTTGGTCCTGGAAAGCCTTCCAGAGCCTTGCTCCATGGAAGTGCTCACTCTCCTATCCGTCAGGCACAGGTAGCTGTGGGGCAAAGGTTTGGATCTGCAGTTCTTAAGGGGCTTTGGAATCAGGTGAGCTGAGACTTAACTTTTGGTACAGAGGATCACTCTGTCATGCAGCTGAGGTCCAACAGGGAGCCACGGGTTTTCGGGACCCTGCAGGATGAGAAGTACCGGGCATGGAAATGTGGGAATGTCGTTCTCTAGAGGTGATGGTTGTGATGGAGCCATCCTGAGTAGCTCTGATACCCCATCCTGAGGTATCGGAGGATCAGACCTCATTCAGTCATTTCAGGAAGAGGAAGCACAACAGTGTCCTCTGTAGCAGTGTCTGCTGGGCTCACAAGGGACGAGGCGATAACGGTGTTGATAATAGCGACAATAGTTACCATTTGTTGGGCATTCACTCTGTTCTCATGCTTCCTTGGCCACAAGGTTAGTCGTGTTGCATATATTATCTCATTTAAATCCTCACAATAATCTCAATATATAGACATGAAGTTCCCTATTTTTCAGGTGATGATGAAACTGGGGATCAG
Organism: Redunca redunca; assembly: GCA_006410935.1. Classification (NCBI taxonomy): domain Eukaryota; kingdom Metazoa; phylum Chordata; class Mammalia; order Artiodactyla; family Bovidae; genus Redunca; species Redunca redunca. The sequence goes on along the minus strand of SJYQ01000624.1, from coordinate 622,378 downwards.
TTTCAGTGACTTGGCCAAAACTGCTCAGCTAGTCAAAGTCCCAGGCCCCCAGATGGTGAGTGAGGGTGATGAGATTTGAACTGGGGTCTGTCTGACTCCAAAGCCCATCTTCTCAGACTCAAGGTGTCATATTCTCCTGCTTTAGAAATCACCATCACACTCTGGCCTCTGAAGACACACCCAGGCTCTTAGAAAACTGAAGCTTGGCTTCTTGGCTGCTGCTCCATCCATGACCCAGTGACTGGTAAACTCTGTCACGGCATCCACCCAGCCCAAGCTATTTGCTTAGAGGCAAGGTCAGAAATGTTTCACTGATTCATCCAGGATAGTTAAAGTTGAGACTCAATGACCCCTGTCAGGGAAGCTCTGAAAGGCAGTCCTACTCTGGATGGGAGGGGCCTTTGCTTCCATCTCTTAGACTCTGTAGTTTTCAGTGGGAGATGATTTGTGGAAATTGTTTACAAACAAATGACATCACCCATGGACCTGACACTCCCACACCAGTGATGTATGTTGAGGCGACAATCCCTGGAACTTGGTGGAGAGGTGAGGTGGGAAGGGAGAACTGTCTGACTCAGAACAGACAGATTGGAAAACCAGCCTCAAGGTGGGAGGCGACCCTTAATCAGGAAGCTGAGGCATGAGTTTTGGGAAAGAAAGATGGTGAGTCACTGAGAGACATGTGAGCCCAGTGGGAGTACATGGCCTTGAACATGAGGCACAAAGATATGAATTAAACGGCTGGCTGTGAGATGGTGGTACTGCCAGGTTGGTTCAAGTGTCCCTGACTCCCAGCAGGCCACTGCAGGGAGACTCTGATGAGAGAGGTTTGGGCATTCTAAGAATAGTTCTATTACAGAAACCCAGAGAACTACTTTGGATGGGCTAGAGCTCTCTGCTCATGGCCATGTGGCCTTTTCTGATTTCCAACAGCAAATAAAGCTGTATTAGTGGCACAGGCATTCCCTTGGAGGTGGTGGCAGTCACCCCTGGGAATCCTGGACCTGAGGGGAGTTGGCAATATGAAATCCTACTCAAAGGTTGTCACCCAAGTACAGTGTGACAGGCAGAATCAGATTTCTTATCATCTTTGGAGAATAAGGCTGAAAATGATCAGTAAGACAGTGACAGCATTGCTGAGAGTATTTTATTCATGATGGATCCAGTTAATTTATGTTATTACAGTAATAAAAATAGCAACTTATATAGAACTTAGCAGTTTTTAAGGTGTTTTCACATATCTCTTTCACAGTCTATAAGACATATTATATACTCTGTTTAACAGATTGGGGGAGGCTCTGAGAGTTTACCTAATACACCTGAGGCTATTCAGCCAAGAAGTGGCAGTCTCTGGACTAGGGTTTGTACTGCTCTCCAAGAGAGCCAAGAGCCACTTCTTTCTAAAAAACAAAACAAAACATAACTGGAGTATAATTTACAATGTTGGGTTAGTCTTAGATGTACAGCAAAGTCAATCAGTTACACACACACATGCGTGCATGCTAAGTTGCTTCGGTCATGTCCTACTCTTTGTGACACTATGTATTGTAACCCATCAGGCTCTTCTGTCCAGGGGATTTTCCAGGCAAGACTACTGGAGTGGGTTGCCCTAGCCTTCTCTAGAGGATCTTCCTGACTAAGGACTGAATCCACATCTCTTTAAGTCTTGGCAGTTGGGTTCATTACCACTAGTGCCACGTGGGAAGCCCATTCATATATCCACTCTTTTTTGGATTCTTTTCACATACAGGCCATTACAGAGTCTTGAGTAGAGTTCCCTGTGCCTTACAATAGGTCCTTACTAGTTATCTATTTTATATAGAGTTGTGTGCATATGTCTTTCCTAGTTTCCCAATTTATTCCTACCAGCTGCGTAGCCCCTGGTAACCACAGTTTGCTTTAGTCATCTGAAGATCCACATCTTAACCTGCACACTGGGATAGTTGAAAGTTATTGTTGTTTAAGTCGCTAAGTTGTGTCCAACTCTTTTTCAACCCCATGGAATAGAGCCTGCCAGCCTCCTCTGTCCGTGGGATTTCCCAGTCAAGAAGACTGAAGTGGGTTGACATTTCCTTCTCCAGGGGATCTTCCTGACTCAGGGACTGAACCTATGTCTCTTGCGTTGACAAGTGAGTTCTTTACCACTGAGCCACCAGGGAATAATGGCACCCAATTAATTATTTAGAGACAATGTTTATTTATTGCTGATTTGTCATTGCATTCCTAGCATTTAAACTGTTCCAGGAACATATTAAAAGTTAATGAGTAAATGGATGTTAATTAGTGTATCATGTGTAAAATATTGAATGAAACAGTTCTAGGGGATGCACAAATGTATGTCTGGAGATTATAGTCTGATTTGAGAAACATGGTAACTAAACATACAAGATATGAATGATAACATCACATACAAGAGAAATAATGTCACAAATCGATACATATATACAAATACAGGAAAAATAAAACACAGAACAGGACATAGATAAGCACTACAAGGGTTAAAATGAATTTAGATGAGAATTTTTTGTGTGCATGACTGCTCAGTTGCTCTGTTGTCTGACTCTTTGCAACCCCATGGACTGTAGCCCACCAGGCTCCTCTATTCATGGAATTATACAGGCAAGAATACTTGAGTGGGTTGCCATTTCCTCTTCCAGGGGATCTTCCTGACCCAGGGATCGACTCTGGCTCTCCCACATCTCCTGCATTGACAGGTGGATTCTTTACCTGCGAGCCAGGGAAGACTGTATGCACACTACTGTGTGTGTGTGTGTGTGTGTGTGTATGTATATAATAGATAAATACAAGGACCTATTAACTAGTACAAGGAACTCGACTCAATATTTTATAATAACCTGTAAGGGACAGGAATCTGAAAAAGCATAGATAGATATGTTAAAAAAAAAAAAAAGTTGTGTAACTTCTCTGAAGCCTCAGTTTCTTCATTTGTAAAATTTAGCCTACTCTATATGGTTGCAAAAGAAATTAAATGAGATAATGTGTGTAAATCCACTTAGCACAATGAGTACCCAATAAACTGTAGCTGTTATTATTGTACTTGGCTGCAGTCGCTGAAATGACAGAATCTCTGTTCATTTCCAAGGCAAACCATTCAATATCATGGTTATCCAAGTCTATGCCCCGACCAGTAATGCAGAAGAAGCTGAAGTTGAACAGTTCTATGAAGACCTACAAGACCTTTTAGAACTAACACCCCAAAGAGATGTTTTCATTATAGGGGACTGGAATGCAAAAGTAGGAGGTCAAGAAACACCTGGAGTAGCAGGCAAATTTGGGCTTGGAGTACAGAATGAAGCAGGGCAAAGGCTAATAGAATTTTGCCAAGAGAACACATCGGTCATAGCAAACACCCTCTTCCAACAACACAAGAGAAGATTCTACACAAGGACATCACCAGATGATCAACACTGAAATCAGACTGATTATATTCTTTGCAGCTAAAGATGGAGAGGCCCTATTCAGTCAGAAAGAACAAGACCAGGAACTTACTATGGCTCAGACCATGAACTCCTTATTGCAAAATTCAGACTTAAACTGAAGAAAGCATGGAAAACCACTAGACCATTCGGGTATGACCTAAATCAAATCCTTTATGATTATATAGTGGGAGTGAAAAATAGATTTAAGGGATTAGATCTGATAGAGTGCCGTATAAAATATGGATGGAGATTCGTGACATTGTACAGGTGACAGGGATCAAGACCATCTCCATGGGAAAGAAATGCAAAAAAACAAAATGGCTGTCTGAGGACTTACAAATAGCTGTGAAAGAAGAGAAGTGAAAAGCAAAGGAGAAAAGGAAAGATACACCCATTTGAATGCAGAGTTCCAAAGAAGAACAAGGAGAGATAAGAAAGCCTTCCTCAGTGATCAATGCAAGAAATAGAGGAAAACAATAGAATGGGAAAGACTAGAGATCTTTTCAAGAAAATAAAAGATACCAAGGGAACATTTCATGCAAAAATAGGCTCAATAAAGGACAGAAATGGTATGAACCTAACAGAAGCAGAAGATATTAAGAAGAGGTGGCAAGAATACACAGAACTGTACAGAAAAGATCTTCATGACCCAGATAATCACAATGGTGTGATCACTCACCTAGACCCAGACATCCTGGAATGTGAAGTCAAGTGGGCCTTAGGAAGCATCACTACAAACAAAGCTAGTGGAGGTGACGGAATTCCAGCTGAGCTATTTCAAATTCTAAAAGATGATGCTGTGAAAGTGCTGCACTCAATATGCCAACACATTGGGAAAACTCAGCAGTGGCCACAGGACTGGAAAAGCTCAGTTTTCATTCCAATCCCAAAGAAAGGCAATACCAAAGAATGTTTAAACTACTGCACAATTGCACTCATCTCACATGCTAGTAATATAATACTCAAAATTCTTCAAGCCAGGCTTCAGCAATACGTGAACCGTGAACTTCCAGATGGTCAAGCTGGATTTAGAAAAGGCAGAGGAACCAGAGATCAAATTGTCAACATCCACTGGATCATTGTCAAAGCAAGAGAGTTCCAGAAAAACATCTATTTCTGCCAAAGCCTTTGACTGTGTGGATCACAATAAACTGTGGAAAATTCTGAAAGAGATGGGAATATTAGACTACCTGAACGGCCTCTTGAGAAACCTGCATGCAGGTCAGAAAGCAATAGTTAGAACTGGACATAGAACAACAGACTGGTTCCAAATAGGAAAAGGAGTATGTCAAGGCTGTATATTGTAACCCTTCTTATTTAACTTATATTTAGAGTACATCATGAGAAATGCTGGGCTGGAAGAAGCACAAGCTAAAACCAAGGTTGCTGGGGGAAATATCAGTAACCTCAGATATGCAGATGATACCACCCTTATGGCAGAAAGCGAATAAGGACTAAAGAGCCTCTTAATGAAAGTGAAAGAGGAGAGCGAAAAAGTTGGCTTGAAGCTCAACATTCAGAAAACTAAGATCATGGTATCCGGTCCCATCACTTCATGGCAAATAGATGGGGAAACAGTGGAAACAGTGGCTGACTTTTTTTTTGGGCTCCAAAATCACTGCAGATGGTGATTGCAGCCATGAAATTAAAAGACACTTACTCCTTGCAAGGAAAGTTATGACCAACTTAGACAGCATATTAAAAAGCAGGGACATTACTTGGTCAACAAATGTCCGTCTAGTCAATGCTACGGTTTTTCCAGTAGTCATGTATGGATGTGAGTGTTGGACCATAAAAAGAAAGCTGAGCAGTGAAGAATTGATGCTTTTGAGCTGTGGCATTGGAGAAGACTCTTAAGAGTCCCATGGACTGCAAAGATATCCAACCAGTCCATCCTAAAGGAGAACAGTCCTGGGTGTTCATTGGAAGGAGTGATGTTGAAGCTGAAACTCCAATTCTTTGGTCACCTGATGCAAAGAGCTGACTCATTTGAAAAGACCCTGATGCTGGGAAAGATTGATGGTAGGAGGAAAAGGGGATGACAGAGGATGAGATGGCTGGATGGCATCACTGACTTAATGGACATGAGTTTGGGTAAACTCTGGGAGTTGATGATGGACAGGGAGGCCTGGCATGCTGTGCTTCATGGGCTCACAAAGAGCCAGACACGACTGAGTGACTGAACTGAACTGAACTACTTATTAATATGAAAATTAGTTAAGTCAAGCCCAACTACAATTTGTTATAGGACTTCCAATGAAGGTAAGTGACTGTAGACTGAATTATTCATAAGACTTCATGGAGAAGGGATCTGTGTTGGTTCTGAAGGATGAAGACACTTTGGGAGGCAGAAACTCACTTGTTTATGCAGTTACTCAACTCTGTTAGAAGACTTTTGTGGTACTGGGACAGGATGAAGAGTGAGACCAAGACTCTGCTTGCATGGACCTTGCCTTCTAGGACAAAGACAGACAACAAAGTGAGCAGAAAAGTCAGATTACTCCACATAGTAAAAAGTGTTGTGATGAAAATAAAGAAGATATATGTACAGATGTAAACTGAAGTTTTATGGAGATTTTAGATGGGGACCAGAGAAAACCTGGCTAAGAAAACACTATTTGAGCAGAAAAGGTGGGAATCATCTCACAGAGCAGGAAGGCATATGATTACAGGGTTCCTACCTCCCTGGCAGCCTGAGGCTATGATGCTTAAAGAGTGCTCACAGTTATGCTGGCTGCATTAGAACCTTTTACTACTAAGAGTGAGTGAGTGAGTGAGTGAAAGTCGCTCAGTCGTGTCCGATTCTTTGTGACCCTATGGACTCTAAAGTCTCGGGGTAGTCTTTCCCTTCTTCAGAGGATCTTCCCAACTCAGGGATCAAACCCAGGTCTCCCGCATTGCAAGCGGATTCTTTACCAGTTGAGCCACACGTAGCTTGGAATTCCCGTTGCTTGGCATACAAGTTTGATGGTGAGATAAATCAGATACTATGAGCTGGGCATTATTTCACTCAATCCTCACAGCTCTTCCATAAGCTAAGTTTTTTTTTCTCTCTCTCACATTTTTGAGATAAGAAAACTAAGATATTATTATGTTAGGTAGCCATCTCAAAGTTGTACAACTTGTAATTGGTAAAACATGATTTTGAACTATGTATGTCTGACTCCAAAACCAGTGTTCTGAACACTGAGCTCTAATACGTGATTTTGGAGGAAAGGTGAGCAAAGAAGTGGAGTAGTTTTTATGCTTGAAGAGGGAGGGAGGAGAAAGAAGATCCAAGGCGGAGGTGTTGGTGTAGAAACATCCTTAAGAGAAGACAAATGAGACCAAATGATTGCTAAATCAAGGAGTTGAAACTGCATATAGCTGTGGCATATGCAGGTAGGAAAATAGTTTTGAAATAAATACTTTAGAAAGATAGCATGTGTATGGTGTTAGAAAGTGTTCTAGTTTCATTCTTTTACAAGTGGTTAACCAGTTTTCCCAGCACCACTTGTTAAAGAGATTGTCTTTAATCCATTGTATATTCTTGCCTCCTTTGTCAAAGATAAGGTGTCCATAGGTGTGTGGATTTATCTCTGCGCTTTCTATTTTGTTCCACTGATCTATATTTCTGTCTTTGTGCCAGTACCATACTGTCTTGATGACTGTAGCTTTGTAGTAGAGCCTGAAGTCAGGCAGGTTGATTCCTCCAGTTCCATTCTTCTTTCTCAAGATTGCTTTGGCTATTCAAGGTTTTTTGTTCAGTTCAGTTCAGTCGCTCAGTCGTGTCTGACTCTTTGCGACCCCATGAATCACAGCACACCAGGCCTTCCTGTCCATCACCAACTCCTGGAGTTCACTCAGATTCACGTCCATCGAGTCAGTGATTCCATCCAGCCATCTCATCCTCTGTCGTCCCCTTCTCCTCCTGCCCCCAACCCCTCCCAGCATCAGAGTCTTTTCCAATGAGTCAACACTTCGCATGAGGTGGCTAGAGTACTGGAGTTTCAACTTCAGCATCATTCCCTCCAAAGAAATCCCAGGGCTGATCTCCTTCAGAATGGACTGGTTTGATCTCCTTTCAGTCCAAGGGACTCTCAAGAGTCTTCTCCAACACCACAGTTCAAAAGCATCCATTCTTTGGTGCTCAGCCTTCTTCACAGTCCAACTCTCACGTCCATACATGACTATTGGAAAAACCATAGCCGAGGTTTTTTGTATTTCCAAACAAATTGTGAAATTATTTGTTCTAGCTCTGTGAAAAATACCGCTGGTAGCTTGATAGGGATTGCACTGAATCTGTAGATTGCTTTTGGTAGTATACTCATTTTCACTATATTGATTTTTCCAATCCATGAACATGGTATATTTCTCCATCTATTAGTGTGCTCTTTGATTTCTTTCACCAGTGTTTTATAGTTTTTTATATATAGGTCTTTAGTTTCTTTAGATAGATATATTCCTAAGTATTTTATTCTTTTCGTTGCAATGGTGAATGGAATTGTTTCCTTAATTTCTTTTTCTACTTTCTCATTATTAGTGTATAGGAATGCAAGGGATTTCTGTGTGTTGATTTTATATCCTGCAACTTTACTATATTCATTGATTAGCTCTAGTAATTTTCTAGTGGAGTCTTTAGGATTTTCTATGTAAAGGATCATGTCATCTGCAAACAGTGAGAGTTTTACTTCTTCTTTTCCCATTTGGATTCCATACACAAAAATAAATTCAAAATGGATTAACGGTCTAAACGTAAGACCAGAAACTATAAAACTCCTAGAGGAGAACATAGGCAAAACACTCTCCGACATAAATCACAGCAGTATCCTCTATGACCCGCCTCCCAGAATACTGGAAATAAAATAAAAAATAAACAAATGGGATCTAATTAAAATTAAAATCTTCTGCACAACAAAGGAAACTATAAGCAAAGTGAAAAGACAGCCTTCAGAATGGGAGAAAATAATAACAAATGAAGCAACTGACAAACAACTAATCTCAAAATATACAAGCAACTTATGCAGCTCAATTCCAGAAAAATAAATGACCCAATCAAAAAAAGGGCCAAAGAACTAAATAGACATTTCTCCAAAGAAGATATACGGATGGCTAACAAACACATGAAAAGATGCTCAACATCACTCATCATCAGAGAAATGCAAATCAAAACCACAATGAGGTACCATTTCATGCCAGTCAGAATGGCTGTTATCCAAAAGTCTACAAGCAATAAATGCTGGAGAGGATGTGAAGAAAAGGGAACCCTCTTACACTGTTGGGGGGGAATGCAAACTAGTACAGCGACTATGGAGAACAGTGTGGAGATTCCTTACAAAACTGGAAATAGAACTCCCTTACGACCCAGAAATCCCACTGCTGGGCATACACACTGAGGAAACCAGAATTGAAAGAGACACATGTACCCCAATGTTCATCGCAGTACTGTTTATAATAGCTAGGACAGGGAAGCAACCTAGATGTCCATCAGCAGATGAATGGATAAGAAAGCTGTGGTACATATACACAATGGAGTATTACTCAGCCATTAAAAAGAATACATTTGAATCAGTTCTAATGAGGTGGATGAAACTGGAGCCGATTATACAGAGTGAAGTAAGCCAGAAAGAAAAACACCAATACAGTATACTAACACATATATATGGAATTTAGAAAGATGGTAATGATAACCCTGTATATGAGACAGCAAAAAGACACAGATGTATAGAACAGACTTTTGGACTCTGTGGGAGAGGGAAAGGGTGGGATGATTTGGGAGAATGGCATTGAAACATGTATACTATCATGTAATAAATGAATTGCCAGTCTAGATTCGATACAGGATATAGGATGCTTGGGGCTGGTGCACTGGGATGACCCAGAGAGATGATATGGGGAGGGAGGTGGGTTGGGGGTTCAGGATTGGGAACTCATGTACACCTGTGGCGGATTCATGTTGATGTATGGGAAAACAAATACAGTATTGTAAAGTAAAATAAAAAAAATTTAAAGAAAGAAAGCATGCATGTGAGCTAAATTGCTTCTGTCTGTTTGCCACCCTAAGGACTGTAGCCCACCAGGCTCCTCTGTCCGTGAGATTCTCCAGGCAAGAATACTGGAGTGGGTTGCCATGCTCTCCTCTTGGAAAGATAGACATTTATCTACATCACACTGACAGTACTCTCTGATATGACCCTAAGATTAACTAGGCGGTGGTAATTAGGATGCTCTGGAGGAGGAAGTGAATGCAAGAAATATGGCATACCATTGTGAGAAGGCACAGTGGTCCAGGCTAGAAGTGAGGATCTTAACTTCGTACATGGAAGTGGGTGAGAAAAGGAAATGGCAGATGTCAGAAGAATAGGGAGAGCTGGGTGATGCACTGGGACTACAGAAGAGGAGACAGCTGGGCTTCTCTCAGGCTTTGTGGCTGATGACTGGAAAATGATGATACCATTGACAAAACAGAGAAGTCAGGAGAAAACAGATGTGGGGGGGAAGAGGGTAAGTTCAATCTAGGAGATATTGAGTTTGAGTTGCTAGCAGCAGATGACCGTGAGTCAGGATGTGGGGCTGAAACTCCAGAAACAGAATCCCTGAAACCCATAGAAATAAGTCGTGTAGAGATGAAAGTCAATTACTTGAGAATGAATGTGTTTCCACCTCTTCAGTTACAGTTATTGAGAGAACAGACCTGGTTTGCACTGCAACAACCTCAGTATAAAGAATAGAGACTGGTCACAGAAGGCACCCAGTCAAAATGTGTTGGGTGAATGAATGAATGAATGGGTGAACAGAAAACCACGAGTTGAATAGAGGGAGTAACTGAACTGTTAGTGGGGAAGGTGAGTTCCAAATGAAGAGGGCAAAGAATTAGAGAAACTATTCAGAGATTTTGACTAGACAATTCATAGGACTATATTGAGGCCTTAGAGTCTAGAATTCCAAGGAAAGGAGAACCAGGACAGTGCAGAATTTCAGAAGCTAAAGTGTTTCATCCAAATCGGATTAATTACACAAGACCTTTTCTCCTATTGCATGATCCATCTTGGACTCTTTAAACCATAGAACAGTTATAGTAAGAGATTCCATCTGGAGGGATAGCAGTTTCATCTTAATTAAGAGGAACTGGTTGAACAGGAAAGCTGGCATTCATACTAAGTGAGGAAAACATTCTCCCTAATGACACCACAGAAGATCAGAATGATTTGGCCCTGATAAATCTGAAATATGTTGGTTTGCCTCAGGACATGCGATAGTCCACCCTAGAAAAGCAAATATCTCCTCTTCTCCGCAGGCATTACATCAGAGCAAGAACTGTGGCTCCCAGTGTATCTCATTTAATGATGTATCTCATTCTTAAGAATGCATTAGATCTATTGCCAATAAAGTAACTATATCAGCTCTGCATGCTTGGAAACTTAGCTTGCAGTGCTTAAAAGTCCATTTTTCTATGGGTATGAAGTGTGATTACATGTACTGAAAGTCTGGAATTAAACTTCTCCCTCTATGCCTTCCCTCCATCCAGAGATTTTCTGTTCATTCATAACATCAATCTTTCATTCATTAAAGCCTTATTAATCACTTACTATATGCTAGGTGTTAGTCACTCACATTTGACTCTTTGAGACTCCATGGGCAGTAGCCTACCAGGCTCCTCTGTCCATGGAATTCCCCAGACAAGAATACTGGAGTGGGTAGACATTTCCTCCAGAGGATCTTCCTGATCCAGGGATCCAACCCAGATCTCCTGCATTGCATGAAGATTCTTTACCAGGTGCTGTTAGTGGTAAAGAACCCAACTGCCAATGTAGAACACAAGAGAGATGCAGGTTTGATTCCTGGGTCTAGAAGATCTCCTGAAAGAGGGCATGGCAACCAGTTTGAGTATAGTTGCCTAGAGAATCTCATGGACAGAAGAGCCTCAAGGGCTACAGTCCATGGTGTCGCAAACAGTCAGACATGACTGAAATGACAGCATGCATGCATATGCTAGATACTGTCTGATACAAAGGAGTAACTCTTCTCCAGTGGTTCAGTGGTTCACACAGAAAGGGGACCACTTATCTTGCTGAGGCGTTAGCAAAACCTACTGGTTAAACTTAGTCCTGAAGGATGTATAGGAGCTGGCCAGGCTAAGAAGACAGAAAAAAAGGTTTAAGTTAAAGTAAACAGCTTTTAGTGCAAAGGCTGGCAAGGTAAGTACATGTTTTGTAGCTGACAGTTTTGTAGCTCAGGGAAGCCAGGGCAGGTGCGATTATACAGCTGGTCATGGAATAGATAAGGCCTGGCCTTATGAAACTACCCATAGCTCCTGAAACTTTATCCTGGAGGCCTAGTGAACCATGATATTTTGGGACCCAGCAGGTCTCTCTTCCATGTTTTCAATCATGCTAAAGTTACCTTAGCTTAAAAAATGAGAACATTAACTTAATCTCCAGCTACCATTTATCTTTTTTTTTTTCTCTTAGTGTCTTCTTCCAGTTTCAAAGAGTGCCATCCATTGTTTTATCTTTTATCAAATCTTCCTTAATCCCATTGAATAATGTTTATTCCACCAATCATTATTCTAGATTATCTTACTCCAGGGCCACCAAGTCATCATTCAAATTCTACATCCAATAGTCTTCTCTCAGTCCCTAGGATCTTAACTGTTTGTGCCCATTTGACCACTATTGACCAGCTTCTATACCTCCCTTTGTGACACTGCCATTTCCTCAGGGTTGGGAATTTTTAATAATTTCCACTCTGCTATTCTCTCTCAGCTCCACCTCCAAATCTGCACATTATATTTGGAACCTAATACCTATGGCTCAGTCCATAGCCATCTGATTTCTATTTTTATAGAGAAATCTTATTCATTTACTCATTCTCATACTTTTCAGTTCAGTTGAGTTCAGTTCAGTCACTTAGTCATGTCCAACTCTTTGCAACCCCATGGACTGCAGCATGCCAGGCTTTCACATCCATCACCAACACCTGGAGCTTGCTCAGACTCATGTCCATTGAGTCGGTGGTGCCATCCAACCATCTCATCCTCTGTCATCCCCTTCTCCTCATGCCTTCTTTCCCAGCATAAGGGTCTTTTCAGTTCTTCACATCAGGTGGCCAAAGTATTGGAGCTTCAGCTTCAGTATCAGTCCTTCCAATGAATATTCAGGACTGACTTCCTTTAGGATTAACTGATTTGATGTCCTTGCTGTCCAGGGAACTCTCAAGAGTCTTCTCCAACACCACAGTTCAAAAGTATCAATTCTTTGGTTCTCAAGTTTTCTTTTTGGTCCAGCTTTCACATTCGTACATGACTACTGGAAAAATCATGGTTTTGTCTAGACGGACCTTTGTTAGTAATGTCTCTACTTTTTAATATGCTTCCTAGGTTTGTCATACTTTTGTTGAGGGTCTAAAACTAATAAGTACTAGGCTCTTGGTTCGGATTTCAGACAGAAAGACACAATCTGGGTGACTCCCTTATGTGAATGTCTCCAAAATCTGCATTTCCAGCTATGACATTTCCTGCAAATTACAGGTTGGAAGCTTCTGATTCTCATGTAATACTTTCATTTGGATTATCTCAGACTCATTGTGACCCTCCTGGACTGCCAGTAGCCTGCCAGGCTCCTCTGTCTATGGAATTCTCTAGGCAAGAATACTTGAATGGTTTGCCATGCCCTTCTCCAGGGGATCTTCCCAACACAGGGATTGAACCCATGTCTCTTAGGTCTTCTGCACTGACAGGCAGGTTCTTTACCAGCGCCATCTGGGATGCCCATATTAAATATAACTGCCTCTCAAATTACGTTGTTGTTGTTTTTGTTTCTGATTTTTCTGCTTCAGATGGTGGGGCCCCTGTTACCATCCACACTGAAAACTGCAGTGACAGCTTTGAGTCTTCCCTTTTTATTTTTGTCATGCTGCACAGCATGTGAGGTCTAGTTCCCTGACCAGGGATCAAACCTATGTCCCCTGCATTGGGAGCATGGAGTCTTAACCACTAGAACACCAGGGAAATCCCCTCCTTTCCTTGCTTTTGTATCTGACTAGTCACTAAGCTAGGTGGCTTCTTCCTCCCAAGTAGCTCTCCCTTTTGCCCTTTTCTTTTTACTCTATCATCATCATCTTTTAATCCTCAACAAGAAATTGGGCAGTGGGTCAGGAAGTAAAGGATTTAGGAAAGGCACCTGCCGTGTGGACCAGGGGAGGCTGAAGAATCTTCATCCTTGCCTACAAGGGAAGATGTGGAAACAACTAGCTGTAAAGGGACTACCATAAGTCAATAACATATCTGCTAGATAGCTCTTTATGCTGACACAGTAACCCTAATTGTCCTCTTCCTGCCTTACATTGTATTGTTGGCCAACACTACATCTTCACACCCTCAAGTTAACCATCATCACTTCTAGTCTTTTATACTGTCAATGCTTATTTATTTTAATCCTCATTTTCACCTCCACCCCACCCAATTGCTACGTCAAGTCATTCTTTCTTTCTGGATTCCATTTCCTTCTTCCTGAAGTAACTACTTTGCTAGTTGTTTTAGCTACTATCTGTGAGTGTCAAAACCAATCTTTATCTAAAGATATTTTAATTTGTTCTTCATCCTTCAGTGATATTTTGGCTGGATATAGAATTCCAGCTTGGCAAATATTGTCTCAGTTTACTTTCAGGATATTTTCCCCACTGTTTTCTGACACTAATGTTCGATAAGAGTGCTGTCAGACAAAAATTTGCTTTTTGGGAGGTGATCTGTTTCATCTCTCTGGTGCTCTTCACAACTTACCCTTGAGATTTGTGTTTCTGAGGATTCGTGACTTTCATTAGTTCTCAAAAAAGTTAAGCCATCTCTTCAAATATTTCCCCTCACTCATTCTTTCTTTTATGGAACTCTTATTAGGAACATGTAGGACATTTATACACTCTATTTCAGAAAACACTGCATTCTATATCATTTCAACATATCTATTCCAGTTCATGATTTCTTTTTGTAGCTCTTCTTAACATATAATTTTCCACTTGTTAATTTACTCCAATATTTATTCTCCCTTCCTTTCACATTAATTAAACTCCTACTTTTTAGTCAGGTTCATGGTTGTGCAGAGTAAATATCCCAGGCTCTCTTGCAGCTAAGCATGCCCATGTGACTCAGTTCTGGGCAACAGGTGCTGGTAGAAGTACTGTCAGAATAATTTGTTAAAGGATAGACCCATGCCCTTTGCTCCTTTCCTACTTTATCTCTTCTTTCCTCTCTCTGCTTGGACTGTGTGTTAATGGCTGGAAGTACATGCTAAACCAAAAGAACGAGTGTCATCCCCTATGAGCTGTAAACAGGAAGATGGAAGATGTATCAGTCCCAGAAGGCTGTGGGACCATAATGCCAGTGCTGGTGGCCACACTTTGGAATTTTATGTGAGAAACAAAACTAATTTCAGGTGAGAAACTCATAACTTGTTAAACCACCATCTTTTTTTTTTTTATCTTCTGCATGTGTGTGTGCTAAGCTGCTTCAGTTGTATTTGACTCTTTGTGACCCTATGGACTGTACTCTGCCAGCTTCCTTTGTCCATGGGATTCTCCAAGCAAGAATACTGGAGTGAGTTGCCATGCCCTCCTCCAGAGGATCTTCCCAACACAAGGATTGAACTCAACTCTTTTATGTCTTCTACATTGGCAGGCTAGTTCTTTACCACTAGCACCACCCAGAGAGTCCTTTTTATCTTTTATTTTTAGCCAAATCTAATCACTGATTTTGAAAAATTATTTTTTAAAATCAAAGTATATTTGATTTAGAATGTTGTGTTAGTTTCTGGTGTACAACAAAATGATTCAATTATACATATACACATATATATATATATATTCTTTTTTCATATTCTTTTCCATTTTGGTTTATTGCAAGATATTAAATACAGTTCCCTTGTGCTATACAGTAGGACCTTTTGTTTATTTTATTTATTATTGTTCAGTTGCTCAGTTGCGTCTAACTCTTTGTGATCCCATGGACTGCAGCTTGCCAGGCTTCCCTGTCCTTCACTATCTCCCAGAATTTGCTCATGTCCATTGAGTCAAGCTGGTTTTAAAAAAGGCAGAGGAACCAGAGATCAAACTGCCAACATTCACTGGATGATCGAAAAAGCAAGAGAGTTCCAGAAAACATCTATTTCTGCCTTATTGACTATGCCAAAGCCTTTGACTGTGTGGATCACAATAAACTGTGGAAAATTCTGAAAGAGATGGGAATACCAGACCACCTGACCTGCCTCTTGAGAAACCTGTATGCAGGTCAGGGAGCAACAGTTAGAACTGGACATGGAACAACAGACTGGTTCCAAATAGGAAAAGGAGTACATCAAGGCTGTATATTGTCACCCTGCTTATTTAACTTCTATGCAGAGTACATCATGAGAAATGCTGGGCTGGAGGAAGCACAAGCTGGAATCAAGATTGCCGGGAGAAATATCAACAACCTCAAATATGCAGATGACACTACCCTTAAGGCAGAAGGTGAAGAAGAACTAAAGAGCCTCTTGATGAAAGTGAAAGATGAGAGTGAAAAAGTTGGCTTAAAACTCAACATTCAGAAAACTAAGATCATGGCATCCAGTCCCATCATGTCATGGCAAAAAGATGGAGAAACAGTGGAAACAGTGGCTGACTTTATTTTTGGGGGCTCCAAAATCACTGCAGATGGTGACTGCAGCCATGAAATTAAAAGATACTTACTCCTTGGAAGGAAAGTTATGACCAACCTAACCAGCATATTCAAAAGCAGAGACATTACTTTGCCAACAAAGGTCCGTCTAGTCAAGGCTATGGTTTTTCCAGTAGTCATGTATGGATATGAGAGTTGGACTATAAAGAAAGCTGAGCACCAAAGAATTGGTGCTTTTGAACTGTAGTGTTGGAGAAGACTCTTGGGAGTCCCATGGACTGCAAGGAGATCCAACTAGTCCATCCGAAAGGAGATCAGTCCTGAGTGTTCATTGGAAGGACTGATATTGAAGCTGAAACTCCAGTATTTTGGCCACCTGATGTGAAGAGCTGACTCGTTTGAAAAGACCCTGATGTTGGGAAAGATGGAAGGCAGGAGAAAGGGATAACAGAGGATGACATGGTTGGATGGCATCACCGACTCAATGGACATGAGTTTGGGTAAACTCTGGGAGTTGGTGATGGACAGGGAGGCCTGGTATGCTGCAGTTCATGGGGTTGCAAAGAGTCAGACATAACTGAATGACTGAATCGAACTGAACTGATTGAGTCAATGATGCCATCCCACCATCTCATCCTCTGTTGCCCACTTCTCCTGCCTTCAATCTTTTCCAGCATTAAGATCTTTTCCGTGTTGGCTTTTTGCATTAGGTGGCCAAAGTATTGGATCTTCAGCTTTAGCATTAATCTTTCCATTGAATATTCAAGGTTGATTTTCTTTGTGATTGACTAGTTTGATCTCCTTGCTGTCCAAGAGACTCTCAAGAGTCTTCTTCAGCACTACAGTTCAAAAAGCATCAATTCTTCAGCACTCAGCTTTCTTTATGGTCCAACTCTCACATCCGTACATGACTACTGGAAAAACCATAGCTTTGACTATTTGTAGTAGTTCATATCTGCTAATTCCCAAATCCTAATTTATCCCCCTCCTACTCCCTTTTTTTTTTTGTTTTAAATTTCTTATTTACTGTTTTAAATAATTAGAAACACTTATTTTTTATAATAGTTAACAGATAGTTTTTTAATCTGAAATTTTTTTGGCAGTCTAATTCTATTGTTTATAGAATTAGGATATAATGACTTTCACTGAAGGTGAATTCATAATTCAAAATTACAAAACACATAAGAAAACAATCCAGTATGAGTTTTTCTTCAGTGGGACTTTATTTGTGGGAATCTTATATAGTTTTTGTGAAAACAAGTCCCTCTGGAATAATTTTGGGTTGGTTTCTGTCAAACAACCCAGATCATCTTCCTGGGATGAATTTTTATTTTAATTCCTTAAATAAGGGATTTTTCAGACTACATGTGTGGTATACTATGGAAGAACAGCAAACCAATATGAAATTCAGACCTATGGTTATAAACGATAACCATAATCCCAGGCTAAGGCGGGCTTCCTTGATGGCTTAGTGATAAAGAATCTGCCTGCAATGCAGGAGATTCAGGAGAGAGGCGGATTCAATCCCTGCATCCGGAAGATCCCTGGGAGGAGGGCATGGCAACCCACTCCAATATTTTTGCTTGGAGAATCCCATGCACAGAGCAGCCTGACAGGTTACAGTCTATAGGGTCACACAGAGGCTGATATGACTGATGTGATTGAGTACTCATTCAGGCTAAGGTGGACGAGCTTCCTTGTGTCTGCGGTATCTTTTCTTCTAGTCCGCTTTTTTTTTTTTTTTGAAACTGAGGATGCTCTTTGTTTGGTTCCCAACAATGTCTCTTTCTCTTCATGACCTTAAATCTCAACCCCCTAGAGAATGAATCTCCTTGCCCTCAGGCAGCTTCCATATCCATTTATGGATTTCCTATATTGGTTTGGTTTTAAATTCTCCCTTGAATTATGAACCTTGACAATTTTTGTTCTACTTGCTTGCAAGCACAGATACACATTAAAAGAATATTTACACTATTTTACCTAACACTTGAGACGGTTATAACAAAGGATTTTAGAGTTTTCTAATAAGAAATATTACCACAATCAGTGGTTGGCTTTTTGAAAGTTCCAGGTTTTCTCAGCTATGTTACAGGAAACTAAGGTAAAGAATTTCTGCTCTTCTTAGGAACAAGTATGCCTTGGGGACTGCTGTGGAGGGATCAGCAGTATTTGTTAGAAGAGAAACTCAAAGTGGGGCCAAGATCCAAGGACCAGCTGTCGATACTTATTCCATTGTTTAACAAGGCAGATATCATATACAACTACTAGACTCTAGGTTTCTTGAGGACAGTGGTTGCATCTTACATGTCTTGGTGTTTTCCTGTCTGCTTAGTGCCATGATTTGTATATAGAAGATGCTCAAAAACAACTGTTGATTGATAGTTGACAGGATGAGCTCTATAATTTAATCCTCACTTTGTGCTTTGTATTCATCAGAAAATTACAGCAAGGTGTGGTACATTCTTAATACAAAGCAGCGCATTAACCCTGCACTCCACCCAGGCCAGAAACATACAAAAAAATGGCTGGGCTCATTTTTGACATTATATCCATTCCACAACTAAGAAGGGGGCGACAGAGGATGAGATGGTTGGATAACATCGTTGACTCAATGGACATGAGTTTGAACAAATTCTGGGAGATAGTGAAGGACAGGGAAGCTAGGCATGGGGTCCACGGGGTTGCAAAGAGTCGGACACAAATGAGCGGCTGAACAACAACAAGAAAGTAGAAATTATTACTGCATCACCTGTTTAGTTGAAAATGTCTTTTTTAATTTAAGGATTAAGAGTCCAAAATTCAAAATATCTTTAAAGTTTGAAATGATTATTAGAGAATCACTCATTCCGTGCAGAAAAAATGTCCCTCTATAGTAACCTGGTTAATGCTTAAACATACTAGCAATAGCATTTTAACTCACTGCCCCACAAGATAGCTTATTTCATTTTGGAAATTTTAATATGTTAGATAATCTTTGTATTAAGTTTTCTGTAATATAGCTTTTTTCTTATAATTTAATACTTCTCTTCATTGTAGAAAATACAAGCATAAATAAACAGAATAACGTATAATTCTATCATCCGCAGAAAATCATTTCTACACCTGGTTGTGTATTTCCCCAGATCTTTATCTATGCAAACTTTTTTTCTTTTACCAAAACATATTCAGGTTGTGAGTGCTGTTTTTCCATTTGAACTTTTCACTCAATAATATATTACAGCATATCTTCATGAGCACACACACACAATGCAACGCAATAAACACACACGTGCCATGTTCTGTTTAGTTGCTCAGTTGTGTCTGACTCTTTGCGACCCCATGGACTGCAGCCTGCCAGGCTCCTCTGTCCATGGGGATTGTCCAGGCAAGAATACTGGAGTGGGTTGCCATTCCTTCTCCAGGGGATCTTCCCAACCCAGGGACTGAACTCAGGTCTCCTGCATTGCAGGCAGATTCTTTACCAGCTGAGCCACCAGGGAAGCCTACATGAGAATGAACACTCATCCATAGCACACTTTTGATGTCAGAATAATTTTTCATTTTATGCATTGTCCCTCATTTATTTAACCAGTTCCTATTGCCAATATCCATTGTCTTGCCTCCTGTTTGTTGCTGTAGTTAAATATGTTGTAACACACATAATTTATTCATACAACAAATATTTATTAAGCACCTTAACCGTGTCTGGCACTATGCCAAGCACAGAGGATTCAGAAGGGAAGATAAGCTTCTGTTCTCCATGATAATCTTTGAAGGACAGAGACAAGGATTTCAAGTAAACAGATCACAAATAAGACACTCACAAATAGTAATAATTAATATGGAGACAATAAAACAAGGTAATGAAATACAAAGTGATGGAGTTGAATCTGTGATTTAGGTACAGAATATACACTGTCACATAACCACTGCATAGCCTCAGGTGAATCTGTGGAAGTGGAATGACTGTATTTGGCCCTAAGCTATTCTGCTACCATGGAGTAGAGGGCCTGCTTCTTGGCATCCTTACTGATGCTGGGTTCTGTGCTGAGTCTCACTCCCGCTCCTTGGCCATCATGGGTCAGCTCAGGATCAGCCATCAGCTCTCTATTTGCCTCAGCAATATTGTGCCTCAAAAACCACAGAGCTTCATGCTTTATGAAGAACTTTCACATGCAAATCTAATGTATTCATTATTTTGTTTTCTTTTATTACGGACAATTTCAAAACCTGCATAATATGAGACAAAATAGAATAACGAGCCCCTAATTACCACGCTTTCAGATTTTAAGAAATAAAACATGCCAATAAGGTTTCAGCTACTATGCCCACTCTCCATAAACTTTTTTTCTGGATTATTTTAGGCCAAGGTAAGACATCACATTCTTTCCTACCCATAAATACTGCAGTATATATCGCAAAACATAAGGGCATTTTCTTTTCTTATACAACTTCAAGGTCATCACTATTCATAATGGAATTAACAATACTTTAATGTCATGCAACACCTAGCTCAGATTTACACTTCCATGCCTAGTGACTCAGTCCTCTCCAGCTCTAAGGCTCCATGAACAGTAGCCTGCTGGCTCCTCTGTCCATGGGATTTTTCAGGCAAGAATACTGGAGGGCATTGTCATTTCCCCCTCCCAGGGATCTTCCAGACCTAGGGATCAAACCGGTGTCTCCTGCATTGCAGGAAGATTCTTTACCAGATGAGCCATTGGGGAAGTCCTCACATTTCCACAATTATCTTTTTTGAATCAAGTTGCAAACAAGGTCCACATGTTTTGGCGATATGTCTCTTAACTTTCTTCTCATCTGTAATAGTCCTGCTCCTCTTTCACATCATTCACTTTTAGAAGAAACACTTGTAGAAGAAACATGAGTTTCTTCTAAAATACATGAAGAATTTCTCATGTCTTCAATTCACTTCAGTTCAGTTCAGTCGCTCAGTCGTGTCCGACTCTTTGCGACCCCATGAATTGCAGCACGCCAGGCCTCCCTGTCAATCACCAACTCCTGGAATTCACCCAAACTCATGTGCATCGAGTCGGTGAGGACATCCAGCTATCTCATTCTCTGTCGTCCCCTTCTCCTCCTGCCCCCAATCCCTCTCAGCATCAGGGTCTTTTCCAGTGAGTCAAATCTTTGCATGAGGTGGCCAAAGTATTGGAGTTTCAGTCTCAGTATCAGTCCTTCCAGTGAACACCAAGGACTGATCTCCTTTAGGATGGACTGGTTGGATCTCCTTGCAGTCCAAGGGACTCTCAAGAGTCTTCTCCAACACCACAGTTCAAAAGCATCAATTCTTCGGCACTCAGCTTTCTTCACAATCCAACTCTCACATCCATACATGACCACTGGAAAAACCACAGCCTTGACTAGATGAACGTTTGTTGGCAAAGTAATATCTCTGCTTTTTAATATGCTATCTAGGTTGGTCATAACTTTCCTTGCAAGGGGTAAGTGTCTTAATTTCATGACTGCAATCACCATCTGCAGTGATTTTGGAGCCCCAAAAAATAAAGTCTGACACTGTTTCCACTGTTTCCCCATCTATTGCCCATGAAGTGATGGGACCAGATGCCATGATCTTCATTTTTTGAATGTTGAGCTTTAGGCCAACTTTTTCACTCTCCACTTTTACTTTTATCAAGAGGCTTTTTAGTTCTTCTTCACTTTCTGCCATAAGGGTGGTGTCATCTGCATATCTGAAGTTACTGATATTTCTCCGGGCAATCTTGATTCCAGCTTGTGTTTCTTCCAGTCCAGCATTTCTCATGATGTACTCTGCATAGAAGTTAAATAGCAGGGTGACAATATACAGCCTTGACATATTCCCTTTCCTATTTGGAACCAGTCTGTTGTTCCATGTCCAGTTCTAACTGTTGCTTCCTGACCTGCATATAGGTTTCTCAAGAGGCAGGTCAGGTGGTCTGGTATTCCCATCTCTTTCAGAATTTTCCACAGTTTATTTTGATCCACACAGGGAAAGGCCTTGGCATAGTCAATAAAGCAGAAATAGATGTTTTTCTGGAACTCTCTTTCTTTTTCGATGATCCAGCGGATGTTGGCAATTTGATCTCTGGTTCCTCTGCCTTTTCTAAAACCAGCTTGAACATCTGAAAGTTCACGTCTTAATTTCAGCTGATTGTTCTTTGCTGGTGTCATTTAACTTTTTTTGTGATGTCCCTATATTTCCAGGTATTTCTTGTAAACTGACAATTAGATCTAGAAGCTTAAATTAAAGTTTGTTTAGTTTGCTTATTTATTTATGGCACACAGACATCAAAGGTGATGTTATATACTTTTTTTTTGTTCTGTACTTCTTATTGCACAGTACAAGAGGCACTCACTGTCTAGAGGTTCTACTTAGTGATACTGAGATTGATCTGTAGGTTCAGGTAATCTGTAGGATGTTAGCACCATCCATTCATTTATTTTAAACTTCTCCATAAACCTTTCACCTAATGCTATAAGCACATATTGATGTTTATTGCTAGACTCATCATTTCTCTAGAGGTTGATAAATGGTCATTTTCTAATTCTATCATTCATTCTTCACTTTTTAACTGCAATTATTTATCAAGAACTTTTCTCATCAACTATATGGTAACCTGAAATACAGTTTAGATAAGAAAGACAGGATCAATGCTAAATTCTTTTTCTTGATATTTTCAGAATAATGAGTTGGTGGCCTAGCAATTTCCAAAGATGATCATTAAAAAAAAGTATCATTATTGACTAAAAGATTTCTCTGTTTTTGATATGCTTTGATCAATTGCAATGATTTTTTTGTTCCATTTTTTAGTTTCTTTGTAGTTCACAACCCCAATGTCTACCACTGCTTCCTTGCTTCTGGTACTTTAAGATGTCCTGTAATCATATTGAGCCTCAACTGCCAGAGATCTAGTCTAGACATTTCTCCAAGGAGTCCCACCTCCTTTTAGTGAGCAGTGGTATTTAGAGACCTTAATATGGGCAGTATGGATGAAAAATGCTACTAAGTTTTTATTGTAGCTAGATCTTTTGGGGAGCAACACTCGGACATTTTTTTTTCAAAAAAAATCATGAATAATAATATTTTTATTCAAAATAACATTTTATAATACTATTTCTTTCATACTATTCTTGTAGCTCTTTCCTTTTATGCTGAAAATTTTGATCTTTTTTGTTTTATTCTAGAATTTGGCTACACCATTACTTAATGATAATGCCAACACTACTACTAAAGATAAGATCATTCAATGCTATGCAAGGTTTTTTTTGAGATACTTTTCATCCTTGGAATAGAAGCGTAGAGTCAAAATATTGTGTTTTAAATTTACTTGAAATAATTCTTTTATCAGTGTATTGCATAACTATACTCATGCAGGTTTAGACACATTTCTCATAGTTTGTTTTCACTGTTTAGATATTTATGAATTTAAAATATTGTTTTTAATCATGAATTAAACATTTACATTGTTCTGAACTCAAAATTACAAAATAAGGTACATTCATCAAAGCCCCATTTCCTTCCTTGACCCATTTATCTTCTCTATACATAATCATTTATATCCATTCTAGGTTTGGCCCACAGTTTCTTTAACTCTTTCTCTTATTTTGACACGCGTATGTAGGCAGGAAACCGATTATTATTATCTCCATCATAGAAGAAGTACTAATAGCACTGCCCACTTCCAAAATCCAAATACTGTGCGCCTTCCCCATGCCCCATACTCCCCCTACAGGCACCCTCAGGAGTTGCGTCATGGAAATACAGCCATCTGGCCACCGGTAGGTTAGACATCCAAATTAAACAGATTGCCTGTTTCAGTATTTGTCCTCCTACTCTAGAATTATGCAAAATAAGTGTGCCAGCTAGTTTTGGACTCCAGATGTTGCTTGGTATCTGGAGGTAGAAAAACATGTGGGTAAATATGTGTGAATAAGCGTCTGTTTGTTTGTGTGTGTTGTTAGGGAAACAAATTACCCCCTGAAGCTGTCATTTTCTGTTAGTAACTATGGTGACGTGGCATTGAGGTACACCAATGGAATTATCCTTGGGATCACCTTTCAGGAAAGTGTGGGGACCATTTTACAAAAGGCAAGTAGTTCTGAAATCAATGAGGAGGTCCATTCCGAAAACATGGCGGAGTCTGTGATGTCCCAGATGGTCCCAAAATGTAGTTTGGGTATATTTAACAATAAAAACTCATAAAAATATTTCATGAATTTAAGAATAACTGCCGGTTTATTATTACTTTTTCTTTCCAATTCAGTTTAATTTTAAATTGTATTGACAAATAGAAAAACAACAGGGACTATAACTTCCTGAAAGTGGTGAGTGCTGAAGTATGACAGAGTGAAAATCCTATTGTATTATTTTTCGCTGAAGGGTTCCCCTCTGCTTCCGTCCAGCCGCCCTAGAGGCCCAGGGAAGCCAGAGAAGCCGATGTAGCGCTGGGTGAGAGACGCGTGCAACTTTCTTTCAAGATGAACGTTCAAAGCCCACGGAAACTTCTCCCGTGCTTTGTTCTGCTTCTCAAGGTACTGAGAGGCAGAAGGTTTTGTAAAAGGGGGCTTGATGGAGGCTCAGAATAGAGCCCCCAAAATGAAGTAGCTCTCCCAGCATCGATTTTCTGCCTAGAAATGATCCAAGGAAGAGTCCCTATAACGTTTGAAGTTTTGTTAGTTTGAAATAAGATTTCAAGGGCAGAGTGTCTTGATGTCATAGGTAGCTCACATGTACACAGTAGAGTTAAGGTACTTATTTTGTAAACAAGGACAAAAGCGATTAAGTATCAGTAGGGAGTAGTGCGGTGGTACGTTGGTTAAGAATCCGCCTGCCATCTCAGGCAAGGCGGGTTCGATCTCTGGGTCAGGAAGATCCCCTGGAGAAGGAAATGGCTAACCACTCCAGTATTCCTGCCTGGGAAATCTCCATGGACAGAGGAGCCTGGAGGGCTACAGAGCATGGGGTCGTAAAGAATCGAACACAACTGAGCAACTGAGCACGTGCACAGGAAGCAGTGAGAAGCAGCGCCGCGGGTGGGGCGGGAAAAGTAGCTATGAGGTTAGGAACAGCCAGAATCTTAGTTGGTTGGAGTGGAATAGGCCAGTCCTGACAGCCACCAAGTATCTGGGGGCGAGTTGAGGGCTGGGGTCCTCCCAGGCTCAAGTCAAGACCCAGCGAGGCTGCTCCCAGGGGGACAGTCCCCCTTCTCTTTCCTTCGGTTAAGAGGCTGCCCTTTTCTGCACAGCAGCAGTCTGGAGAGGTGGTCACTGACTCCAGGTGACCAGAGATGAGCAGTGACATCTTGCTTTTTCATTTATGAAACGAGGGGGATGGCTCTTCCAGCGCTGATACCTCCAGCCCTTTCTTCCTCTGGCCCAGGCAGCATCAGGACTCCAATTCTTAGGCTTTTCACCCTGCCTAATTACTTTCTTTTAAAAAAATAAAGCTATTTTATTATAATTAAAGTAATATATATTTGCTAGACTTTTGAAAACTTTGGAAATGTGAAAAATTTCACAAATGTGAATGCAGATTTGACATGTACATACCTTATATGCTACATTTTCATATTACATCATAATAATGTGTCTGTCTTTGAAGGTGGTTTGAATGACGGAGCAATAGTTCATCCACCTTGTTATGCACAATATTTTCATGAACTATTCTTCTGTTGTTGAATGTTGAAGCAAGTTCTACTTTATTGCTCCTCTAAAGAATGGCACACATTAACAACAGCAACAACAAAATCCATTGATTTAAATAGCACACACAGCATATTGCATTTTTCTAGAAATAGTTACTATTTTGTTAAATCCAATGACTTTAAGTTTTGGGCGACACCAGTTAGAATGGCCACTACCACTGGTGTGTGTATGTCCATTTTTCACAACCTCAAGTGTCTAGAAACTGGTAATTACAAAAAGACAGGTGGGAAGTACTTTTTTGTTTATCAGAGCAAGTTGAACTTATTGGCCATTTACAATTCTTTTGTTAATTGCCTTTGTTATTTCTTGATTTTTCAAAATTGAGAAATAATTTTTATTCCTTAATATGTTATTGCTTGCATGCTAAATTGTCTCAGTCGTGTCCAACTCTTTGCAACTTTATGGACTGTGGCCCACCAGCCTCCTATGTTCATGGGATTCTCCAGGCAAGAATACTGGAGTGGGTTTCCATGCTCCCCCCCAGGGGGCCTTCCCAGTCCAGGGATGGAACCTGAGTCCCGTATGTTTCCTGCATTAGCAGTGGGTTCTTTACCACTGGCTCCACCTGGGAACCCCGCATATGTTACTACTTTTTTGCATTTGTGCTCATCTAAGAATGGTGTAGGAGTAATAGTTTATAATAATATTAATGTGATTGAATAAATTACCATAACCACTTTTGTTCTGTTGCTTTCTTTTTAAAACTTTGTTAGAATAATTTTTTTTCAACCTAGTGACTTTATTTATTTATTTTACTTTACAATATATTGTATTGGTTTTGCCATATATTGGCAGGAATCCGCCACGGATGTAATTTTTGTCGGGTGGGGCTGCAAATTGCATGATCAGTTATGGCAGCTCCCCACTGATTTGGAAGCTGATTTTGGGGGAGGGACTGAGGAACACTCACCTCAGGTGGCCACTAGGTGGCTCCATCACTCTTGCAGCTCTCCGGCAGCCCCCTTGAGGTCAGCTCACGTGAGTGTGTTTGTGTATTGGTTATTTGCTTAGTCATGTACCCCATGGACTGTAGCCTGCCAGGTTCCTCTGTCCATGGAATTCTCCAGGCAAGAATACTGAAGTGGGTTGCCATTTCCTTCTCCAGGGGATCTTCCTGACCCAGGAATCGAAGCCAGGTCTTGTGCATTGCAGGCAGATTCTTTACCATTTGAGCTATAGGGAAGTCCCTGATTCCCTTTCCCTGTGCTCAGCGACCCTCCTCATTACTGTCTTTGCCTTTTCCTGGAACTCTGCCTCTGAACAGATCCCACCCTGTGCTTTGGGGCTGGTGTGGATCCTTGTGGGTGGCTCTGGGAGTGTATGTGGCACTGAGATTTCTGGGGTCTCAAAGCATAGGTGCATTGCAATCAACACACAGGGCTGCAGTTAGCCTGCTGCTGGCCCCTCACCTGGTCCGTGCCACTCTGGTCCTGTTAGAACAAGCAGCTCAGCATCCTAACAGCATCCTAAGCGCAAGTGAGTGTAAGGGATAAGGAGGGCTGGGATGTAGAAATATTGTAGAAATATAAGTAGAGAGAGGTGAGTAAGTCCTCAGAGCTCACTTTCTAGTGAAGGAGAGAGGTTGATGAGCAGTCACAGATACTATATAGTAGGACCACTAATTCTGACTGAACATGGGAGTTGCGGAGGGGTAGAGGGTCAGAAAAGAACTGATTTCATGAGGGAATTGACATTTGGGCTGGGTCCAGCAGGATGGGCAAAATTCCTCCAGGCCAAAGGGCACTCAGCTCTGTGTCGCACAAGCCAATACAAACTGTGGGATGGCCTCCAAGAACCACAGATGCTCCCAGGTGGCCTGAGCACAGGCGAGAGAGGGTGTAGCCACAAATGGACCTAGAGGTAGGTAAGGCCAGAAAGGCTGGGCCTTGGAGAGAGCACTGTGGGCCTTGGCCTTGTTATATGGGAGGCATGCATCCTTCGGAGGATTCAGGCTTTTTCCCCTGCTGGGACTGGTACAGGCTATTTCATTAGGTTGGCCAAAAATTTTGTTTCTGTAACATCATACAGAAAAATCTGAATGAACTTTTTGATCAAATATATAGGCAGAGGACTCTTCTTTCCCCTCCCCTTGCCTTGCAACTTTCCAGATTATCGAAAAATGTAGTCAGGACAGCACTTGGGCTTTGAATGACCTTGGGGGTGGTTGCTGCAAAAGTGAGGACCTCCAGTAGGAAGACCACCAGCCCTCCAGAGCACTTGCCGTTTAGAAGTTAGAAAAGGGAGAGGATCCACCCTCCACTGTTCTCCTCTCCTAGACGCCCTACCCTCCCAACCCAAACCACCCACACTTCCTGTCTTGTCCACTTCCTAAATGGTTCCTGAATTGGCTTGCATCTCTCCATCTCTGCTTTCCACTGCCTCACCTGGTCACAAGCATCTCCTTTGAGCTGCACTGTGGAAGCCTTCTAATGCCCTGCTCCTTCTGTTCTTGTCTCTAACCCCCTTCCCAAGGAAGACAATTATTGAGCAATAAAGAAAAGTATAGATAAGATTAGAGTGCTTTAAAATACTCCAATAGCTTTTGGAATAAAGCTCAAGCTCCCGACCTTGGCCTCCAGGTCCTCAGTGATTTTGCTCTGTCAGCCTTGCTCTCTAGTCTTGCTCTCCCCATTCCTCATTGTGTTCTCCACACTAACCCCTTTTCTCTTCCTGGAACATGATGATGAGTCGGTTTTTATTTCATGGAGTCTCATTGGTGGTTTTGATGAGAGATCTAACCTGAGCCATGGAAAGTCTTATCTGCCATTAGGTCAATGGGAAAGAGGAGAGGAGGGAAAGAGATGGACTGGGGCCTTTCCTGGCACAACATGAAAAGGACTCAAGTGAGGCTCGTGGCTCTGGGGATGAGGAGGAGGGAGAAGTTGTGTGAGTTCTCTTGGAGGCTGACTCACTGATTCCCTTGGGTTTAGGGGTTGGCTGGATGTGAGGTATGGGGAACCCCAAAATATCTTTGGAACTTCCAGGACTGGAAACTGAGACTTGGTGTCAATGCAGAAATTTGGAAATCAAGAGCAAGAGCTGTTATGGAGGGAGAAGATGAGATCTGAATTCCATTTACTGACCTATTGCTGATGTTTTAACAATAGTAACAACAATAGTAATGATGGTAACAACTACTATTTGCATGCTTGCGTGCTAAGTCACTTCAGTGGAGTCCAACTCTTTGAGAATGGACTGTAGCCCACCAGGCTCTTCTGTCCATGGGATTCTCTAGGCAAGAATACTGGAGTGGGTTGCCATGCCCTCTTTCAGGGGATCTTCTTGACTCAGGGATCAAACCTGCATCTCTAATGCCCCCTGCATTGGCAGGTGGGTTCTTTACCACTAGCGCCACCTGGGAAGCCCAACTACTCTTTACTAAACACTATCTCTGTGTTAGATACTGTGGTTTGTTTGTTTGTTTGTTTGTTTTTGCCGCACCATGTGGCATGTGGAATCTTAGTTCCTGGACCAGAAATCAAACCCAAGCCTTCTGAATTGGAAGGCGGAGTCTTAACCACAAGTCCACCAGGGATGTCTGACACTGTGTTTTTTGATACACTGATCTCATTTATTTTTCGAAGCCCTCACTCACTGTGAGGGGGATGCTAAAAGTATCATTCACTTAGAGATAAAGGATTGGAAGCTCAGAGAAGTTAAACAATTTGTCCAGGCTCACACTTAACAATAGCAGGATTTGGGAATAAAATCTGTGTATATTTGACTCTATATATATGGGCTTCCCTGGTGTCTCAGACAGTAAAGAATCTACCTGCAACGCAGGAGACCTGGGTTTCATCCCTGGGTTGGGAAGATCCCCTGGAGGAGGGTATGGCAAAGCATTCCAGTGTTCCTGCCTGGAGAATCCCCATGGGCATAGGAGGCTGGTGGGCTAGAGTCCATGGGGTCACAAAGAGTTTGACACGACTGAGCAACTAAGCACCCACACATATTTGACCCCAAAGTTCTTAGACAGTTCCCTTATCTTTGCAGTGACTCTAACATTCTACACATTTGAAAATCTCATAAACTTAAAGGTTCACATGTCGAAGGTTGCACTTGTTAGTGTTGCTTTGAATCAGTACTTCATCCTGTCACCCTTCAGGTCAGAAATGAAATAACACCACCGTCCACTCTGGAAAAAGCCTGAGGTCAAGAGTCACCCTTGGTAATTCTCTTTCCCTAACCACTCAGCCTCTAGTTGTCATTTCTGTCGCAGACCACTGAGCTGTGCGCCAGACCCCTCTCGGCTGTTCTCCATGCCTGTCCTCTGTTCTGTCATGACCATGTTCTGCTCTGCGCCCTCTCCCTCTGCATCTAATGAAAAGACCCAGGAACGAGGAGGCAGTAAGGAGATTAAAGGTGACAAATTAAATGACGAATGCTAGGAATAGAATCTGAGGTTAGGAAGGGAACAATCTCTTACAAAGTGATAAAGTCAACGTTGTAGTGCAGAGGCCAGAATCATGTACAGGGACAACCAGAATCGCACAGCCTGTGACATCCTCCTCATGCCCAGACTCCAGCATCTTCCTGGACGAGGGTTCAGAGTAAAGAGGAGAGCACTGAGCAGCCTGGATTGGAGAGGGCCCAGTGGGGGAAGGATGGATTGTGTCCTATTAGCAACACCTCACTGCTTCGCAAGGCTACTGACCACCATCACATCCACCACATCCAAACCTGAGGGCTTTTCCAGACTGCGGTCTTCCCCAAGTTTGTGAAAGCTGCACTGGTGTCTACTAAACATCAGGATTCTCAAACAACCGGAAATACATCTTTCTTTGAGGCCAAGTTTTTCCATCCTGGGACATCAGTGTGTCTGTATTTATGAGTGTGTTATGTGATGTGTGTGTTAGTGTGTTATCTAAACCATAACTCAACATTCTCTGTGCTTCCTGGCTGAGTTGTTGTTGTACAGTCGCTAAGTAATGTCCGACTCTTTGCAACCCCATGGACTGCAGCACACGAGGCTTCCTTGTCCATCACCATCTCCTGGAGCTTGCTCAAACTAATGTCCATTTACCGGGGTCCAGCCCAGGTTGGATCCAGGGTATCCTCAGGGGGATGGCATCAGTGACCTAGACAAATGATTTATTTAGAGATATCAGTTCAGTTCAGTCGCTCAGTCGTGTCTGACTCTTTGTGACCCCATGAATCGCAGCACGCCAGGCCTCCCTATCCATCACCAACTCCCGGAGTTCACAGACTTACATCCATCAAGTCAGTGATGCCATCCAGCCATCTCATCCTCTGTCGTCCCCTTCTCCTCCTGCCCACAATCTCTCCCAGCATCAGAGTCTTTTCCAGTGAGTCAATTCTTCGCATGAGGTGGCCAAAGTACTGGAGTTCAGCTTTAGCATCATTCCTTCCAAAGAAATCCCAGGGTTGATCTCCTTCAGAATGGACTGGTTGGATCTCCTTGCAGTCCAAGGGACTCTCAAGAGTCTTCTCCAATACCACAGTTCAAAAG
This sequence comes from Redunca redunca, assembly GCA_006410935.1. NCBI lineage: Eukaryota > Metazoa > Chordata > Mammalia > Artiodactyla > Bovidae > Redunca > Redunca redunca. The sequence continues at coordinate 591,156 of SJYQ01000624.1, read as the reverse complement.
CATCAATTCTTCGGTGCTCTGCCTTCTTCACAGTTCAACTCTCACATCTATACATGACCACTGGAAAAACCATAGCCTTGACTAGATGGACCTTAGTTGGCAAAGTAATGTCTCTGCTTTTCAATATGCTACCTAGGTTGCTCATAACTTTTCTTCCAAGGAGTAAGCATCTTTTAATTTCATGGCTGTGATCACCATTGCAGTGATTTTGGAGCCCCCAAAAATAAAGTCTGACACTGTTTCCACTGTTTCCCCATCTATTGCCCATGAAGTGATGGGACAAGATGCCATGATCTT
>SJYQ01000624.1:528707-590180 GCA_006410935.1 Redunca redunca | reverse complement strand
AGATCATTCTGTCGTGTTTGAGATTGCATCCAAGTACTGCATTTCGGACTCTTTTGTTGACCATGATGGCTACTCCATTTCTTCTGAGGTATTCCTGCCCTCAGTAGTAGATATAATGGTCATCTGACTTAAGTTCACTCATTCCAGTCCATTTTAGTTCGCTGATTCCTAGAATGTTGATATTCATTCTTGCCATCTCCTGTTTGACCACTTCCAATTTGCCTTGATTCATGGACCTGACATTCCAGGTTCCTATGCCATATTGCTTTTTACAGCATCGGACCTTGCTTCTATCACCGGTCACATCCACAGCTGGGTACTGTTTTTGCTTTGGCTCCATCCCTTCATTCTTTCTGGAGTTATTTCTCCACTGATCTCCAGTAGCATATTGGGCACCTACTGACCTGGGGAGTACCTCTTTCAGTATCGTATCATTTTGCCTTTTCATACTTTTCATGGGGCTCTCAAGGCAAGAATACTGAAGTGGTTTTCCATTCACTTCTCCAGTGGACGACATTCTGTCAGAGTTTTCCACCATGACCCGCCGGTCTTGGATGGCCCCACAGGACATGGCTTAGTTTCATTGGGTTAGACAAGGCTGTAGTCCTAGTGTGATTAGATTGACTAGTTTTCTGTGAGTATGGTTTCATTGTTTCTGCCCTCTGATGCCCTCTTGCAACACCTACCATCTTACTTGGGTTTCTCTTACCTTGGGCTGGGGTATCTCTTCATGGCTGCTCCAGCAAAGCGCAACTGCTGCTCCTTACCTTGGACGAAGGTTATTTCCTCACTGCCGCCCTTCCTGACCTTCAACGTGGGATAGCTCCTCTAGGCCCTCCCATGCCCGTGCAGCCACTGCTTCTTGGACATGGGGTTGCTCCTCCCAGCTGCCGCCCCTGGCCTCGGATGCAGGGTGGCTCCTCCCGGCCGCCGCTCCTGACCTCGGATGAGGGGTAGCTCCTCTGGGCCATTCCTGCGCTGTTGCAGCCTGGCACTCTTGGCCACTTCCCCTGACCTCGGACATGGGGTAACTCCTCTTGGCTGCTGCCCTTCAGGCATGGGGTTCTCTCGGCCTCTGTCCCTGACCTCGGACATGGGGTAACTCCTCTAGGCCGTGCTTAGTGTGTCTGTAACAGCTGCCTGTGTTTAGTGCACTGGTCAGATAAAGAAGGAATATAGCAGTTAGTAAAATATAGGAGAGAAAGAGGCTTATATTCCTTTGTTTACATAGAAAGTCAATAAAGTCTTGAGACAAGAGACTTGCACCGTTTACGTAGGCTGCAGGCACCCTCCTGGTCTCCCAAGGGAGTGAAGATGCAGGGCACCTTCCCTTTCAGGTCTTAGAAGCCCAGGCAATTAAGTAAACATGGCGGACCTCTGTGCTCCAGATGGGAATTAGCCTGAAAAGGAGAGTAAGAAAGAAAAGACGACATGGGGGAACCAGGCTTTTGTGGAACTGGTCCTGGTCCTGGTCCGTCTCTTTATTTTTCAGGGAAGCTTTTATACTTTAAGTTGTACGTAGAGATAAGATAAATGTAAGAAGCAGAGTCACGCAGGGTCAGCTGCTCTGACCCTTATCTAAAGACAGAGTGTTCTTTTCATATCTTGGTTCTTCAAGGGTCTTACGTTTGTTTACAATATCTTCTGGTCTGGAGACCGATTAACATTTTATGGCCCATCTTTCTTTCTATTTATAAAGGTTAGTCAATCAGAAAACTTGTTTTCCCTTAAGATTTGCTTAGTCTTAAGATAGTGATAAAGTTACATTCTTACATAGCAAGGATACAACAATTTATAACAAAGAAAGAGGAGTACAGTGATTTATAACAAAGAGAAAATTCCTTAACTCAAAAGTCTAGTATTGCTAACATCAAAACTACTATATTTCTTTTTCTACATTCCAATTACATTGATTAACATACTCCCAGGTGCTTAAGGATATGGAGGCCTGGTGGCAATCATTAACTCAGCAATGAAACCCTTCACCAACATGATTTTTATCTGTAGAAAAGCCCTATGCTAACTAAGACTTTCAAAATACTCCAAACTCTCGGTGCTGTTTATGGTTGAGAGATTGTAAACAATCATGTGCCTAGTAGCAAGAGTGTGGATAATCCTGTCACACAAGCTAGTCTGCCAGCAGAGAGGTTTGACCTGAGACACTCCTTTTATATGTAGGAGACTATTAACTGGAGCTCTAAGTTAATTTTCCAGAGAAAGGGGGTCGGGGATAGCCCCTGTTAATGTCAGAAGAGTGCAGTATAACATACAGATTTTGGTTTTGGGGGTAGATGCTCGAGCAGATCTAAGGGACCCCTTGAGTCTTGATCCACCTTGCCCGCATGACCTTGTCATGGGTGGGGTCGGGGAGTCCCTTGAGTCCTGACCCGCCTTTGCCTGTCAGGGCTCTTCCTCATGACTTTTGCCATGGGTGGGATCTCCCGTGCTGGCTCCTGGCATCCACTGAGTCGGTGATGCCATCCAACCATCTTATCCTCTGTCATCCCCTTCTCCTCCTGCCTTCAATCTTTCCCAGCATCAGGGTCTTTTCCAGTGAGTCAGCTCTTTGCATCAGGTGGCCAAAGTATTTATTGGAGCTTCAGTGTCAGTCCTTCCAATGAATATTCAGGATTGATTTCCTTTAGGATTGACTGGTTTGATCTCCTTTCTGTCCAAAGGACTCTCAACAGTCTTTTCCAGCACCACAGTTTGAAAGCATCAATTCTTCGGTGCTCAGTCTTATTTATGGTCCAACTCTCACATCCATACATGACTACTGGGAAACTATAGCTTTGATTATATGAACATTTGTTGGCAAAGTAATGTCTCTGCTTTTTAATATGCTGTCTAGTTTTCTCACAGCTTTTCTTCCAAAGAGGAAGAGTCTTTTAGTTTCATGGCTGCAGTCCCCATCTGCAGTGATTTTGGAGCCCAGGAAAATAAAGTCTGTCACTGTTTTCATTGTTTCCCCATCTATTTGCCATGAAGTGATGGGACCAGATGCCATGATCTTAGCTTTTTGAATGTTGAGTTTTAAGCCAGCTTTTTCACTCTCCTCTTTCACTTTCATCAAGAGGCTCTTTAGTTCTTCTTCACTTTCTGCCATTAGAGTGGTATCATCTGCATATCTGAGGTTGTTGGTATTCTCCTGGAAATCTTGATTCCAGCTTATGCTTCATCCAGTCTGGCATTTCACATGATGTACACTTCATATAAGTTAAATAAGCAGGGTGACAATATATAGACTTGACATACTCCTTTCCCAATTTTGAACCAGTCAATTGATCCATGTCCAGTCCTAACTGTCACTTCTTGACCTGCATACAGGTGTCTCAATAGGTAGGTAATGAGGCATTCTCATCTCTAAGAATCTTCCACAGTTTGTTGTGATCCACACAGTCAAAGGCTTTCATGTAGTCAATGAAGGCTGAGTACTACCTAAGAATTTTTAGCAATTGGGTAGCAAATAGTCTGTCCATGTTATGGATCCAGAGCATGCTGTAGTGTGAGTCCCATAGCTGCATTTGCATCCTCAAACAACCCTGTCTCAGCCAGTTGAGCAGGGCTGTGTGTTTCAGAGTAAGTCTGACATTAATTCCATCTTGTGAATTAGTTTTGGTACTTTTTTGTTCCTAATGTCTAAAGAACTGGATTTCCATGCGTGCTAGAAAGTTGATTTCTAGTTTACCAATTCCCAAGGGCTTTCAGTTCAGTTCAGTCACTCAGTCGTGTCCAACTCTTTGCGACCCCATGGAGTACAGCACATCAGGCTTCCCTGTCCATCAGCAACTCCTGGAGTTTACCCAGACTCATGTCCATTGAGTCGGTGATGCCATCCAACTATCTCATCTTCTGTCCTCCTTTTCTTTTCCCACCTTCAATCTTTCCCAGCATCAGGGTCTTTTCAAATGAGTCAGCTCTTCACGTCAGGTGGCCAAAGTATTGGAGTTTCAGCTTCAACATCAGTCCTTCCAATGAACACTCAGGACTGATCTCCTTCAGAATGGACTGGTTGGATCTCCTTGCAGTCCAAGGGACTCTCAAGAGACTTCTCCAACATCACAGTACAAAAGCATCAATTCTTTGGCACTCAGCTTTCCTTTATAGTCCAACTCTCACATCCATACATGACTACTGGAAAAACCATAGCCTTGACTAGATGGACCTTTGCTGGCAAAGTAATGTCTCTGCTTTTTAATATGCTGTCTGGGTTGGTCATAACTTTCCTTCCAAGGAGTAAGCATCTTTTAATTTCATGGCTGCAGTCACATCAAGGGCTTTAAAGATCTTTTAATTCTATGAACTTACCGTGGACTTACTGTGCCAGTTTGGCTTTAGTTCAGGCATTATTATATCTTTATTACCGTAAGTCCCCTACATAAGGACCTTCAAGTTGTGAACTTTCAAAGATGCTAATGTGCATCTGGTTCCACCAAGGAACCGGAGCCTGTGCCATCAACGTCAGAAATAAGTGACATTGCAGCCTGCCCTTTGTCTCCTATCACTGACGATTCTTCAGCTCTACCATCTCCCAACTCCTCTCTCTCCTTCAGTCAGTAACTCTTCTTGCTTGTTCACTCAATGCCCACCCCTATATGCTAGCCATTGTACTGTACTATTGTACTTTATAAGGTGCTGTACTATAAAATGTAAAATGCTTTATTTTTTTGTGTTTGTTTCTTTTTTTATGTACTATTTTTGTGAAAGGCATTATAAACCTATTAAACTATGGTACTATACAGTCAATTTTGTCAGTTGGGTAGTTAGGGTATCTTTATTGGACTTATAAACAAATCGGAGTTAAACGAATTTGGGATTCCACTCAGAATGGAATTCATAAGTGTGTAGGAAACACTGTATTTTTTTTGTGTGTGGTAAAATATACATAGCATAAATTTTACCATTTTAACCATTTTTAGATGTATATCCATTCATCTGTGGATGGACACTGGGGTTTATTCCACCATTTTGTTAGCGTGCAAAATGCAGCTATGAAATAGGTTGCGCAACTATCTGTGCCCCTGTTTTCAATTCTTTGGTATATACCTAGAAGTGAAATTCTATGATGTCTTATTGGTTTTCTAGTTTTTTTTTTTTTTTTTTTTTTAAGGACTATCCTGGCTCAAATCTGGCTGATCATTTCTGATTTTCTGTTATTTCACAATTTGCAGTCTTGATTCTCATATAAAGAGGTCATTTCCATAGGTGATAAGGAGATGTGGTCCTTATCAATGACTGGACTTTCTTTTAAAATTAGGGACCCAGCAATCCCACTGCTGGGCATACACACTGAGGAAACCAGAATTGAAAGAGACACATGTACCCGAGTGTTCATCGCAGCACTGTTTATAATAGCCAGGACATGGAAGCAACCTAGATATCCATCAGAAGATGAATGGATAAGAAAGCTGTGGTACATATACACAATGGAGTATTACTCAGCCGTTAAAAAGAATACATTTGAATCCGTTCTAATGAGGTGGATGAAACTGGAGCCGATTATACAGAGTGAAGTAAGCCAGAAAGAAAAACACCAATACAGTATACTAACACATATATATGGAATTTAGAAAGATGGTAACGATAACCTTGTATGCGAGAGAGCAAAAGAGACACAGATGTATATAGCAATCTTTTGGACTCTGTGGGAGAGGGAGAGGGTGGGATGATTTGGGAGAATGGCATTGAAACATGGATAATATCATATATGAAACAATTCGCCAGTCCAGGTTTGATGCATGATACTGGATGCTTGGGGCTGGTGCACTGGGACGACCCAGAGGGATGGTATGGGGAGGGAGAAGGGAGGGGGGTTCAGGATGGGGAACACGTGTATACCTGGCAGATTCATGTTGCTGTATGGCAAAACCAATACAATATTGTAAAGTAATTAACCTCCAATTAAAATAAATAAATTTATACTTAAAAAATAAAATAAAATTAGGGAGAGCACCTCCCTTCGCCAGATGGGTGCTCTTACAGCTATGACTTATGTGGTTTGGAATCTTAGTGATATAGAGTTAAAAAAGCAATATTAAACACACTGAGCTGGATTGGAAAAAAGTAGTTTATAAAGAATTCTATTACTTGCTATTTATTTATTCATAGTGTCACTGAGTCTTCATTGCTTCTTGTAGGCTTTCTCTAGTTGCAGATGTTGGAGGCTACTCTCCAACAGCAGTGTATGGTCTTCTCATTGCAGTGTCTTCTCTTGTGGAGCTTGGACTCCAGGGCATAGGCTCAGTAGATGTGGCGCCAAGGCGTGTGGGATCAAACCCAGGCCCCAAGCACTGGCAGGAAGATTCTTAATCACTAGACCACCAGGGAAGTCCCCTATTACTTGCTTTGAAGCAAATCAGGATAATACGCTGGTTGCATTGATGGTCCTGCTGCCAAGTTGTGTGACCTTGGCAAGTTAAGGAAATATGCAACGGTTATGTGTCCATAGCTGAGAGAGAACCGACATCCAAGTCTTGTCAGAAGCATTTGAGAATCTGTATGCCAAACAATTAAAACTATGCCTAGCTCACAGTAGATGCTAAATGAATATTTGATCCTATGATTATTTTCATTTTTAAAACCAACACCATCTCCCATACCACTTTTCTCTTTTTCCAAGTTTTCTTAGGTCAGATGTTTACATGCAGGGTCTGCATCCTATTTCTCCACATCTAGAACCACTCCAGTTTTCACTTTTACCATTTAACTGCCCCCAGATCTTTACTGAAGAAGTTGAATTAGTAGTTACCCGTGAGAGCTTCCATTCCTCCCCTGGTCTCTCAACAACTTTTCTCCTGATTTTGGATTCTTCAGCTCCCAATCCCTGTCTCTTCACTGGGGATCCTGGAATTGCCTTTTATGTTCTGGTGGTGGTGGTCACCTCCCTGAAAAGTCTGCTTTGGAGTCAGAGCACTTCTCACACCATTACTTAGTGGGCAATAAGGCCTTTCATTGGTATGGGGTCAAAACCAGTAACCCCTCTCCCCTTCCTGAGCCAACATAAAGTTTTCTTACAAGCCCTTTTGGAGGAGTTGGAGCTGTTAATTTTTCTGGTCTAGAATCAGTGTACTATTCCTTATGCAAAGTAGTGGTGGCTGGAGGAGCAGAGGGGAGAGAGACTCACAGAGCAGCCTGCTATTGTTTAGCCGCTCAGTTATGTCCAGCTCTTTTTTTGACTGTAGCCCACCAAGCTCCTCTGTCTGTGGGATTTCCCAGGCAAGAATATTGGAGCGGGTTGCCATTTCCTTCTCCAGGGGATCTTCCTGGACCCAGGGATTAAACTGGCATCTCCTGCATTGGCAGACGGATTCTTTACCATTGAGCCACCAGGGAAGCTCAAATAAATCTTTTGTAATCCCATGGATTGTTGCCTGCCAGACTCCTCTGTCTATGGGATTTCCTAGACATGAGTACTGGAGTGGTTTGCCATTTCCTTCTCCCACAGAACAGCCTGTGCTGCAGCAAAGTCACAGACAGCCTAGGATGCAGAGGAAACAAAAACTTTATTCTTTCATAGGGTCAGACAGGGGTGATGACAATCAAGGGGACAGATACTATAATTTCCGACAGAGAAGAGCTGGAAATCCTGTGGGCTCCTGGAGAGTGGATAGCAAGAGCCACTGTGGAGGGCTCAGCCTCTCTCCAGGAGCATCTCAGCACTGGCCAGGGCTCGGAGACTGGGGTATTGGCAAGGAACACAGTAGGCTGACAAAGCCTTTGGATTCTTGTTTCCTCTGAAATCGCACGTCTCAGCATCAAGAGGCCAGGTCAGCAGCAGCCTCCAGATCCTTGGCCACAGCCAGTGCGCCCGGACTGCAGACCACCATCACCATCGCAGGAGTCGGAGCTCTGGCGCCGGCAGCGGTGGGACCTGCGGCGCCTATGGGGGGCCAGGCAGCAGCCGCCCTCAGAGGTGGGGGCACAACCTGAGGAGGCTGGAGGCAGACACTGTGCTGGGCTCTTTGGGGGGCACTTGGGGGAGGGGCACTTGGGAGGGCGCTGGCACTGCTGCTGGTTCTGCTGGCAGGACATCTTGGCGGGAGGTCAGTGAGCCTGGACACATTCGAGGAGAAAAGATCAGCACACAAGCTCCAGGCCAGTGTCTCCCCTGTGAGCGGTCTTATTAGGGCCTATGCTCCTAATCCTAGCTGCCTCCTGAGCTGTGATGTTCAGGAGAAAAATAGAAATGGATCTCAAGTTCAACTGACCTGGCAAGACAGTTCCCTCACTCTCTACTCCTTCCCAGAACCATGCTGTCATCCTCTAAGTGGGCCCCATAGAAACACAGAGGCAAATACACCACGCTGGGAAGTGACCCATGGAGGATGTCTCTGTGTGTATGTGTTTCAGAATGATGAGTGGGGAGATGCTGAGAGCCAGGGCTCTGGTGTGTCCTAGACCCCGATTCCTCCCACAGTGTTGCTCACTGTCCCCTGCCCTGCCCCCAGCAGCTCTCCAAAGTCCCCTTCTTGCTGCCTCCACAGACACCTCTGCTTCTCTCTTCCCCACCAACCCCAAGTCTGTCTCCGCCACATTCCTTGCTGAGGCTCTGTCCCCTCCAGTCACTCACCGCTGCAGTGGAAGCAGGAGAAGGATGCTCCTGAGGAAGCTGTGGATGTGGAGCCCAGGGCAGGAGCCCTTTTATTCTGTGCTGGGTGTGTGATGCATGGCCCGAGCATCCTGCTGCTTTCACAACCAGGGGGAGGGTGACACACACTCCCATCCTGGGTTTCCAGCTTCTTCCTGCATCCTTGCCAAGATGTCAGGTGAGAGGGAATCAGGAAATGTGGATGACGATTCCCTAGGTGTGTTGGGGACCTGCCGTTTCTCCTTTCATTCATGCAGCTCAGATGCTTTAATTTCAGCTCTGCCTCTTGCATCTTTGCTGAATGAAGAAATGTGAGGCTGTAGAGATATATGTGGCATATTTCCTGACCTTGAACATTTCAAGTTTAAGTGGACAGATTTCACAGAAACAAACACATATGTCTGATACCGTGTGATTTGTCCTATGATACAGTTGTCTCCAAATGCCACTGTCTTATTTCTGCATATTTCCAAGGGTAATGATGTTTTCAGATGTAATTGGCTCCTGACATCTGGAGATATTGAGTGGTCTGAGACCACTGGACCCTGGGGATGAGATGTGGTGGGCAACAGATGTAGGATGGGATGCAGAGAGACCCCTTAAGAGAACTAAGAGAAAATTATATAAACAAACAGTTTAAGTATCAAAAGGATTCACAATAGTTGAGATCACAAGACTCATGAGAAAAATCTAGTTTGTCTATAGTTAGTTTCCTGTGAGATACAATGGTATTGATTATAAAAAATAAAATGATCTACTAGTGTGAAATGCTTCAGATGATTGATGAGTCATGCAGATGATTTGTTCAATATGAGGCTGTTGATGAGGCTGCTGCTGATGGTGATATTATATACATCACATTTAATGGAACAGATCTGAGAGTTTCTCAGGTTTGTATAAAATCTGAATCCCATTTTCCCCTTGCATTTTTAAAATGATTTTTTCTATCTATTTTTTGGCTGTTCTGGGTCTTCTTTGCTGTGCAGGTGTTTCTCTAGTTGTGGCGAGCAGGGGCTACTCTCTAGTTGCTGTGTGCTGACTGCTTATTGCAGTGGCTTCTCTTGTTGCAGAGTACAGGCTCTGGGGTGCTCAGGCTTCAGCAGTTGCAGCCCCTGCACTCTAGAGCCCAGGTTCAGTAGTTGGGGTGCTCAGGCTTAGCTGGGCTTTCCAGGTGGCTCAGTGGTAAAGAATCCACTGTCAATGCAGATGATGCAGGAGATGCGGGTTCGATCCCTGGGTCAGGAAGATCCCCTAGAGGAAGGAATGGCAACCCCCTCCCGTGTTCCTGCCTAAAAGTTTCCATGGAGAGAGGAGCCTGGCAGGCTACAGTCCATGAAGTCCCAAAGAGTCAGATATGACTGAGTACCTGAGTACACATCCAAGAGTTTATTTGCTCCATGGCATATGGGATCTTCCTGGATCAGGGATCAAACTCATGTTTCCCGAATTGGCAGAAGGATTCTTTACCACTGAGCCACCAGGGAAGCCCCCCTCCTGGATTTTTTTTTTCAAGTACTAGAGATGAATTTGCCATTGATTTCATCTCTACTATCACAATAGCTGCATTTTGCTGTTTGTTTCCAAAAGAATACAGTCAGAAGTACAACAGAAATTTAATTATTTATATTTAGATTAAACACATTTTTAAATGAAATATTTTTATGGTAAATATATGTGATTATTTTCTATATTTTCTTACTTTTAGGTACAAAATTCCCTATACAGATTTGCACTTTACAGCTTACCTACTTTAAAGCCTGGGGGTTCCCTATTTTATTTTGAGTTGTGTATGGCAGAATGAATTGCAGTGGTACATAAAGAATAGTAACTTGGGGATGAGGGAATGGGAAAGGGTCAGAGTTGGCACTGACCTTCCATGCTGATATTCTCCTGTCTTAAGAAGGCATCTCTTGTTGAGGGGATAAGTAGGCTTAGCCCTAGGACTGTTCTGGAGTATCCATTTCCCTCATGTTGTTGCTGCTGCTGCTAAGTCACTTCAGTCGTGTCCGACTCTATGCGACCCCATAGACGGCAGCCCACCAGGCTCCCCCATCCCTGGAATTCTCCAGGCAAGAATACATGTTGTTGAGGACCCACTAATTGATGGTGCATTCGAAGGAATTACTAGTGAATGGTGGAACTGGTCCTTTCTCACATGAGACTAGTGATAACACTGAAGTGGGACATACAGTATTGAAAACCTCATAGCTAGCTCTCCTGGTTTTGCTGTTGATGGAGGCTAAGAGAATGCTAGATAGGAAAATGGCCATTCTAATGATGGTATGCTCCTAGGGAGCTCAGATCTCCTAAAGTGTCCATTGTGGTTCCTGGTCTGTGACTTTGGATGGAGACACCACCTTTCGTCTTTCTTCTCACAAGTTGATATTTGCCTTGAGTCCCTTCCCCTTACTGTCCCACCAACCCTCCTATGTAATTCCTTCTCCTTTAAGTCATTTCCTTTACTTAATAAACTTCTGTTGGGCATCATCTATATTCCCCATACAAAGACCACCAGGAGTACACATACAGTAGAACAAAGTTATGTTGATTGGCTTGCTGCAATGATATAGTACATGATGGGGAAACACTAAGAGGTGCCCGCTAAAGAATCTGAGCTTGTGTTAGCTAATTTTGGGGTAGGGCTCAAGTGAAAGTTGCTGAGTCATGTCCGACTCTTTGAGACCCCATGTACTATACAGTCCATGGAATTCTCCAGGCCTGAATACTGGAGTGAGTAACCTTTCCCTTCTCCAGGGAATCTTTCCAACCCAAGGATCGAACCTAGGTTTCCTGCATTGCAGGCAGATTCTTTACCTGCTGAGCCACAAGGGAAGCCCAAGGGTTCAAGGAAATGAAGTTTTCTTTTGGATGGGGTGCTATAAGAAAACAGAGATACTTCTGTGATAGGGCATCTTAATAATTTTTAATGAGAAAAGAGGAGCAATGGGACAAGGCTAAAGGATAATTGAGTTAGACATTATGGAATTGAGTTGAGTTGAATTGAGTATGAAATTGAGAATAGTGTGAAAAGATGAAAAGATATGACACTGAAAGATGAATATCCCAGGTCAGTAGGTGCCCAAAATGCTACTGGAGAAGAGAGGAGAAAGAGCTCCAGAAAGAATGAAGAAGCTGAGCCAAAGCAAAAGCAATGCCCAGTTGTGGATGAGACTGGTGATGGAGGTAAATTGTGATGCTGTAAAGAACAATATTGCATAGGAACCTGAAATGTTAGGTCCATGAATCAAGGTAAACTGGAAGTGGTCAAGCAGGAGATGGCAAGAGTGAACATCAACATTTTAGGAATCAGTGAACTAAAATGGACTGGAATGGGTGAATTTAATTCAGATGATCATTATATCTACTACTGCAGGCAAGAATCCCTTAGAAGAAATGGAGTAGCCCCCATAGTCAACAAAAGTAGAGTTTTGCCAATAGAACACACTGGTCATAGCAAACATCCTCTTCCAACAACACAAGAGAACTCTACACATGGACATCACCTGATGGTCAATACTGAAGTCAGATTGATTATATTCTTTGCAGCAGAAGATGGAGAAGCTCTATAAGAGTCAGCAAAAACAAGACTGGAAGCTGAATGTGGCTCAGATCATGAACTTCTTATTGCAAAATTCAGACTTAAATTGAATAAAGCAGGGAAAACCACTATCCATTCAGGTATGACCTAAATCAAATCCCTTACAATTGCACAGTGGAAGTGACAAATAGATTTAAAGGATTACATCTGATTGACAGAGTGCCTCAAGAACTATGGACTGAGGTTTGTAACACTGAACATGAGGTTCACTGAAACCATTCCCAAGTAAAAGATATGTAAAAAGACAAAATGGTTGTCTGAGGAGACCTCATAAATAGTTGAGAAAAGAAGGGAGGTGAAAGACAAAGGAGAAAAAGAAAAATATATCCATCTGAATGCAGAGTTCCAAAGAATAGCAAGGAGAGATAAGAAACCTTTCCTAAGTGATCAATGCAAAGAAACGGAGTAAAACAATAGAATGGGAAAAACTCAGTTCAGTTCAGTTGCTCAGTCATGTCCGACTCTTTCCGACCCCATGAATCGCAGCACGCCAGGCCTCTCTGTCCATCACTAACTCCTAGAATTCACCCAGACTCATGTCCATTGAGTCAGTGATGCCATCCAGCCATCTCATCCTCTGTCGTCCCCTTCTCCTCCTGCCCCCAATCCCTCCCAGCATCAGAGTCTTTTCCAGTGAGTCAATTCTTCGCATGAGGTGGCCAAAGTACTGGAGTTCAGCTTTAGCATCATTCCTTCCAAAGAAATCCCAGGGCTGATCTCTTTCAGAGTGGACTGGTTGGATCTCCTTGCAGTCCAAGGGACTCTCAAGAGTCTTCAACACCACACTTCAAAAGCATCAATTCTTCGGTGCTCAGCTTTTTTCACAGTCCAACTCTCACATCCATACATGACCACAGGAAAAACCATAGCCTTGACTAGATGGACTTTGTTGGCAGAGTAATGTCTGTACTTTTGAATATGCTATCTAGGTTGGTCATAACATTTCTTCCAAGGAGTAAGCATCTTTCAATTTCATGGCTGCAGGCATCATCTGCAGTGACTTCGGAGCCCCCCCCAAAGAAAGTCTGACACTGTTTCCACTGTTCCCCCATCTATTTCCCATGAAGTGATGGGACAAGATGCCATGATCTTTGTTTTCTGAATGTTGAGCTTTAAGCCAACTTTTTCACTCTCCTTTTTCATTTTCATCAAGAGGCTTTTGAGTTCCTCTGCACTTTCTGCCATACAGGTGGTGTCATCTGCATATCTGAGGTTATTGATATTTCTCCCAGCAATCTTGATTCCAGCTTGTGCTTCCTCCAGCCCAACGTTTCTCATGATATACTCTGCATATAAGTTAAATAAGCAGGGTGACAATATACAGCCTTGATGTACTCCTTTTCCTATTTGGAGCCAGTCTGTTGTTCCATGTCCAGTTCTAACTGTTGCTTCCTGACCTGTATATAGGTTTCTCAAGAGGCAGGTCAGGTGGTTTGGTATTCCCCATCTCTTTCAGAATTTTCCACAGTTTATTGTGACCCACCCAATCAAAGACTTTGGCATAGTCAATAAAGCAGAAATAGATGTTTTTCTGGAACTCTCTTGCTCTTTCCATGATCCATCAGATGTTGGCAATTTGATCTCTGGCTCCTCTGCCTTTTCTAAAACCAGCTTGAACATCTGGAAGTTCACGGTTCACATATTGCTGAAGCCTGGCTTGGAGAATTTTGAGCATTACTTTACTAGTGTGTGAGATGAGTGCAATTGTGCCGTAGTTTGAGCATTCTTTGGGATTGCCTGTCTTTGGGATTGGAATGAAAACTGACCTTTTCCTGTGCCCACTGCTGAGTTTTCCAAATTTGCTGGCATACTGAGTGCAGCACTTTCACAGCATCATCTTTCAGGATTTGAAATAGCTCAGCTGGAATTCCATCACCTCCACTAGCTTTGTTCATAGTGATGCTTTCTAAGGCCCACTTGACTTCACATTCCAGGATGTCTGGGTCTAGGTGAGTGATCACACCATCGTGATTATCTTGGTCTTGAAGATCTTTTTTGTACAGTTCTGTGTATTCTTGCCACCTCTTCTTAATATCTTCTGCTTCTTTTTGGTCCATACCATTTCTGTCCTTTATCGAGCCCATCTTTGCATGAAATGTTCCCTTGGTATCTCTAATTTTCTTGAAGAGAGCTCTAGTCTTTCCCATTCTGTTGTTTTGATCTATTTCTTTGCATTGATCACTGAAGAAGGCTTTATTATCTCTTCCTACTATTCTTTGGAACTCTGCATTCAGATGCTTATATCTTTCCTTTTCTCCTTGGCTTTTTGCTTCTCTTCTTTACACAGCTATTTGTAAGGCTTCCCCAGACAGCCATTTTGCTTTTTTGCATTTCTTTTCCATGGGGATGGTCTTGACTCCTGTCTCCTGTACAATTTCATGAGCCTCAGTCCATAGTTCTTCAGGCACTCTATCTATCAGATCTAGGCCCTTAAATCTATTTCTCACTTCCACTGTATAATCGTAAGGGATTTGATTTAGGTCATACCTGAATGGTCTAGTGGTTTTCCCTACTTTTTGGTAAAGACTAGAGATCTGTTAAAGAAAACTAGTGATACCAAGGGAACTTTTCATGCAAAGCTGGTCACAATAAAGAACAGAAATGGTATGGACCTAGCAGAAACAAAAGATATGAGAACTGTACAAAAAAAGTTCTTAATGACCTAGATAACCACAGTGGCATGGTCACTCACCTAGAGCCAGACATCCTGGAATGTGAAGTCAAGTGGGCCTTAGGAAGCATCACTATGAACAAAGCTAGTGGAGGTGATGGAATTCCAGCTGAGCTATTTCAAATCCTGAAAGATGATGCTGTGAAAGTGCTGCACTCAGTATGCCAGCAAATTTGGAAAACTCAGCAGTGGGCACAGGAAAAGGTCAGTTTTCATTCCAATCCCAAAGACAGGCAATCCCAAAGAATGCTCAAACTACGGCACAATTGCACTCATCTCACACACTAGTAAAGTAATGCTCAAAATTCTCCAAGCCAGGCTTCAGCAATATGTGAACCGTGAACTTCCAGATGTTCAAGCTGGTTTTAGAAAAGGCAGAGGAACCAGAGATCAAATTGCTAGTATCTGGTGGATCACGGAAAAAGTGAGAGGACTCCAGAAAAGCATCTACTTCTGCTTTATTGACTACACTAAAGCCTTTGACTCTGTGGATCACAATAAACTGTGGAAAATTCTTAAGATATGTGAATGCCAAACCACCATACCTGCCTCCTGAGAAATCTGTGTACAGATCAAGAAGCAACAATGAGAATCAGACATGGAGCAACAGACTGGTTCCAAATTAGGAAAGGAGCATGTCAAAGCTGTATATTGTCACCTTGTTTATTTAACTTATATGCAGAATGCATCCTGTGAATTGTCAGGCTGGATGGAGCACAAGCTTGAATCAAGATTGCTGAGAGAAATATCAATAGCCTTGGATATGCATATGACATCACCCTTATGGCAGAAAGTGAAGAGGAACTAAAGAGCCTCTTGATGAAGATGAAAGAGGAGAGTGAAAAATTGGCTTAAAACTCAAACATTCAAAGGACTAATATCATGGCATCCAGTCCTATAACTTCATGGGAAATAGATGGGGAAACAATGGAAATAGTGACAGACTTTATTTTCTTGGGTTCCAAAATCACTGCAGATGGTTACTGCAGCCGTGAAACTAAAAAGACACTTGCTCCTTGGAAGGAAAGCTACAAGCAACCTAGACAGCATATTAAAAAGCAGAGACATTACTTTTCTGACAAAGATCCTTTTGACAAAGTATAGTCAAAACTATGGTTTTTCCAGTAGTCATGTCTGATGTGAGAGTTGGAGTATAAAGAAAGCTGACTGCAGATGAATTAATGCCTTCAAACTGTGGTGTTGGAGAAGACTCTTGAGAGTCCCTTGGACTGCAAGGAGATACAACCAGTCCATCCTAAAGGAGATCAGTCCTGGGGTGTTCATTGGAAGGACTGATGTTGAAGCTGAAACTCCAATATTTGGTCTTCTGATGCAAAGGGCTGACTCACTTGAAAAGACCCTGATGCTGGGAAAGATTGAGGGCAGGAGGAGAAGGGGACGATGGAGGATGAGATTGTTGAATGGTATCACTGACTCAAAGGACATGGGTTTGGATGGACTCCAGGAGTTGGTGATGGACAGGGAAGCCTCGCATGCTATGGTTCATGGGGTCGCAAAGAGTCGGACACAGCTGAGTTACTGAACTGAACACCATGATCAGCATGGCCTGAGCAAACATAGAAGAATTATTTATATCAGCTATAAAAGTGAAAGTTGCTCAGTTGTGTCCAACTCTTTGTGACCGCTTGGACTATACAGTCCATGGAATTTTCTAGGCCAGAATACCGTGTGGGTAGCCTTTCCCTTCTCCAGGTGATCTTTCCAAACCAGGGATTGAACCCAGGTCTCCCGCATTGCAGATGGATTCTTTAACAGTTGAGCTACAAGGGAAGCCCAAGAATACTGGAGTGGGTAGACTATCCATTCTCCAGCAGATCTTCCTGACCTAGGATTGAACTGGGGCCTCCTGCATTGCAGGCAGATTATTTACCAACTGAGCTATCAGGGGAGCCCGTGCCAGCTATATGGTCCCTGTACAGAATTCAAGTGACATAGGGCACATCAAAAATAAGCTGTTGGGGTTTAGAGTTTGCTGCAGAAATGAGTGAATGTTTATATCTTTGCATGTTGTGGTGATCAGATGCAAGGCTTGTTCTCATGAAAGAGGTAAGCATGGAAGCCATTTCTCCACCATGGATGGCAACCCTGAGTCATTGGTGGGGGTAGGACTTGGGCATGGATGTAGGGGAGTGGGTGCAATAGTGGAGGAGTGAGGAGGGAGCAATTTGTGAAAAAGTAACTCAAGTCACACATTTTGGGATAGTTTCAAAGGATCAAACTATCCTTGTCAATGACTGTCAATGGGCAGCTTTCCATGTCCTTCATGAAACATCAGTGGAGGACTCTCACCCAGGCTTTGCCCTAGCCCCATCCCTGTCTGCTTGTCTTGGATGATTCCACAGAAGACCTGGAGACAGAGCTCATCAATCTCACCTCCACCCTGATGAGTTGCTCCTGTCTCATACCCCTTCTTTTTCTCATGAGATCAGGTGCTCTGCAAGCCCCACAAGCAGAGCTGACGTCCTCTGATGACAGAGAACAGTCATAAGATCATGGCCTGGTCACTTCCCCCAGAGTACCTGGGCAACTCCCCGAGAGTCGGCAATCTCAGGAGACCCATCCCGAGGAGCCTGGGCTTCCTATGGCCCAGAGACATTAAGGAAATAAAGAGATGGGTGTGACTGGATGAATCTTGGGACAATTTCATGACTTAGTCATTACAATTGGTAATTATAGGAACAGGAGATGCAGGATCTCAAGTTTAACTCCTTGGAGTGTATTTTGGACGTTTCATATCAGCAGTCAAGGATGAATCAACAAACGAAAAATCCTTCACTTACAACTCACAGTTGCTGCTCAGTTCTGGAAGCCCTCTTTAAAAAGAATTTTTTTTTTTTTTAAACTGGGGTAAAAGACACAAAATGTAAAACATACTACTTTTACCATGTTAAACTGTACAGTTCAGTGGCACTAAGTACATTCACTTTGTTGTGAAACTCTCACCATCACCCATCTCCTGAATCTTTTTACCTTGCTAACGTGAAACTCTGTCCCCATTAAACAGTAAGTCCCCATTTACTCTCCCTACCCCCACCCCTGGTTCTTGGCACTTATCAATGTACTTTCTGATTCTATGAATTTTCCCATTCTAGATATCTCATATAAGTGGAATCAAACAGTATTTGCTGCACATAACGTACATTGGAATACATTTTTAAAGGTTAACTTAATATGTGTCCTACAAACAGATAAAATTGGGATAGGTAGCCAGAAACTACCTCACAACTTCAATGCCAATTTGAAAGTGTGTTTTCCCAAAGTTCTTATGATCCTAATTTCCTCTTGAAGCTATGGCAGCCCCCAGAGCAGAGGCTCAGCAGAAAGGACAGCAGGGGGGCCTGGGGCCCTGAGCAGGAACTTCTGGGACATTTGGCAGGGACCTGATACTCCTAGTTTTGTTCCTTGACATCTTGGGGGGATTTTATTGCCTCTAGAGGTAGTAAAGAGGTAAATAATTTTATGTGACTGCATCAACTTTAAAAAATGACTTTATTTCAGTGCTTGTGGCTCTTAGACCACAATTTAGGGAAATTTCTGAACAAAGAGGAGTAGGGAAATAGAAACTAAATTGAATGGAAGGAACCTGACTCCAGAGAGAAGAGACCAAATCTTGGAGGTCTTTTCCTATTTCAATTTGCAGACAGAAAAATGGGTGGAAGTTGGAAAGGGTAAGAGTGGCAAGTCTTATTTAAGGGAAAGCTTCTTACATCTTTAACCCCAGGCCCTTTGCATCTCTATGGTGTTGAGAGTTTCTTTTCTTTCTTTCTTTTTTTTTTTTTAATATTTATTACTTTATTTGGCTGAATCCAATCTTAGCTGTGGCATGTGGGTCACATAGACTCTTAGCTGCAGCACTTGGGCTTCTCTCTAGTTGTGGCACGTGGGCTCCAGAGGGTAAGAGCTCAGTAATTCTGGCATGTGGGCTCAGTTGCCCTGAGGCACATGGAATCTTGGTTTCCTGACCATGGATCAGACCCATATCCCCTTCACTGGAAGGCAGATTGTTAACCACTGGACCACCAGGGAAGTCTCCACAGTGTCAAGAGTTTTGAGGAGAGAAGGAATCCAAGAACTTCCAACAGAGTTCAAATATGTTCCTCAGTCTTCCTATGGCTCTGCCATTCTTGCTTTTATTCACTTATTTGTAAAAATCATTAATTCTTTCAAACCACTAATATTGAGATGACAGAACATGCTGTGCTGGGCAAAGGTGATTAAAAAGCAAGATGCTAACCTACCTTTAGATTTCACAGTGTAGTAGGGCCAGGAGGCAAGTAGTGAAATAAACATAAACCAACAGAGGATGTTGCAATACACATCTGGGGAGTCCTCAGGCTGGAGGTCAGAGTTTTGGGGCATCAGTCCCTTGTTCCCCTGCAGTGACTCTGAGTGAATGAGTCACTGAGATGTTGTCATCTGCTGTCACTCAGGGTAGTTGATGATGAGCAGAGATGTGGAGACTACTCTGTCCAGGCACAGTAAATTCAGGCAGGGCAATGAAGAGGAGCTCACAGAATGCAAGAGGCATCTAGTGGTCCACCAGGAAGAAGAGATAATGCTAATGTGGAGGGGAGAATGAACTGTGAGAGCACTGGAGGTTTTTAAGACACTGGGGGCAGAATAGTAGGGTCATTAAGATTGTCTACTCTGAAGACAGAAACTGCCAAGTTTGAATCCCTCTCTTCTCTTCATAGCTATGTTAAGGAGGAAGCATCCTCCTCCTTAAGGAAAGAAAAAACTATTCATATGGAAGTGCAATGAACCAGAGCTGTCACAGGTACAACTAAAGATGGGCATAAGAAACCTACAAAGGCATAGTGACATGTCTTGCAAATTAACTTTAAGGGCTATTGTGTCAGGATCTTAGTGACTGCAGTATCGACTCTAAGAGAGCCAGGGGTAGTCACTAAGGGAAGAGAGTGATTCAGATTGGCTGGGATGGCTGAGAGATTAGACCAAAGATGAATCTAACTGATGGGTGTGATGATGAGTCTGATAATGATAATAAATATGAACACCTCCTGTAAAGAGGACCAAGGTTGTGGAAAGTGCAGTTACCTCAGCCATGTAGTGTTTTCTTTCTGTGATAATAGACATATATTCCCCACTGAATCATGATACATTTAAAATCCCAAAGAATGGGATGAATTATTTATATTTCAAATATATCTTAAAATGATTGATTCTGATAAAACATTATTATTGTATTAATTGCATCTGATTATTCTGACACAAGAAAGGCTATATAGCATGGCCATCTTGTTTTAGTTGCTCCATATATTGTAAACGAGTAGAAAACCAAGTAGAAGTGCTTTCAAGATACTTGTGCCAATGTGATTTTTTTGCTGAGCCTTGGGGACTGACTAAAGAAGATTGGAAGGGGAAGTAACAACCATTTACCAGTATCTATCCAATGCCCAAGGATGAGAATCCAGCTGAATATAAAACCACCTTTGTCTAAGCCTGCTGCCTTGCAAGGAAATCAGAGGAGGCCTCCCATAACCCACTGAAATGTAAGCTCCCTGAGAGCAGTGATTTTGTCTGTTTTGTTCCTCACTGAATCAAGTACCTAGATGAGTACCACATAAACACTGGTTGAACAAATGAATGACTGAAGAAATGGACTTGGGCTTGACCAGGGAATTTCCCAGGTGAAGACGGAAGAATCTGTCTCTCTGTAACTGCAGAGTACTCACTTGCCAGGGGGCAACTTTAGTGATAGAATCATAACTGACATAAATTCTGGCTACCCTTTTCTACCCTAGTGTCTCAATATAAGTTTATTTATTTATTTATTTTTGGCTGCATGGGGTGCTTTTTCTTCTTGTTGCTGACAGAGTATTTCCTCTAGTTTCAGAGAGCAAAGGCTACTCTTTGGTTGAAGTGCATGGGCCTCTCATCGCGGAGGCTTTTCTTGTTGCAGAGCATGAGCTCTAGACACACAGGCTTCAGTAGTTGTCACTTGCTGGCTCTAGGGCACTCAGGCTTCTGTAGTTGCAGTGGAGGGCTCGTTAGTTATGGCTCCTGGGCCCTAGAATGTGCAGGCTTCAGTAGTTGTGGTTCTTGGGCTCTAGAGCACAGGCTAAGTAGTTGCGGACCATGGGTTTTGTTGCTAATGCTGTGTTTGGGGTCTTCCTGGACCAGGGATCGAACCCATGTCATCTGCATTGGCAGGCAGATTCTTATCCACTATACCACAGAAAGTCCTTCAATATAAATTTTATTGATTAATTCTGGTCTCATTTCTCTTCATCTCTAAGTAGATTCACTAAGACCAGGAATTCTGGTGGCACATAACAGGCACTACTGAGTCCTTTAGCCTGATTCTAGAGATCGCTAGTAGATGTTTCCAGCTGCTGGAGCTCTGGGGCTCTGATATCAGTGGAAGAGACAGAGCTGTGAGGAGTTAGGCGGCAGCTGCCAGACTGGGGTCCCAGCAAGAGGCTGGCAAGGGGCTGGCCGCTGAGGTGAGCACTTTGGGAGACATTTGGAGGTTAGCACTGTTGCTGGTTTTGCTAGCTGGGCATCTCAGCAGGGCTAAATGACCCTAGAGAATAAGATACACATTGTATTGCCAAAGCTTCTGATCCTCTCTTCTCTAATGAGCTTCATAGATCATGTGTTCTACTTTTGAGCTAAGAAATGTGGGAAGGAAATGAAACCCGATTTAGAGTTAGTCTGGAAAGATTCTCTTCTTTCTTTGGCCTCTTGCTAAGGAAAACATGCCAATTCTCTTCTAAGTAGAAACAACATCTTGTCTCCATGTAATCACGAAGGAGAATAAATCCTTTTTTAGGTAAACTTTTCTTGAGAATGTCTGGTGGGATAAGTGCATCTCTTGGAACCAGTCTAGGAAGAAGGTGAAGGTACACTGAGGACATGTGGCCTCTGCAAGTCACAGAACTGTGGAAAAATCCCATAGAGATGCTCATTAATCCCATATTCTTCCTGCTTCCTCTATTCTGGACCCTCTGCTTCCCTCTCCTCTGATGGAGTCCTGGGCTTGTCTTCATAACCCTGCTAATTCAGGTCCACCCTAGCTGGACATTTTGCTGATTTCATAGAAGCCAGAGAAAGCTGGTTCTGAATAGGTTGTAGACTGAGTTGCCCAGGACAGGAGCTTCTGGGCTAGTGTTGCACAGCTTGAGTGTGTTGTTGGGGAAGGGTGACAGCACCAAATATTCCCAGCCCAGCTCCGGGCATGACAATGTGTTTGATGAAAGGGAACCAGGAAACCTACATAGGTACTTAACAGAGGCCGTGTCCCATGTGCATATTTTACAGTGGATTGTAGAGTTGAATATGACACATAACCTGACTTACAGTAATTAACTAACTGGGTAGACAGACAAGTAAATAAGCAGTCTGTTACCATGTTGGTAAGTGCTGTAGTATAAGTTAGTTAGTGTTAGTCATTCAGTCGTGCCTGACTCTTTGCGATCCAATGGACTGCAACCCACCGGGCTCTTCTCTCCATGAGATTTTCCAGGCAAGGATCCTGGAGTAGGTTGCCATTTCCTTCTCCAGGGGATCTTCCCAACCCAGGGATTGAACCCGGGTCTCCTGCACTGCAGGCAGATTCTTTACTGACTGAGCTACAAGGGAAATACAATTCCTAGTTCTTTGCATATCCTAATTTTCCTGCATGTTCTTTAGGGAAATCAGGTGTGTAAATGTAATCATCTCTTGCCTTGTAGGGTAGTGACTGAACAGAGGACACTGGACATTCAGGGTAGGCTGTGTGTGTAAAATGGATAGAAAAATGAAGACGGGGAGGTGGGGGTCCCAGAGAGAAGCTTATTGGCACCTGGAAAGCAGCATGGAACCCGTGGGCAGAAAAGGAGTGGAGACAAATCAGTGCTGGACTGGAGGGCAAGTTTAGAGAAGGAAACTGCAATAATTGGGGTGACAAGAATTACAGTTCACCTGTGACAAAATCAAGATCTGAGGGAATGTGTGTTCTTCATTTGAAGACTGTAAAGGAAGGAAGACTCCTAACCATACAGAGTCAGGAGTGATTCGATTCTTCTGCTTGAACTAGTTAAGGAAGGTATGCAGACGTGAATGACAAGGCTGGCTTGGATGGAGATGGTTTTGTTGAATGTGTTATGAGGTCTATGGTAGTGTTGGGTGCATCTCACCTACTGGAGCTGACCTCATAGGGTCGATGTTTTGTGTATGATCCACTGCTGCAAGCTGAATGTTATTTCCCCTGTGAATTTCATTTTAATTTTAGAGATGAATTTCTCATCCAATTACTCTCTAATATTAAAATAAATATATTTTGCTGTATGTTTTTAAGATAATTCACAGTCAGGATTATAACCAAATGTTATACATATTTGAATTAAATTAAAGTTATATTTTTCAATGGAAATTAACTTGTGTTCACGACAGGGAGGGGTGCAATTTTCATCTTCCCATTCGACCTGGCACTTGAGAATGTAGCAGTGCCAAGACTTACTTCAAATTGCCTGTGGGAGCATAACTTCACTGTGCCACAGGGAGGGAAACTCATTCTAGATGTGGATGGGGTGGGGAGAGTTTGGGCATTTGCATCCTCATCAGCTTTTTTCTGCCTCCAGCATGGGAGCTAGTTTCAGGATCTACAATTGAGTTGCCATTTTACTCATATTGTTGAGAGTTCTCTCAGTAGATCATAGACTAGAAGGAGGCACTTTCTCATGGGAGCTAGATGGCAGGGCTGAAAATAACTGTAGTTGAGTGGTGTATTTGCTTCTTAGGAGTAAAATCTCCTGTTACTGGGATTCAAAATTGGGGAGGAAGTTCTGAAATTTCTGAACATTCCAGAACTGTGTGTGGAGACTTCTTTCCTCTTCATGATGTTCAGTGGGGGTCTGTGGGCCTTTCTGTGGCCCCATCCTAGACTGCATGGCTTGGGGGTGATGTTGCTCATCAATTTGATGTCACTTTCAAGGAACTCCCATTTCTCAGTCCTCCATTTCTCATCAGAGTGGAAGCTCCATGGGCCCGAATTTGAGCATATGTCCTGTGATGACGGACCAGTGGCTGGGAGACCACATCCTGGCCACTTGCTCCAAACACAAGAGGGACTCTCTGAGGGTCACCTCTGTGAGAGATGCCATCCTTGGAGCTCTGGTTTCCTGGGGTGGAATTTGGCCTGGCTGGATAAATCCTGGGGGATTCCATGGCTTGGTAGTGCCAGTGGGATGATGCCAACAGTGGTGGAGGTGCCCAGGTTTGGCTCCTCAGAAAGCATTGTAATCAGGCCATGTGAATTATTAGTTGTTGTCCAGTCACTAAGTAACGTCCAACCCTTTGTGACCTCATGGAGGAGCACGTCAGGCTCCTCTGTCTTCACTATCTCCTGGAGTTTGCTCAAAATCATGTCCATTGAGTTGATGATGCTATCTAACCATCTCATCCTCTGCTGACCCCTTCTTCTTCTGACTTCAGTCTTTCCCAGCATCAGGGTCTTTTCCAATGAGTTGGCTCTTCCCATCACGTGGGCAAAGTATCATGGCTTCAGCTTCAGCATCAGTCCTTCCAATGAATATTCAGGGATGATTTACTTTAGGATTGACTGTTTTAATCTCCTTGCTGTCCAAGGGACTCTCAAGAGTCTTCTCCCAGTACCATATTTTGAAAGCATCAATTCTTTGGTGCTCAGCCTTCTTTATGGTCCAGCTCTTACATCTGAACATGACTACTGGAAAAACCATAACTATTGACTATGCAGCCCTCTGATACCAAAGTAATGTCTCAGCTTTTGAATATACTGCCTAGATTTGTCATAGCTTCCTTTAAAAATAAATGAAAAACTGAAGAGTGAAAATATTTCTCTGTTTACTGAAAAACACAGCTCCTGCTCAATTCAGGATCATCCCATCACCAAAACCATTAACAAGGCTGTGAAAAGCAGCTGGGTCATTCTTACACAGGATGGGATGAAATGGTCTAAAAATGCCACCTGGTCTTCTAATTTAAGACATTTTCCTTTCTGTTCCCTTCTGAATCCTAACCCCTCCTTGAATAATTTCACATTTTGAGATATACAACACCTATCTATGACCATGGATAATGTTCCAGAATGTTCTAGGATTCCAGGATCAGAGGGTTTTTTTGTTGTTGTTGTTGCTATCCTGAAAGTACTAACGCTGAAAAGAAAATATCCATGCAAGTTCATCTTCTAAACAAACTAGAGAGGCCCAATCTCATCCCTCCAGGATTTGTTCAGAAAAAGCAGAGCTTCTCTGGCCCCTACAATTACTCCCACTAGACTGGCCCAGGGTGTACAGCAGAGAGCTTACAAGCGGATTATTTTCTGTACAGAGAGAGGCTGAGCAGTGTGTCCCTACCCCCTACCGGAGGACTGGACTGTGCTGGGGGAGGGGAGCATTAGAGATAGAAATTGTATGCTGAATTACATTGAGGTGCACTGACTTTTTTTGTCCTAGATATGAAATCTGCATGAGATAGTATTAAGAGAAATTTGGCACAGTGCAGAAGACAGTGACTGGATGAAGATAAAAGTATTTTCTTCCTGCAACTCACTGAGTTCAGTTTGTTTAATAAAGCAGTTAGAAGGCCCTCTGAAGATCTCCATTCCAAGGCTTTCTCTGAGCTCTTTCTGCTTTTCCACTATAAGCCAACTAGGAACATAATCCCAAGGACTGGGCCATGTTCAACTGGTTGCATTTAGGACAAACTTGCTTTTTTAAAAAAATAATTAATTAATTAAATAATTTTACCTTACAATATTGTATTAGTTTGCCATACACTGACTTGAATTCGCCATGAGTGTATATGTGTTTGCCATCCTGAACCGCACCCCCCCGCCACCTCCCTCCCCATCCCATCCCTCTGGGTCATCCCAGTGCACTAGCCCTGAGCACCCTGTATCATGCATCAAACCTGAACTGGCAATTCATTTCACATATGATGTTTTACATGTTTCAATGCCATTCTCCCATATCATCCCACCCTCTCCCTCTCCCTCTCCCACAGAGTCCAAAAGACTGTTCTTTACATCTGTGTCTCTTTTGCTGTCTTGCATACAGGGTTATCATTACCATCTTTCTAAATTCCATATATATGCATTAGTATACTGGATTGGTGTTTTTCTTTCTGGCTTGCTTCACTCTGAATAATAGACTCCAGTTTCATCCAACTCTTTAGAACTGATTCAAATGTATTCTTTTTAATGGCTGAGTAATATTCCATTGTGTATATGTACCACAGCTTTCTTATCCATTTGTCTGCTGATGGACATCTAGGTTGCTTCCATGTCCTGGCTATTATAAACAGTGCTGTGATGAACATTGGGGTACATGTGCCTCTTTCAGTTCTGGTTTCCTTGGTGTGTATGCCCAACAGTGGGATTGCTGGGTCGTATAGCAGTTCTATTTCCAGTTTTTTAAGGAATCTCCACACTGTTCTCCATAGTGGCTATACTAGTTTGCATTCTCACCAACACTGGAAGATGGCTCCCTTTTCTCCACACCCTCTCCAGCATTTATTGCTTGTAGACTTTTGGATCATAGCCATTCTGACTGGCGTGAAATGGTACCTCATTGTGGTTTTGATTTGCATTTCTCTGATAATGAGTGATGTTGAGCATCTTTTCATGTGTTTGTTAGCCATCTGTATGTCTTCTTTGGAGAAATGTCTGTTTAGTTCTTTGGCCCACTCTTTGATTGGGTCGTTTATTTTTCTGGAATTGAGCTGTGGGAGTTGCTTGTATATTTTTGAGATTAATTCTTTGTCCATTGCTTCGTTTGCTATTATTTTCTCCCATTCTGAAGCCTGTCTTTTCACCTTGCTTATAGTTTCCTTTGTTGAGCAGAAGCTTTTAATTTTAATTAGGTCCCATTTGTTTATTTTTGGTTTTATTTCCAATATTCTGGGAGGTGGGTCATAGAGGATCCTGCTGTGGTTTATGTCAGAGAGTGTTTTGCCTATGTTCTCCTCTAGGAGTTTAATAGTTTCTGGTCTTACGGTTATATCTTTAATCCATTTTGAGTTTATTTTTGCATATGGTGTTAGAATGTGTTCTAGTTTCATTCTTTTACAAGTGGTTGACCAGTTTTCCCAGCACCCCTTGTTAAAAAGATTGTCTTTTCTCCATTGTATATTCTTGCCTCCTTTGTCAAAGATAAGGTGTCCATAGGTGTGTGGATTTATCTCTGGGCTTTCTATTTTGTTCCACTGATCTATATTTCTGTCTTTGTGCCAGTGCCATGCTGTCTTGATGATTGTGGCTTTGTAGTATAGTCTGAAGCCAGGCAGGTTGATTCCTCCAGTTCCATTCTTCTTTCTCAAGATTGCTTTGGCTATTCGAGGTTTTTTGTATTTCCATACAAATTGTGAAATTATTTGTTCTAGCTCTGTGAAAAATACCACTGGTAGCTTGATAGGGATTGCATTGAATCTGTACATTGCTTTGGGTAGTATACTCATTTTCAATATATTGATTCTTCTGATCCATAAACATGGTATATTTCTCCACTTATTTGTGTCCTCTTTGATTTCTTTCATCAGTGTTTTATAGTTTTCTATATATAGGTCTTTAGTTTCTTTAGGTAGATATATTCCTAAGTATTTTATTCTTTTCGTTGCAGTGGTGAATGGAATTGTTTCCTTAATTTCTCTGTTTATTTTCTCATTGTTAGTGTATAGGAATGCAAGAGATTTCTGTGTGTTAATTTTATATCCTGCAACTTTACTATATTCATTGATTAGCTCTAGTAATTTTCTGGTGGAGTCTTTAGNTTCCTCCAGTTCCATTCTTCTTTCTCAAGATTGCTTTGGCTATTCGAGGTTTTTTGTATTTCCATACAAATTGTGAAATTATTTGTTCTAGCTCTGTGAAAAATACCACTGGTAGCTTGATAGGGATTGCATTGAATCTGTACATTGCTTTGGGTAGTATACTCATTTTCAATATATTGATTCTTCTGATCCATAAACATGGTATATTTCTCCACTTATTTGTGTCCTCTTTGATTTCTTTCATCAGTGTTTTATAGTTTTCTATATATAGGTCTTTAGTTTCTTTAGGTAGATATATTCCTAAGTATTTTATTCTTTTCGTTGCAGTGGTGAATGGAATTGTTTCCTTAATTTCTCTGTTTATTTTCTCATTGTTAGTGTATAGGAATGCAAGAGATTTCTGTGTGTTAATTTTATATCCTGCAACTTTACTATATTCATTGATTAGCTCTAGTAATTTTCTGGTGGAGTCTTTAGGGTTTTCTATGTAGAGGATCATGTCATCTGCAAACAGTAAGAGTTTTATTTCTTCTTTTCCAGTCTGGATTTCTTTTATTTCTTTTTCTGCTCTGATTGCAGTGGCCAAAACTTCCAAAACAATGTTGAGTAGTAGTGGTGAGAGTGGGCACCCTTGCCTTGTTCCTGACTTTAGGGGGAAATGCTTTCAGGTTTTCACCATTGAGGATAATGTTTGCTGTGGGTTTGTCATATATAGCTTTTATTATGTTTTGGTATGTTCCTTCTATTCCTGCTTTCTGGAGGGTTTTTATCATACATGGATGTTGAATTTTGTCAAAGGCTTTCTCTGCATCTATTCAGATACTCATATGGTTTTTATTTTTCAATTTGTTAATATGGTGTATTACATTGATTGATTTGTGGATATTGAAGAATCCTTACATGCATGGGATAAAGCCCACTTGGTCATGATGTATGATCTTTTTAATATGTTTTTGGATTCTGTTTGGTAGAATTTTGTTAAGGATTTTTGCATCTATGTTCATCAGTGATATTGGCCTGTAGTTTTCTTTTTTTGTGGCATCTTTGTCAGGTTTTGGTATTAGGGTGATGGTGGCCTCATAGAATGAGTTTGGAAGATTACCTTCCTCTGCAATATTATTAACCATTACTCCAATAACTCACCTTGAGATTCCCAGGTAACTCAGATGGTGAAGAATCCACCTGCAATAGCAGGAGACCCAGGTTCAATCTCCGGCTCAGGAAGATCCCTTAGAGAAAAGAATGGCAATCCATTCCAGTGTTCTTGCATGGAGAATCCCATAGATAGAGGAGCCTGGTGGGGGGTGGGGGGCTACAGTCCAGGGGATTTCAAAGAGTCAGACATGACAGAGCAACTAACACTTGCTTACTTAATGTTTTCACTGGGGCTTCCCACGTGGCTTAGTGGTAAAGAATCCACCTGCCAATGCAGGAGATGTGGGTTCAACCGCTGGATTGGGAAGATTCCCTGGAGAAGGAAATGGCAACCCACTCCAGTATTCTTTCCTGGGAAATTCCAGGACAGAGGAGTCTGTTGGTCTTCAGTCCATGGTGTCACAAAAGGGTCAGACATGATTTAATGACAAACAACAACATACAACCATTACTCCAGGAGATCAATATTTCATAGTCAAGAAATTATGAAATGCTGTATAAGACATCAACCTTGAGAAACTATATGTTCTTAAACCTCATCTCTACCAAGCCCCAACCCCTGACCAGGTCCTCAGTTTGTATGAATCACCAGCAGGTGACTAGGAACTTGTCTTCTGTGTCCTTGGGCATTGTTTCAGGTCACTATGGGGATCTGGAGATGCTGAGGAATGGGTGGAGCCACTGAGTGTTGAGGCTGGGGGGCTTCAGGTACAAAGGACTGGCAGAGGGCAGGTGGGTGGAGCTGGAGGAACAGTCATTAATTCACAAAGGTGTGCACTTTTACCTTCTGGCACCTAGAAGGGGGAGCCAAGAAGTTACCAAGAGAGGGGATGGGTTTTGAAGAACAGAGAGGATGAGATCCCTGGAACAGCCTAGTAGCTTCAGTGGATAGGGACTTCTTAGAATATCACGTTCCATGAGATGGAGGAGACACAATTGAAGGATTGGAGGATGTGAACATCTGTGTTGCACTCACCTGTCATCCATAAAACAACATGAAATCTTTCTGGTCTCTACTCTCACTGGCTACCCCTCCATCTCTTGACCCCAATTTCACCCTGATCATATTTTCTCATAACTTCTTGCACATCCTGACAGTGGGGAGGAAAGTGGACCTGAATGATCTGTACCTGTGCCTTGAGTAGGAGGGACAGCTTAATGACTGCTCCTGGGTCCTCAGGGTCCTTCTGGCATCTGGGAGAACACAGAGAGATCTTCACATCACTCACCACAGGGTTCAATGTTATGGCAGCTGGAGGCAAAGGGAACAGGAGCTTTTCTGATGGAAGAGATTTGGAAGCCCCCCAAATTGTCCAGATACATGTTCTTTAAAACTTTCTGTGAGCCTATCATTTTTTAATTTTCTTTTACTCCATATTTTTTCCCTTCCTCCCTCCCTCCCTCCTTCTCTGACATATATTGAGCTGATTTGGGCCCTTGTAATCTTCATTCCTGGTCTTCTCTGATGGTTCAGCAGATATAGAATCTGCCTATAATGCAGGAGATTCAATCCCAGGGTCAGGAAGATCCCTTGGAGGAGGGTATCGCAACCCTCTCCACTATTCTTGCCTGAAAAATGTCATGGACAGAGGAGCCTGGTGGGCTACAGTGCAAAGGGTCGCAAAGAGTCAGACACAACTAAGCACACAGATCATCAACAGTCTTCATGCTTAGGTCCTCTATACCTTCCCGGGCAGTTGCCAAGAGTTTTCTTGTGAAGAAAGTCATAGGACTCCTCAAATACCTTTTGCCTCAGCTGTACCAGTGTGTGGAGGGGCGGTACTCGGGCCCTGGGTCAGAGCCTTTGGGCATCAGTCCACTTTCGTCTGCAGTGACTCTGAGGGGAAGTTGCATCCAGATGTTGTCACTTGGGATCACTTGGGGCTGATGGATGGGATGAGGACCCTGGCCCGTGAGAACAGTACTTGGACAACGGGCAGGAACAGAGGGGTAGATCTTTGGTGGGTCCATGCGCAGTCAGCCCAGATGGTGATGCCAAGAGGAGCTCACAGAACCCAAGAGTCCTCATTAGAGGGCTGAGGTCTTGCTGGTGCTGAAGGAGGATGGGGCTTGTTGGGCATTCATCTAGATGTTCTGTTTGTGTTTGCATTCTGGCTTCTCCAGTTAACACCTAGTATCTGGGAAAGGGGAAAAAAGACAAAAACTATAAAGTGATAGAGGCACAAGGGACCAAAGATGTGAGGAATAAAATAAGAGATAGAGACAAGAACTCTGCAGAAGGCATAGTGACACAGTTTGTCAATTGGTTAAGGCTCCGATTCCACTGTAGGGGGCACAGGTTCTATTCCTGGTCAGGGAAGATCCTACACACTACATGGTGTGGCAAATAATAATAATAATAATAAACTGGTTGGTTCTTTAAAGGAAAAAAAAAGACATATCTAAAGGCCACTGTGTCAGCGCCTTAGTAACTGTGCTATTTATTCTAGCTCCAGAAATAGTATAGGGGAGGGAGGGATTCAAGTTGGCTGGGGTGGTTAAGGGAGATTAGCTCAGCTGTGAATCACACTGACTGGTGTGGTGATGACGAGGTTGATAATGGTGAGTAGCAGTGATTAACCAAATGTTTTGAAAATTTCAATTATGTAAGCTGTTTGCTATTTTGCCATTGCACCTTTTATAACATTGGAGATGCATTGCTCTCTGAAACATCATATTTAAGAAGAGGACACATCCTTTCAGTCCCAATGATTATTAATTACAATGATGACAAAATGTTATTATTTTCTATGAACATTTATGAAAAGTATGTGTCTGGTTATCCTTGTACAGGAAGACCTGATGTGCAGCCATCCCTTTTCAGATGATTAAACAAGAATATTCATAGGAAGAAAAGAGCACCTCTAAGAAGGTATTTTCCCACTGGGGCTGTGGAATAACAGAGGGGGGCAGAGAAAGGAATGAGGATGAGGTGTGCTCGTGTGCACTAACATTATTCCAGTGGTTTGTAACAATCTGCCCCCTCTCCATTCTTGACTGCTGTCTTTGGATATGGAAGCTGGCATATGTTTGATGTCCTTTTTTTGTTACCACCAAAGCCACTATCTCAAAGCATCAATATTTTCTCCAGGCTAGATGTTTTCTCTGGGTTTATTAAGCCAGCACCAGTGTCCACTCACCCTGAGTAAGAGGCTAACTGAGAAGAGAGTCACTGTTTCACTCGACATTGCAACGTTGTGTATAAAACAATCAGCTGCTGCCTGCAGACCCATTTGAACGCAAGTTCTCAAAAGAAGAAATGTCTCTGATTCTCAATCATATCTCCGGTACCTAGAACTGAGCACACAATAGCTACTCAATAAAAATGAACTGAATAGATAAATTGGTCCAAGGAAAGGACCTGGAGTGACCTTGATGAGCTTTGGGGAATCTGATTTTCTCCACGGCTGGGCTCCATGTTAAAGATGTTTTCATGTTACTTCTAGCTTCCCAAGACCCCCGTGGAATGCTAGCTAGGAGCTTTCTTGGTTGACCCTGCTCCCTTTTCTCTCTCCTCTCTCTCTCTTTTTTTTTTTTTTTTTTAAACACAGTTTTAACTCAACCATAGCTATAACTCTGTAAGCTCTTTGGGTGGCAGTTTGAGGTGCTTCTGAATCTCCACACGTCTTCTTCCACAGCCTCTGTCAGGTGGCATGCTCTAATCCTCCAGTTTTGTTTAGCTTGTGGAATAAGGTTTCCAGCCTGCACAGGGCTGCAGGGCCTGCGGTCTCCTGCTCTCACACCTTGCATTCCAGGTTTGCAGGCTCTATCAGGCAAGGCACAACTCTTCCCTGGGAGCCAGTGGGTTAGCTACTTCCAGGAGCTACCTTGCCCTGTGGAAGGCTGAGCAGTTTGCTGATTTCTAACCCAGCTAAAACTAATGGCCAGAGCTGGGACTTCTGCTCCAGGGAATCATGTCTCATTTGTTAGATGGAGTTGGTGTGTATCTGGAATTAATCTCCTCTGAGGCTTTTTGACTTCCAAATTTTAGGAGTTAAAATCATTTCATAATTTGATAAAATCATTTCATAATTTAAGGTTGCCAAGTTATCCAGTTTTGCCCACCCACTCAGTTCCTAACATCAATTTCACATAGTATTTACAATTGACTGTAGCTTCAGTTCTGACATTGTCTGACTTTTCAGGTATCAAACTGAGATGTTACTCTTGGCTCACACTTAGGAACATTATTTCAGCCTCAGAAATGTCTGAGTTTCACAATTTAGGCTAAAACATGGTACTTTATTTAGCTTCACAATAGTGTAGAATTCAAATTTAATAAATTATATAGAATTCCAGCAACACTTCTCATTTTCTCTTTTTCCTAAAATTCTCATTTCACATGCTCCAGTCATCTCATTAACTAAACTCCCAGCCACACCGTTCTCCCTAGACCTCATTCAATCCTTCACTTACCTTTCATCTCCCCCTGCATTTTCATAGAATCGGTGGAGTTAACTTTCCTTCCTTAGATGTATCTTCTTCCTCTTTTTTTTGTAAATTAATTTATTTATTTTAATTGGAGGCTAATTACTTTACAATGTTGTAGTGGTTTTTGCCATACATTCATGTGACTCAGCCATGGGTGTACATGTGTCCCCCATCCTGAACCCCCCTCCCACCTCCCTCCCCATCCCATCCCTCAGGGTCATCCCAGTGCACTGGCCCTGAGCGCCCTGTCTCATGCATGGAACCTGGACTGGTGATCTGTTTCACATATGGTAATATACATCTTTCAATGCTATTCTCTCACATCATCCCACCCTTGCCTTCTCCCACAGAGTCCAAAAGTCTGTTCACCTTCGTTGCCTCTGGAGTCACTGTTTCTTTATTTAGGACTCAGAAACAGCTTATTAAAATAACAGAACTCCCATATCACACCCTGGCAATTCCCAGGTTGTATCGGGACCCATTGCAGATTTAGAGGGAAGTTAGTCCTTTCACTGAGAGGTGCAGGACCTAAACCAATAAGTCTCCATTCCAGCTGAAAACTCATGGTCCTTCATGAATGGAGGCGGAAATGAACTGCTCTCTTCTCCTGATCCAGAGCTCAGATTCTGCCTCCAGAACCTTGTCTGGATTGTGTTGGCCACCGGGGGATCTGGGGAGGGACAGAGTGAAATGACACATGAGCCACCTGGAAATGAGGAAGAAAAGCTTTATTTTTTTCACAGGGTCAGGCACAGGCTCTGCTGATCATCAGCAGGTGCAGGAGGTGGGGACCTGTGAGATCCTGGAGATCAAACAGAAAGAGCCCCCCAGAGAGAGCTCTGAACCCTGCACAGGAACCTCTCCTGGCTCAGTCTGGGCAAATGAGAATGGGGTGTCCAGGAAAGGATGCCTCAGGTTGGAGCTTTCCCTTGGCTCTTGAATTCTTGTCTCCTCTGAAATCACGTGTGTCAACATCAGGAGGCCAGGTCAGCAGCAGCCTCCAGATCCCTGGCCACAGCCAGAGCGCCCCAACTGCAGACCACCATCACCATCACAGGAGCTGGAGCTCTGGCGCCGGCAGCGGTGGGACCTGCGGCGCCTGTGGGGGCCCAGGCAGCAGCCGCCCTCAGAGCTGGGGGCGCAGCCTGAGGAGGCTGGAGGCAGACACTGTGCTGGGCTCTTTGGAGGGCACTTGGGGGAGGGGCACTTGGGAGGGGGCTGGCACTGCTGCTGGTTCTGCTGGCAGGACATCTCGGCGGGAGGTCAGTGAGCCTGGGGAAAACAAAATCACCTTGTCAGCCTGGAATCCACAGTCCAGTGTTTCCCCACTCTTGGTTTCCTGGTCCCTCTCTTGTCAGGCCAGCTGCTTCTTAAGCCAGGGCCGCAGGAGGGAGAGGAACACTGATGTGGAGTTAATTTGATCATGCAAGATGCCGCCTACATTACTCTCCACCCAGGATCCCATGGTGCCGATCTAACTGAGCATCGACTTTCGTATCTCTAAGTAAACACACAAGGGATGAACCCATTTGAGGAAAGTATCCTGAAAAGTGATTATCATAGGAACCATGTGTAGACATGAATAGAAAGAGCATGGGAAGTGTCATGAGCTCCTGTGAATTTGCAGTTCCCAGAATTCTTGTCACATCCCAAAGGAACTCCTTCCTGACTCTTACATCACACCCCTGGCTACCTTCTCTGCAACCATTCTTCTGCGATTTCATTTCAGGCCCTTTTGGTTTCCACTTTTCTGCTATGATCTCAGGGTTCCTTTCCAGCATCTCAGGTAGAGTTCCACTCCCTGCTGGATACTCACCAGGTGCCAGGAGGGAGGAGAAGTCTGTTTCTGAGGAGGCTGTGAATGGAGAGCTCAGGGCAAGAGCCCTTTTATCCTGTGCTGGGTGTGTGATACATGACTTGAGCATACCACTGCTTTCACAATCCGGGGGAGGGTGACAGTCTGGCATGCTCCCTGGACTAGATCTCAAGCCCTTTTCCTGGGCACTTACATAATGTCCACCTAAGGAGTTTTCATCAAGAAGCACGATGACTGTCCACACACCTCCCTCTGGGGCAGCTAGGAGCCTGGCAACCTTCCTTCCTTCCTTCATTGTTTCAGACCATTTGCCTCCATTCAGATTCTGACTCACCTTCTTTCCTGGGAATAGGTGCAGCGATGGAAGAATTCTGTTTTGTTTTCCTCCTACCCCCACCTCCCTCTGCCACCATGTGGCTGGTGGGATCCTAGTTCCCTGACTAGGGATTGAACCTGTGTCCCTATTTTGGAAGCTCAGAGTCTTAACCACTAGACTGCCAGGGAAATCCCAGGAGAATTGTTATTGGATCATGAGTCTACCAAGACAGACACACAGACAGACAAATTAATAGATCATAGAAAAAATTCCAAGTGGACCATGTTTCCTGGCTGCCCCAGTGACCAGGACCTTCAGAATAATCCACTGCTGCCTCCTGAGCTCCTTGCAGTGAGATACAGGCATGGGAAGGGGACTGACTGTACCAGCATCCTGTCTAGGGGAAGTGAGCCCCTCTAATGACCTCATGGCACCAGGCAGCAGCAGGCAGCTTCATGCATGGGAGCAGAGCCAAATTAGGTGTTGATGGACAAATAAATAAATTGACCTGAGCTGAAAAAAAGCTGTTGGTGCAATCATCTGAACTCAAAACTATTTGCACACTTAAGGAGGGAGATGGGAGGGAGGTTCAAGAGGGAGGGGACATAAAAAATAAAAAGAGATCTGATATAACATCTGCAAGGGCACAGGTCAATCATGCATACATTAAAATTAATGTAATAATGAGAAATAAAACTATATGGTTAAAAAATTACTATTTGCACACTTAAATCTATTTTACTATCTATCATTAAGATATATAATTAAGACTATAAGCTTTAATAATCCATAGCTAATTTAAACAAGTTTTGCTATTATAATAATATTATATCATGGTCCTATATTTTCTTACAGGGCTTCCCAGGTGGTGTTAGTGGTAAGGAGCTTGGCTGTTGATGCAGGAGACATAAGAGACTTGGGTTTGATCCCTGGGTCCAGAAGATCCCCTGGAGGAGGGCATGGACATCCCTCCAATATTCTTGCCTGGAGAATCTCAGCGACAGAGGAGCCTGGCAGGCTACAGTCCATAGGGTTGCAGAGAGTCAGACACAACTTAAGTGACTTAGCACACATATTTTCTTACAGAGAAAAATGTTCATGGCCTATTAACTAGTAAAAAGCAGGTGATAAAGCAGTGCACATAGTTAAGTGATTTTTTTTTTTTTTTTTTTTTTTGCCATGCCTGGCAGCATATAGGATCTTAGTTTCCTGACTAGGGATCAAACCCATGTCCCCTGGATTAGGAGATCGGAGTCTTAACCATTAGACTGCCAGAGAAGTCCCAATTAAGTGAGATTTTGAATGAAGTCTTTTTGTAGAGGAAGGTCTCTTATTCTATTATGACCATTAAAACCTCTAGGAATGGCTTCCTGCTTTTAGAAAATTTTGTTTTTCTCCCTCTACTCAACACTCACCCAACACTAAAGCCTAGGGCACCTGTACAGTATTTCAAGAGCCTGTGCAGTAAGGACTTGGCATGGAGTGGACCTTCAGAGTGTTAGCTCAGGCTGGAGGTGGTGGAGATGGAGTGGAGGTAATTGTGGCCTCACTGACCTTCTCCTGCCTCGAGTGAGGTTCCTGACAGCCCTGAAGGCTTGCTTTCAGTCCCAGCCTCCCTTTCAGTTTGACCACTATTTGCCTTACTTCACTGAGAGCCTTACAACTGGATACTGGGTTGCAAAGGGGAAAACATGAGCTATGAAAAGAGACATTATTTTTTCTGTTGGACTCCATGGTGAGGATGCGGAAAGAGAGGATAGAAGGCAACTTATATTTATTTTCATCAGCTTTTCTGGATGGGGAATGCCTTCAGTAATGCCACAAACTATGGCTACTCTCCCTCCTGGTACACCGGGGAAGTCTTACTATACAACTTGTGTTCCAACATGATTACTCAGTCATGTCCTAATTTGTGGCATAATACAGAGATAAGTGCCCAGGACTTCCCTGGTGGCTCAGATGGTAAAGCGTCTGTCTACAATGTGGGAGACCCGGGTTTGATCCCTGGGTGGGAAGATCCCCTGGAGAAGGAAATGGCAATCCACTCCAGGACTATTGCCTGGAGAATCCCATGGACAGAGGAGCCTGGTAGGCTACAGCCCATGGGGTCGCAAAGAGTTGGACACGACTGAGCGACTTCACTTCACAGAGATAAGTGGTCAGCCTAAAGGAAGTGGTGCTAACATCACTCTTGGGGCTCCTCCGAAGGTCCAAACTGACCTTGGGGGATGACAGGGAGGGGGATGTCACCCACTGTTTCTTCCCCTGCAGACCAGATTCTCCTATTGCTAGCCCTCCTTCTTCCTGAATATTTCTTCTCATCCAGTCATTAATCCCCAAGTTTCTACATTCAATAGGCTTTAATGGTGTGTCAGCTGTGGGTCAGGGACTGGTCTCAGCACTGGGAGTGCAGCTATGAAGGAAACATAGCCTGCCTCACAGGATTGCCAGTCTAGCAGAGAGGAGGGACACCATGATGAATTACAACTGTCTATACATTAAAGAGAGATTGCAGGTGCTGTGGCAGGGGTAAGGATAAGGCCTGAATCAGTTCAGGGTTCAAACCTCTGCAAAATGTGAATAGTTTTCCTCTTTGACTTGTTCAATAGAAGCAAGTACAAGGCTCTTTTTGGTCCAAATGAGTACAATCTCTATCTCGAGTCATTAGCCAACAACAGCTGATAGCAATCTCAGTGGTGGAATAAGTTCCGAAACTTCTGGGTGGCTTTCAGTGTAAAGATTTCTCCATCTTCCTTAAAATGTAAGTGGTGGACTTCTCTGGTTGTCCAGTGACTAAGACTCCACATTCCCAATGCAGGGGGCCTGGGTTCAATCCCTGGTCAGGGAACTAGATCCCACATGCTGCAACTAAAGATCCTGAATGCTGAAACTAAGACCCAGCACAGCCAAATAAATCAATAAATATTTTTTAAAATGTAAGTGGACTTCTCTCTGGTTTCCTCCAGGCTCCATCACTCGTTCCTTGTCTTATGGGCACCTGGTTTAGTCCTGGAGTTGCTGCTCTCCCATTTTGTATCCACTCAGGGAGGAAACCCCTCTTCACAGCCCCTTACATTTCTTCCAAACAGGCCTGCAGATGGAGCAGATGTCCTTGATGATGGAAGAAGATGCTGTGAGGCCATTAGGACCGCTCTGTGAGGACCAGTGTGAGTAGCTCATCTTCAGGAGCTGGACATCCTGCAGTGTGGAGCTACCAGAGAAGTGAAGTCGCTCAGTCGTGTCTGACTCTGTGTGACCCCGTGGACAGTAACCTACCAGGTTCCACATCCATGGGATTTTCCAGGCAAGAATACTGGAGTGGGTTGCCATTTCCTTCTCCAGGAGATCTTCCTGACCCAAGGACTGAACCCGGGTCTCCCACATGGTAGGCACTGTAGGCAGACGCTTTACCGTCTGAGCCACCAGGGAAGATCCTCTATTTCTGATGCTTCTTCCTTAAAATGCACTTGGAGGCATTAAATCTCAATTCATCAATCAAGTCCGTCATCTTACATAAGAAATGAAATAAAGACAAACTTCTTCCTTCTTTCAAGGATGGGACCAGGAGGTGACAGAACTGTGTGAAGCTTCTGTGACCAGTGGCTCAATTTCTTTTAGGGAAAATGGTGCAAAGAAGTGTGAAAATGCCTCCCAATCTTCTAATTGAGGATATTTCTTCCTAGCTTCCACGTATCAAATTTCCTCCCCAGATGGTGTCTAACACTTTGGGGATGTAAAATGCGTCCTCATATGGAAATATTGAAAATAATCCATACAGATTAAGACCTTAACAAGATATTGGTTTGGGCTTTTTCTTAGTATTGTATATATTTTTTATTTTTTTGGTTTTATATTTTAGTTTAACTTTCATTTTACATTGGAGTATAGTTGATTTACAATGTTGTGTTAGTTTCAGGTGTACAGCAAAGTGATTCATTTATACATATATTTATTCTTTTTCAGGTTCTTTTCTCATATAGGTTATTACAGAATATTCGAGCCCCTTAGATACATAGCATCTAAGTATCCTTAACTTCTAAAGAGCGCATTGGAAGAGTCCCAGATTTCCTCTATGTATATTAAGAAATTGTGGAAGTATCTCACTCATTAACACTGTCATATGAAAATAGAATGCCAGGAATTTTATGAGAAGTGTCAGAACAGAGGATAATTTTCCTAGCAGACTATCAAGGAGGATGGACATTAAGGATGTGAGCCGGATCAGGACAGGATGAGCTGGGTGGATATGCGGTGATGAGAGCTGTCAGACTGGCTGGTATGGCCATGTGACACTAATCTTTGGAAATTCCAGGAAATAGTGTGGAGACACTTTGTGACTGTTTAGATGGTCATTTCCATATACTGTTATTTGGCCAAATGTATGTATTATAGTCTTATCTTATACTCACAGGCTGAAAAAAAACAGCTGGTATTTAGATTATACATTACATGAGATACTTATAATTTGTAAAATTATGTGTCTTTTGGTAAATGTAAAAAAAATAGAGACAGTTCTGCAATTCTAAGGAGAATCTTGAAATAGTTGAGACATTATTGCATTCACATCAGACTAAAGGGAAAATAAAAACATATTATCATCTCAATAAATGCACAGAAAGCATTTGAAAAAAATCCAATGTCAATTCATGATTTAAAAAAAAAAGCTTTCAGAAAGTCAATGAATATTGTAGGGATTCCTTGGGAACATCCTCAACTTTATAAAGAGCATCCTCAACTTCATAATATTTTCATACTTGATATAGACAATGAATGTTTTTCTCCTAAAATCAGGAGCAAGGCAAGGGTAGATCTATGGAAAAGAACATAGGGTTCAAAAATAGACCCAGTATAGAGGATTAATTTATTTTAAACAAAGGTATAGAGGCTATTGAATGGAGGAAGGACAGTCATTTCAACAAATGATGTTGAAACACTTGGCCATCTCTGTGTTAAAAAAGAATTAAAATTTACCTCATGCTATATACAAAAATTAACTCAACAAGGACATTAAACCAAAATGTAAAGCATAAAACTTCTAAAGTAAAACATAATAGATGATCTCTTATGACTTCGGGTTATACAAACATTTTTTAGATATGGCAAAAAAGGAGTCATTAAAAAAAGAAAACCTTGATAAATTGAACTTCACCAAAATTAAAAACTTTAACTTTTCAAAAGACATTGTTAGTAAAATGCAAAGAAAACTCAGAGACTTGGGGAAAATATTTGCAGAATATATATCTTACAGAGTTATATCTAGAAAATATTAAAAAATACTTGAAAACTAAAAATAAGAAAACAGAAAATAGACATTCATCTCAACAAAGAAAATGCATGGATGGCAAATAAGCACAAGAAAAGACACTGAACATCATTTGTTATTAAGGAAATGCAGATTAAAAGCAAAATGAGATACCACTCTATACACATTAGAAGAGTTCAAAAAAATAACTGACAATACCACATACTATGAAAGGTGTGGAGCATTTAGAGCTCTTAGACATTGCTGGTGACAATGCAAAATTATACAACCAATTTGGAAAATAGTTGCTGGTATCTCATAAATAGAAATGTATACTCACCATTTTCCCCAGAGCCTATTCTTAGGTAACTGGCCAAAAGGAATAAAATTTATGTTCAGAGAAAAACCTGTAAGTCAATGTTTATAGTGACTTTGTTCATAATTGCCCTGAATTACAAATAAACCAAATGTCCTTCAACTGGTGAATGGATTAAAAATCTGATACATCCATGCAGTGAAATGCTACTTAGCAGTAAAAAAAGAATGAGTTACTACTATATGAAACAAAAGGAATCAATTTTACATTTTTCTATGTGAAAGAAGTCAGGCTTTCAATGTCACCCACGGTGGATTCATGTCATTGTATGGCAAAACCAATACAATATTGTAAAGTAATTAGCCTCCAATAAATAAATAAATAAATACATTAAAAAATCAGTGTCACATATTATATAGTTCTAATTATATGCCAACAAAGGTCTGTCTAATCAAAACTTTGTTTCTTCCAGTAATCATGTATGGATATGAAAGTTGGACTATAAAGAAAGCTGAGCACCAAAGAATTGATGCTTTTAAACTGTGGTGTTGGAGAAGATTCTTAAGAATCCTTGGACAGTAAGGAGATCCAACCAGTCCATCCTACAGGAAATCAGTCCTGAATATTCATTGGAAGGACTGAGGCTGAAGCTGAAACTCCAATACTTTGCAAGTATTGGATGCAAAGAATTGACTCACTGGAAAAGACCCTGATGCTGGGAAAGATTGAAGGTGGGAGGAGAAGGGGACGATAGAGGATGAGATGGTTGGATGGCATCACCAACTCAATGGACATGAGTTTGTGTAAGCTCTGAGAGATGGTGATGGACAGATAGGCGTGCTGTAGTCCATGGGGTCACAAAAAGTTGGGCATGACTGAGTGACTGAACTGAACTGAATTATATGACATTCTGGAAAAGATAAAACTATAAAGACTAAAAATAGATTGGTGGTTGCCCAGGGTCGGGATGGGGGAGGGAATATATTGGGGTGATGGACATGTTTCATGTCTTAATTGTAGCAGCAGTTACATGACAGCAGTTATCTGCTAGTTAAAGCCCATGGAATTGTATACTCCAATGGGTGATTGTTTTAGAGTATGTAGCATACGCCTTGGCTAAACTGGTGGCTCAGTGGTAAAGAATCCTACTGCCAATGCAGAAATTCAGGTTCAAACCCTTGGTTGGGAGGATCCCCTAGGGAAGAAAATGGTGACCCACTTCAGTATTCTTGCCTGGAGAGTGTGGACGGGGGAGCTTGGTGGGCTATAGCCCATGGGGTCACAAAGAGTCAGATATGACTTAGTGACTAAACAACAACAAAATATACTGCAAGGAATCTGACTTAATAATAGAAAAAATTTAAAACAGTACTTTTTAGGAATATATACAAATGTGACAAAAATGTATTAAAAGGGAAGAAAGAAAGAACATTAAGCACAAAATTCAG
Source organism: Redunca redunca (assembly GCA_006410935.1). Lineage (NCBI taxonomy): Eukaryota > Metazoa > Chordata > Mammalia > Artiodactyla > Bovidae > Redunca > Redunca redunca. Next base: position 547,826 of record SJYQ01000624.1, on the reverse strand, counting down.
GATTTTGGTTATGTCAGTTGGCTGGGACATGAGATGACAGAGAATTCACTAGGTCCTATAAAGTTATTATTTCACTCAGGTGGTAGACTTTTGTGTGTTTTTATTTAAGCGATTGTTGGGTAGATAAATTAAGAAGGGGCATATGTGGACCAATGACCAGCATACATTAAAAACCAAGGATTATTGTTCCAGTCTACACCCAATATCTGATAATAAGAAAACTAAAGGACGTCAGCTCCAAGGAGAAATACCTTCCCAGGATACCACTTTGGGCCTTACTTTTCTCATCTTTCCCTTTTCACAACATCAGTCATAAATTGCCGATGAGAGGGGCTACTCCTTGCTTGTTTATTTGTTACTAATATGCGTGGCTCAGAAGGCTTGCCTTGGAACTGGACCTCAGATAAAGCACTTCCTGCTCCAGAGCTCACATACACATTACTAGGTCATAAGATCCTCATTTTAGGCCAACCAGGTCAGTTTCTTCTCCATGTTAGTTTCTTCTCCATGTTTTATCTCAGATTCCTCAGGCTGTCAGAGGAATCTGACATCTCCACAGTAAAGCATCTTTGGAGTCGATACATGCTTTGAGCTGTGAATTCAAGTGTCTTCCTTGGTCTTCTCAGGCTCATTGTGGACTCTGTTCTGAGAAGGAAAGCACTGGCTGTGAGGTGGGGGAGGTTCCAGGAGAATGTGCATGCTCAGACATGTCTGACTCTGCAGCCTGTAGCCCACCAGGCTCCTCTGTCCATGAGGTTTCCTAGGCAAGAGTACTGGAGTGGATTGCCATCCCTCCTCCAGGGGGTCTTCACCACCCAGGGATCGAGCCCGTTTCTCCTATGCCTCCTGCAGTGGCAGGCGAATTCTTTATCACTGAGCCACCTGGCAAGGTTCCAGGAGGGAGGTGTGAAATTAAGGAGCTCCATCACAAGGAGGAAGAGAATGGGCACATCAGGAGACAGGGACTAAGACAGGGACTCGGGGTGGGGCTGGGAGGAAGCCGGCTACCAGTCAGCTGGTGATGCACTGGGACCAGAAAGCAGCTCTATTAGCAGGCTCTGAAATGATCTGAGTCACACTGACTGGGGACAAGTGTTACACCCAAAGTGTAGCCCCACAGCAACACAGAATCACACATCGCTGGGATAAAACGTGGCCTCTGTGCTTATTTCTAGAAAAGCATACTGCATGAAAAACTAATTAGCTCCTTTTTGCAGCTAGATTTGAACCCTAAGACTAAGTCAGTTCTCCTCCATTCTACCTACACATTTTGCCTTAGGAGGTTTTATACGCGCCTCATTTGAAATCATAGACCTCATAGTGGCTAAAGTGAAAGTGTTAGTTGCTCAGTCGTGTCTGACTCTTTGTGACCCCATGGACAGTAGCCTTCCAGGTTCCTCTGTCCATGGAATTCTCCAGGCGAGAATACTGGAGTGGGTAGCCATTCTCTTCTCCAGGGGATCTTCCTGGAATATATATTTAGTGTTCACTCTAACTGGGATGTTGGGGTGAAAATACACAACAGCCCCCCTGCCCAGGACCATTTATGTTCTCACATGTATCCTGAAAGAACTTTTGGAATCACTGATTCAAAACAAGTAAATTGTACACTGATGAGAAAAAGGACTTTACTATTAATTTTGTGTCTAAAAACAGGTAGCTAGTCTTTTAAGCTTATAAAAAATTGGAATGCAATGTGATACATTTGCTATAATAAAGTTTTATGTAATCCTATTTAATTAAACTTAAGTGTGTGAATGCTGAAGTGTCAATGATAAATTTATTTTTGGTCAGTGTAGTATAATATATTTTTCATATTGGAGATACAGTTTGATGAGGAATAGATATGTAATGTCACCAGCAAATTCAATGGGAAAACAGTACTCAGATGGGAAAGAATCTGCCTGTAATGTAGGAGACCTGGGTTCAATCCCTGGATCAGGAAGATCCCCTGGAGAAGAGAATGGCTACCCACTCCAGTATTCTTGCCTGGAGAATTCTGTGGACAGAGGAACCTGGCAGGCTACTGTCCATGGGGTCACAAAGAGTCAGACGTAACTGAGCAACCAACACTTTCACTTTAGCCATTATAAGGTCTATGATATCAAATGGGGTTCATATAAAACCTCCACCATGGTCCATCTTAAAATTAGCAACCATTTTGTAAAATGGTTCATTATTATCATTTGCACAATTTTCTTTCCCTTAGCTCTTCCAACATCTGAACCATTTCCTTCTATTAGCTTCTACGGTGTTAGAATCAATAGTGCACATTGGCAGATATGGACACAACAGAGCCTCAGTGAAGAGTGGACTTCGCCCCATCTCCCCTTCTCCTCCTTCTTCCTAATAATATCGATTGTGAATCTTGTCACATCTAGAGCTGTAGGCCCCTTCTTAGTGGGACTCGTCTACTGCTGCCCATGCTGCCACATGGGACAGTGAGGTCCTCTTAGGAACTTGTCTGTCTTAGACAAGAACTGGCTCCCACCTCCATCCCTTACCCTACACATCTCCCATCTCCCTAAGGACAATGACCTTGACCAGCTGTCACCAGACTTCAGAGAACACTGGAGTCTCCATTACCCTTTGAGACTTGCAGTGCAGTGGGGAGACAAGGAGGATGGACTATCACAAGCTAAAATCTTAGGCTTGAGGTCTTTGTAAACACTTCTGTGATAGCACATATCTCAATAGATCAATATACTTACTTGTCTAGGGACATTCCTGGCCACCCAGAGGTTAGCACTTCACTTTCCAATACAGGAGGTGAGGCTTCAATCCCTGGTCAGGGAGCTAAGATTTCATATGCCTTGTGGCCAAAAAAACCGAAACATGAAACAGAAGCAATATTGCAACAAATTCAATAAAGACTTTTAGAAATTATTTTAAAATATATATTTATTTCTCTGTGTCATGATCTACTTAACCTGTGAGATAATCAGAGAAGAAACCTGTCTTACATCTCTCTATATTATTCTTGTCAAATGAAGTAAAATGGACAGAGCTTGGTCTAGGAATGGAAGTGAATGAATGACTAGAGACATAACAATAAGTCCAGAGCAGATCTGAGTAGCAAGTGGTTCAGCAGTCACAGGGACATCCTGGTTCCACCTTAGTAGAATTTTAGATTCATACCTTGGAAGACACGAGGCAAGCAAGTAGGAAGTGTGTGTTGTCATTGCCCTCCCCCTTGTTGTGAAAGCAGCAGGATGCTCAGGCCGTGCATCACACACCCAGCACAGGATAAAAGGGCCTCTGCTCTGAACTGCACATCCACAGCCTACTCAGGAGCATCCTTCTCCTGCCTCCACTGCAAAGGTGAGTGACTGGAAGGGGACAGAGCCTCAGCTAGGAGTGTGGGGGAGACAAACTCGGGGTTGGTGGGGGAGAGGAAAGCAGAGGTGTCCGTGGAGGCAGCAAGAATCAGACTTTGAGGGGCAACTGGGGACAGGGGACAGTGAGCAAGGACCTGTGTGGGAGGCATTGGGGTCTGGGACACATGGCTCTCAGCACCACCCCCACGCTTCATCCTGAAACATACACGTGTACCCAGAGACATCTTCCAGGGGTCACTTCCCAGGGGGGTGTGTTTCCCTCCATGTTTCCATGGGGCCCACTTAGAGGATGACAGCATGGTTCTGGGAAGGAGTAGAGAGTGGGGGAACTGTCTTGCCAGGTCAGTTGAACTTGAGATCCATTTCCACTTTCTTCCTGAACATCACAGCTCAGGAGGCAGCTGGGATTAGGAGCATAGGCCCTAGTAAGACTGCTCACAGGGGAGACACTGCCTGGAGCTTGTGTGCTGATCTTTTCTCCTTGAATGTGTCCAGGCTCACTGACCTCCCGCCGAGATGTCCTGCCAGCAGAACCAGCAGCAGTGCCAGCCCCCTCCCAAGTGCCCCTCCCCCAAGTGCCCCCCAAAGAGCCCAGCACAGTGTCTGCCTCCAGCCTCCTCGGGCTGTGCTCCCAGCTCTGAGGGCAGCTGCTGCCTGGGCCCCCACAGGCGCCCCAGGTCCCACTGCTGCCGGCGCCAGAGCTCCAGCTCCTGTGATGGTGATGGTGGTCTGCAGTCCGGGTGCTCTGGCTGTGGCCAGGGATCTGGAGGCTGCTGCTGACCTGGCTTCTTGATGCTGAGACACATGATTTCAGAAGAAACAAGAAGCCAAAAGCCAAGGAAAAGCCCCAGCTTGATGCATCCTTTCTTGGACACCCTGGTCTTTGCTTCCCAGGCTGACTAGCTGAAATGTTCACAGCTGGGTGGTACACTCTCCCTAGAAGGCTCTAAGGTGTATTTCCTAAGAGGCCATGGGCTTCCCTGCTCTGTGCCTCACAATGTTCTCACTGCTGTTTGACTACATAGAGAAATAAAACCTCTTCTCACACCACATGCCTCTCACCTGTTCATTGACTGCTCCACCCAAGGCTGCCCGGTGGGCCCCTCCCTCAGTTCCTGAAGGTCTGGCTTGCCTGCACCAGGGAATGATCCTGGCAGGGACCTGGCACATTAGTAGGTCTGCTTTTTCTTACATGGGTTTTTGGGGGTGGCCCAGTGGGAGTTTTGGGTGTGGCAGGTGGGAGAAGAGGAGCTGTCTGGTTGCTGAGAACACTCAGAAAAAGGCCATGTATAACATGGGAGAGGAGGGATGAGCTGTCATCGGAATCCGTTTCTCTGTTTAGGCTAGTGTGAAGGACCAGACACAGGAAGATGAGACCAAAGAGGATGGAGGACTCGGAGGCAGTGGAGAAAGAGCAAGTTCATCTGAAAATAATGAACTTGGGAGAAAAAGATGAACTGGTCAGGCAGTGAACTCTCAAGAAACCCAAAGTGAGGGCTTTCTTGGAAAGAATGCATGGGGAATCCGGCAAATGAGAGCCTCTTGGCTTTGAGAAAACTGAGAAAAAAAGAGGACATGAGAAGCATCTCAGAGGGTTACAGACTGGATGCTTGTACATTTTTTTCAAGAGATTTGATGTAGAATGGAACTCATTTGCGTTACTTTTTGGCTATTGAATGCTAGTTTTCAAATCCAATAGCAATAAAGAATCATTCACTGAGATAACTGGAGTTGATTCTGGCTTCAGCTGCATGCCTTATTCCTGGCCTCTCTAGGATGATGATGATCTCAGAGTGGTCCTGAGACTCTTCACATGGTACCTCCCAGAGACAGCATCCCAAGAGAACCAGGAGGAATCTGCATGACCTTTCATGGTCCAGGCTCAGAAGTTACACAGCATCACTTCTACCATATTCTATGGGTTAGAGCTGTCATAAGCCTGTCTAGATTCAAGAGGAGGGAATGCAGACTTTATTTCTCAATGAGAAGAAAGTCAAGGAATTTTTAGGTATGTTTTAAAATTATCTCAGTGGGTATCTTGACCACTAACCTCACTTCTTTCTAGTTCACATTACCTATTCTTTAAGCCTTAGCATAAATTTTGAGAAGGCTCAAATACTGGTCATGATTACATAATATTCAAGTGAAAAAGACTGTTCCCACAACCTTTGTGTATCTAGAAAGTTCAGAATCATTATTGCAACAATAATGTCTTATCAAAGACATCCATTTTTTACATATGGATAAGTCATTACTTCATATTTAAATCATTACTTCATTCTACAAAGTAAAAATTAAATACAATGGAAAAATGCAGCTGTTTTCTTCCTCCTTCTGGAAATCTCCAGCTCAGGGACTCCAGGATCTTGAATCCCAAGAGTTCCTCTTAAATACCTTAACTGGGTTACCACAGAGCAACATCTTAGCTCCTGCCCTATATCAACAGCCATTTTGAAGTCTGAGGACCTCACTCACTGTCCACAAGTGGTACAAGTGACAATGACTAGAAGCTTCACTCTTGTCAAATGGGAACTGAGGTCCAAAGTCTATGACCTAATTTCCAAGGACTTCCCACACACGTAAAGCAAGTACCATTCCAGTTAATGATACTTTCATTTCATGTCAGTCTACACTGTGTCTGTTACACTATAAGCTTCCAAGGTTGGGAATTGTGTCTGATACAGTGCTGAGTTCTCTGTGTTCAACACATTTCTGAAATGTGTACTCAATGCACGTTGTTTGAATGAATGAAGAATTATAAACACCTAGACTTCAAAAGTCCTGAGGGTCAAGGGCAGACATTTGAGCAGCTTAGGGACTACTCAGCTCCCTTCTACCAGAAACATGTCTGGGAATCTACCGAAGGAATGTTGAAGGCCTGGGGCTGGAGAGTTTGAGGATCTGCCACTCAGATGATGACCCTTCACTGTCTCCACTCTCCAAGTCGGGTCCCCCTTTTTTCCTCTTGACTATAAATCAAAGGAGGAAAAAAAAAATCTCGGGGTTGATCAACAGTCTTGATCCAGATCATCTCTGCCCAAAGGGCTTTCTGTTTCCCTGCTGCCTTCAGGTTCCTTACACTGTGGGCTGAGAGTCATAGAGTCAGGCTCTGCAAAATGTCATTGAAAGGGCAAAAGGACAGAATGTGTGTGTGTGTGTGTGTGTGTGTGTGTGTGTATGAACTTAGAACTTCCCCTCAGACCAATTGCTCCTGGACTCAGGATCAGAAGAGAGGTGGGAACTGATCTGGAGTTAAATGTGCCTAATGAGTTGTCTTTGTTTCATCTCTCTCCTGGAAGGAAAGAAAGCTGACAGACTTCCACGTGAGTCTCCAGAAACACTGCATACACCCTACAGATGGAGTGTGAATGGCGTCCCCTGCAGGAAGGCAATGCACATGACACACCAGTTCAGTTCAGCTCAGTCGCTCAGTCGTGTCCGACTCTTTGCGACCCCATGAATCACAGCACTCCAGGCCTCCCTGTCCATCACCAATTCCCAGAGTTCACCCAAACTCATGTCCATTGAGTCGGTGATGCCATCCAGCCATCTCATCCTCTGTCATCCCCTTCTCCTCCTGCCCCCAATCCCTCCAAGCATCAGAGTCTTTTCCAATGAGTCAACTCTTCGCATGAGGTGGCCAAGTATTGGAGTTTCAGCTTCAGCATCATTCCTTCTAATGAACACCCAGGACTGATCTCCTTTAGGATGGAATGGTTGGATCTCCTTGCAGTCCAAGGGACTCTCAAGAGTCTTCTCCAACACCACAGTTCAAAAGCATCAATTCTTCGGCGCTCAGCTTTCTTCACAGTCCAACTCTCACATCCGTACATGAGTACTGGAAAAACCATAGCCTTGACTAGATGGACCTTTGTTGGCAAAGTAATGTCTCTGCTTTTGAATATGCTGTCTAGGTTGGTCATAACTTTCCTTCCAAGGAGTAAGCATCTTTTAATTTCATGGCTGCAATCACCATCTGCAGTGATTTTGGAGCCCCCCAAAATAAAGTCTGACACTATTTCCACTGTTTCCTCATCTATTTCCCATGAAGTGATGGGACCAGATGCCATGATCTTCGTTTTCTGAATGTTGAGCTTTAAGCCAACTTTTCAGTCTCCTCTTTCACTTTCATCAAGAGGCACTTTAGTCCTTCTTCTCTTTATGCCATAAGGATGGTGTCATCTGCATGTCTGAGGTTATTGATATTTCTCGATTCCAGCTTGTGCTTCCTCCGGCCCAGTGTTTCTCATGATGTACTCTGCATAGAAGTTAAATAAGCAGGGTGACAATATACAGCCTTGACGTACTCCTTTTCCTATTTGGAACCAGTCTCATGTCCAGTTCTAACTGTTGCTTCCTGACCTGCATAAAGATTTCTCAAGAGGCAGGTCAGGTGGTGTGGTATTCCCATCTCTTTCAGAATTTTCCACAGTTTATTGTGATCCACACAGTCAAAGGGTTTGGCTTAGTCAATAAAGCAGAAGTAGATGTTTTTCTGGAACTCTCTTGCTTTTTCAATGATCCAGCAGATGTTGGAAATTTGATCTCTGGTTTCTCTGCCTTTTCTAAAACCAGCTTGAACATCTGAAAGTTCACTTTTCACTTATTGCTGAAGCCTGGCTTGGAGAATCTTGAGCATTACTTTACCAGCCTGTGAGATGAGCGCAATCGTGTGGTAGTTTGAGCATTCTCTGGCATTGCCTTTCTTTGAGATTGGAATGAAAACTGACCTTTTCCAGTCCTGTGGCCACTGCTGAATTTTCCAAATTTGCTGGCATATTGAGTGCAGCTCTTTCACAGCATCATCTTTCAGGATTTGAAACAGTGACACACAACGGTCCCATAAGTCTCTCTTTTGTTTAGACATCCAATCCTCCTGCAGTGCAGGAGATCCTGGTTTGATTCCTGGGTTGGGAAGATCCCCTGGCAAAGATCTCCCCTGGCCACCCACTCCAGTATCTTGGGCTTCCCTTGTGGCTCAGATGGTAAAGAATATGCCTGCAAGGGAGGAGACCTGGGTTTGATCCCAAGGTCAGGAAGATCCCCTGGAGGAAGGCATGGCAACCCATTCCAGTATTCTTACCTGGAGAATCGCCATGGATGGAGGAGCATGGTGGGCTCCAGTCCATGGGGTCACAAAGAATCGGACATGACTGGGTGACTAAGCACATTCCAGACACCAGGTGAGGAGCAAGGAGATCACCGAGGGTGTGAGGAGGAAAAGGGTCCAGGTCTGGGAAAATGAGGAAGGAGAGATGCTGAGGTCTGCTGCATCACAACCCCCCTGACATGGCCTGTGGACTCTTCTTCCTCACAATCCCACCCTTGCTGCTCACCATGGGCCCATTTTTGCCACCTCCATCTTGTCTTCCTACTGCCCTCTCCTGGCTGAAGCACAAGTCCATCTGCTCAGCCCCTTCAGCTCAGCTGGACACTCACCTGAGTCTGTGCAAGTGGGAGAGGCTCTTGTTGAGGTGATTGTGGACCTTGGATCTCAGGACCCAAGCCCTTTTACGCTGAGCTTTCTGTTGCACAGCCCAAGTGTGTGTTCTCAAGCTCAGCCCAAAGTGACAGGACCACATCCTCCTAGGACCAGGCTGTCAGTGTTTCCTGAGGCACAGATTTTGAGGGAGGACAAAAATTTCAGTGACAATCCAATTACCCATAGCGCAGGCCCACTGGTTGCCATTCTACTTTTATTTACTCATTCAGCTCACATACCCTGACTCAGGATTTATCCTTTGTGGATACTGGTAATGCAGACACACATAGAACCGCTTTTGACTAGCTCAGAGAGACAGATGGACAACTGAACAACTCAGTAGACCCTATGTGCTAAGTGATGGGGCACATGTACGTGCACTGCTCTGTAGTTTCCCTGTTGGGAATGAAGTCTTTGCCTTCCGTTTTATGTGTGTTGATTCAGCTGAGCTTCCTGGATCATGGAAATGGGATGGGTAAGGAGTGGAAGAATGAAGCTGGGACCATGGCGTGTGACACGGAACTCTTGAGAGAATCTCATGGCATCTGCTGCATGGAGTGCTGGGTAAGAAGGGAGTGAAGCTGAGGTCAGACTTGGTGGGGGAGTGGGACAATGTCAAAATATGACCTGCGTCTCCTGGGCTAACAGAAATCAGAGTGAATGGAAGACAAAGGCCATCTGTCATGTGGTTGTCAGTGGAATACGTGAGGTCACAACGAATTCTATATATTTTACTGAAAATTGATGAAGATTTTTGTTAATTTGTTGATATGATGAGGTTGATGTAGCTGCATGCATTTCATCTACCAAATAACTATGCTTAAGTTTTTATATGGGGCTTCCCTGGTGGCTCAGATGGTAAAGAATCCACCTGCAATGTAGACCTGGTTTTAATCTCTGGGTTGGGAAGACCCCCTGGGGAAGGGAATGACAACCTACTCCAGTTCTTGCCTGGAGAATTCCATGGACAGAGGAGCCTGGCAGGCTACAGTAATGGGGTGGCAAAGAGTTGGACAAGACTGAGCACACACACACACACACACACACACACACACACACACACACACAGTTCATAAACAGCAGAGCTATACTTTGATCCCTGATATCATGGCTTCAATTTGAGAGAGGATTTATGTATAATAGAACTGCTATGTTAAATAGTATGAGAGAAGGGATTTAATCACAATTGTCATCGCCACCAAAGGAACTTGAAGAACCACATGCGTCCTCTAATGATCCTGTTACCCAGGGACATGGGCATCAGGAATGAGGGTCTGACCAGGGAGGGAAGAATGTGTCGAGTGTATTAGAAAGGAAGAACATGGTTCCTGAGTCAGTCCTCAAGAAACCAGCCAGGCCATGGAAGCAGGCTCAAATATCTTATTTTGGGATTGGAAAAATATGGGCTAAAACACTTCTCTGGTTTCCTTAGAAGTCACCCCATGAGTCTTCATCCAGGGCCTGAATCTTTGGGGATCCACAGTCAGTTCCTCAGTATTCAGCCTGAAGGAGGCTGTGGCTGGTAAAGCCCCTTAGCCCCTGCCCTAGAGGAGATTCTGGAAGCTCCCATGGTCTCTTGGGAGGCAGGGACAAGGAAGCTGGGGAATGTTAGGAATGATCCAGCATGTGCCTGTTTGTGTAAGAACCACCTCCTGCCCCTCCTGGGCCAATCCCGGAGCCAAAGACATCCTGGCTCTAGCATCTCATCAACTCTGACTCCGCAGGGACTCCTGTCTGTGACTAGGGTGAGTGGAAAGTGGAGCCAGAGGGACTCTGAGCAGGACTGGGGAGGAGTTAACTGTTGGGAGGTTAAGAGCAGAGCAGAAGGTGGGGAGGAAGGAGGGAGGCTTTGGAAAGAGGGGATGTCTTTGATTCCTGCTACCCTGAGCAGGAATAACATTCAGCAGAAGAGGGAAAGATTGTGACTTACGAAGTGTTGAGGCTTCCCTGGTGGCTCAGGCATTAAAGAATCTGCCTGCAGTGTGGGAGACCTGGGTTTGATTCCTGGGTGAGGAAGATCCCTTGCAGGAGGGAAGAGCTACCCACTTCAGTATTCTTGCCTGGATAATCCCAAGGACAGAGGAGCCTGGAGGGCTACCATCCATGGCATCACAAAGAGTTGGACACAACCGAGCGACTAAGAACACAGCACTAAGAAGTCATTAGCATTCTACCACTCTGGAAGCTGTCCTGGGTTGAAAGGTGTGTATTGACTTCACTGAGATTAGGGGCCTATTTTTATTAAGATGATGGCACTTGAGAGACTTGAATTCTGCATGCAGGTCTTTGAAGATGGAGAAACCCCTGCTTCCAAGGAGAATAAAATGTTTGCTACATTTGGATTTAAATCTATGTACTTTTAACTCGGGGGGAAAAATTGTATTATTTCCTTCTGGATGCTTTTCCACGTGTCTCAGAATGTATTTATCATGAACTCATTAAATTCATTAAAGGAGATGAAGAGCATGACTCTTGATTTAACTTATCAAAACGTCTAATTATTCTCTTGCAGTTTGATCGATCTCTTGCCAAGATGTCTTGCCAACAGAACCAGCAGCAGTGCCAGCCACCTCCCAAGTTCACCCCCCAAGTGCTGTGCCTCTAAGTGCCCTCTAAAGTGAACCCGGAAGAGCCCCCAGTCTCCTCCTGCTGCGGTGTCAGCGCCAGGGGCTGCTGCAGCTCTGGGTGTGGGGGCTGCTGCCTGAGCCACCACAGGTGCTGCAGGTCCCACCACTGCAGACCCCAGAGCTCTGACAGCTGCAGCCAGTCCTTGCAGGGCTCCAGGTTCTGCAGAGGCTCTGGGGCTGTTGCTGACCCAGACCTTTGGTATCACAGAGAAATCCATAGAAGAACCTCAAGAGTGAAGCTTTTCCCTCTTCCTTTTCTCCTCATGGGGTTCTGAAGACCTGTAACATGTCTTGTTTGTTCTGATCACCCAAGGGTTTTACTGGATCCTGACCCCTTTCTTCTTCCCTTCTCATGACAAGAATGCTCTGTTGCCTACTTACAAGATGCCCTTGACGTTGTCCAAAGGCTTCCCTGGTGGCTCAGAGGTTAAAGTGTTTGCCTACAATGTGGGAGACCTGGGTTCGATCCCTGGCTCAAGAAGATCCCCTGGAGAAGGAAACTGCAACCCACTCCAGTATTCTTGCCTGGAGAATCCCATGGACGGAGGAGCCTAGTAGGCTACAGTCCACGGGATTGCAAAGAGTCGGACACGACTGAGCGACTTCACTTTCACTTTCTTCCACTTTTGACATTGTCCATCCCATTCTCTTGAAGTCCCTTAGAGCTCAGAGTCCTTGCAACACACAGACATAGGATGCCTTGGTAAGAATGGAGTCTGAGAAAGGGTTGCGCTACCAGCATTTTCCAGAAAGGGAATCATAGAAGAGTGATTGCTTAATAGAACTTCTCAATGGGATTGCCCTGGGCAATCATGGACTGTGAGCCCTGGGTCCTCTTAGTCCAAGAAATCACCGGAAGAACCTGGGGATCCCTGAGCTGAGCATTTTAGGCCACCAGCAGACTGGTCAGTTTAATCCATCATGCTACATGTAAATTATTTTAATTTTTCTGCATACCATGATGACCACGTTTGAAAATTATTTGAAATTCGAGTAGATGGAGAAAGGTACATTTAACAGAACTCCTTTCATTTGATTTAAAATGCTTGGCATCACAGAGTGACAGAGTGGGCTCCCTGTGTTATTTAGAGACTTCCCACTATCTATTTTGCACATGATAGTAATATATGTCAAGACCACTTTCTCAATTTATCCCACCTTCACCTTCCCCCACTGTGTCCACAAGTTCGTTCTCTACTAGGATCATCAGTACCATTTTTCTAGATTCCACATTTATGCATTAATATATGATACTTGTTTTACTTTCTAGTCTTATGCTTCACTCTGTATAAGAGGCTCTGGGTAGCGGGTGGGGGGCGGGGTGGTCCTAAGATGGCAGAGGAATAGGACGGGGAGACCACTTTCTCCCTGACAAATTTATCAAAAGAACATTTCAACGCTGAGTAAATTCCACAATACAACTTCTGAATGCCGGCAGAGGACATCAGGCACCCAGAAAAGCAGCTCATTGTCTTCGAAAACAAGTAGGAAAAAATATAAAAGATGAAAAAAGAGACAAAAGAGGTAGGGAGGGAGCTCCATCCCAGGAAGGGAGTCTTAAAAAGAGAGAAGTTTCCAAACACCAGGAAACACTCTCACTGCCGAGTCTGTGGTGAGCCTTGGAAGTACAGAGGGCAACATAACAGGGAGAAAAAATAAATAAATAATTAAAACCCACAGATTACGAGCCCAGTGGTAACTCCTCCAGTGGAAAAGCAGTGCAGACACCTGCATCCACTACTGGCAAGCAGGGGCTGGGCAGGGAGGCATGGGCTGCATTGCATTTTAAGGATCAGGCCCGAATGCCCCAGTGTAACCAGAGCGAACTAACTTGGGCTAGCAAACCAGACTGTGGGATAGCTACCACGCAAAAAACTCTAACATAAGACACCGCCAGGACCAAGCACAGAACAAGGGATGGAACAGAATTAGCCTGCTGCAGATCATCCCCCTCCAGTGACAAGCAGCCAGAGCCGAAAGGGCCAGAAGGAGGCAATAGCAGCCCCAGAGAGACATTAACTACCAAACTGCAAACAGGCTTCTTTGCTAACTAAGACTTCTTGGGGTTCTGGACAGTCATCATTCACAGGAGAAGGTGCGCCAGTTGTACACCCAGAAAACTGAGCAGTAGGGACAGGAGAGGTGATAAGTCACAGTGACCGCACTCGCCAAACACTTGAGCTACTCGGACCTGGGAAGGGCACAAAACGCAGGCCCAACTGAGTCTGTGCCTCTGAGGACTTCCCGAGTGCCTGATCCTGAGCGGCTTAGACCTGGGAGGTGCATGCAGCCCAGGGCCGGCCTCAGATGGTTCCCAGCAGAGCAACATAGAGCCTGAGCTGTGTGTGCCATGAGCAGGGACAGACCCAGTGTGGCTGAGACACTGTGAGCACACGCCAGTGTTATTTGTTTGCAGCGTCCCTCCCTCCCCACAGTGCGACTGAACAAATGAGCCTAAAAAATGTGTCTATCACCACCCCCCTTGTGTCAGGGAGGAAATCAGACACTGAAGAGACCAGCAAACAGAAGAAGCTAAAACAGGGAACTGCCTTGGAAGTGACAGGTGCAACAGATTAAAACCCTGTCTACATAGTACCGACTACATAGGAAGGGGCCTATAGATCTTGAGAAATATAAGCCGGACCAAGGAACTACCCGAAAATGAACTGACCCCACACTGCCACAACAACACCAGAGAAAGTCCTAGATATATCTTTACTATTTTTACGATCATTCTTTTTTTTTGGTTGTTTTTTCTTCTTTTCTTTTTTTTAACATTAAAAAAATTTTAAGTCCTCTATTTCTCCTTTAATTTTCATTTTTATAACCTACTATTACTTTTAAAAAGACCCTATTTTTAAAGCAAACTTCATATATATATATTTATTTTTAATAATTCTTGTGACTCTGTTTCTTCTTCTTCTTTTCTTTAATATTTCATTTTTGAAAATCCAACCTCTACTCTAGATTTTTAATCTTTGCTTTTTGGTATTTGTTATTAATTTTGTACCTTCAAAAGCCCAATCTTCAGTACCCATTTTTACATGAGAGCAAAATTACTGGCTTGACTGCTCTCTCCTCCTTTGGACTCTCCTTTTTCTCCACCAGGTCGCCTCTGTCTCCTCCCTCCCCCTTCTCTTCTCTACCCAACTCTGTGAATCTCTGTGTGTTCCAGATGGGACCACTTATGGAACTGATTACTGGCGGGATGTGTCTCTCTCCTTTTCATTCCCCTCTTTTATCCTCCTGGCCACCTCTGTCTCCTTCCTCCCTCTCCTCTTCTCTGTATAACTCTGTGAACATCTCTGAGTGGTCCAGACTGTGTAGTGCACACAAAGAAGTGATTACTGGCTAACTTGCTCTCTCTTCTTTTGATTCCACCTCATCTCATTCGGGTCACCTCTAACTGCCCCCTCCCTCTTCTCTTCTCCATGTAACTCTGTGAAGCTCTCTGGGTGTCCCTCAATGTGGAGAAACTTTTCATCTTTAACCTACATGTTTTATCAGTGGTGTGGTATAGAAGGAGAAGTCTTGAGACTACTGTAAAAATAAAACCAAAAACCAGAAGCAGGAGGCTTAAGTCCAAATCCTGAGAACATCAGAGAACTCCTGACTCCAGGGAACATTAATCGATAAAAGCCCGTCAAATGCCTCCATACCTACACTGAAACCAAGCACCACACAAGGGCCAACAAGTTCCAGAGCAAGACATACCACGCAAATTCTCCAGCAACACAGGAACACAGCCCTGAGCTTCAATATACAGGCAGCTCAAAGTTACTCCAAAACCACTGACATTGCGTAACTCATTACTGGACACTTCATTGCACTCCAGAGAGAAGAAATCCAGCTCCACCCACCAGAACACCGACACAAGCTTCCCTAACCAAGAAACCTTGACAAGCCACTGATACAACCCCACCCACAGCGAAGAAACTCCATAATAAAGAGAACTCCACAAACTGCAAGAATACAGAAAGGTCACCCCAAACGCAGCAATATAAACAAGATGAAGAGACAGAGGAATACCCAGCAGGTAAAGGAACAGGATAAATGCCCACCAAACCAAACAAAAGAGGAAGAAATAGGGAATCTACCTAATAAAGAATTCCAAATCATGATAGTGAAAATAATCAAAAATCTTGAAATCAAAATGGAATCACAGATAAATAGCCTGGAAACAAGGATTGAGAAGATGCAAGAAAGGTTTAACAAGGACCTAGAAGAAATAAAAAAAGAGTCAATATATAATGAATAATGCAATAAATGAGATCAGAAACACTCTGGAGGCAACAAATAGTAGAATAATGGAGGCAGAAGATAGGATTAGTGAAATAGAAGATAAAATGGTAGAAATAAATGAATCAGAGAAGAAAAAAGAAAAACGAATTAAAAGAAATGAGGACAATCTCAGAGACCTCCAGGACAATATGAAACACTCCAACATTTGAATTATCGGAGTCCCAGAAGAAGAAAACAAAAAGAAAGACTGTGAGAAAATACTTGAGGAGATAATAGTTGAAAACTTCCCTAAAATGGGGAAGGAAATAATCACCCAAGTCCAAGAAACCCAGAGAGTCCCAAACAGGATAAACCCAAGGCGAAACACCCCAAGACACATATTAATCAAATTAACAAAGATCAAACACAAAGAACAAATATTAAAAGCAGCAAGGGAAAAACAACAAATAACACACAAAGGGATTCCCATAAGGATAACTGCAGATCTTTCAATAGAAACTCTTCAGGCCAGGAGGGAATGGCAAGACATACTTAAAGTGATGAAAGAAAATAACCTACAGCCCAGATTACTGTACCCAGCAAGGATCTCATTCAAATATGAAGGAGAAATCAAAAGTTTTATAGACAAGCAAAAGCTGAGAGAATTCAGCACCACCAAACCAACACTCCAACAAATGCTAAAGGATATTCTCTAGACAGGAAACACAAAAAGGAGGTATAAACCCGAACCCAAAACAATAAAGTAAATGGCAACAGGATCATACTTATCAATAACTACCTTAAACGTAAATGGGTTGAATGTCCCAACCAAAAGACAAAGACTGGCTGAATGGATACAAAAACAAGACCCCTATATATGTTGTCTACAAGACAACATATATGTCTACAAGACATACCACGCAAATTCTCCAGCAACACAGGAACACAGTTAAAATACCTTTAAACAAGGGACTCATACAGACTGAAAGTGAAGGGCTGGAAAAAGATATTCCACGCAAATAGAGACCAAAAGAAAGCAGGAGTAGCAATACTCATATCCGATAAAATAGACTTTAAAACAAAGGCTGTGAAAAGAGACAAAGAAGGCCACTACATAATGATCAAAGGATCAGCCCAAGAAGATATAACAATTATAAATATATATGCACCCAACATAGGAGCACCGCATTATGTAAGATAAATGCTAACAAGTATGAAAGGGGAAATTAACAATAACACAATAATAGTGGGAGACTTTAACACCCCACTCACACCTATGGATATATCAACTGAACAGAAAATTAACAAAGAAATGCAAACTTTAAATGATACAATAGACCAGTTAGACCTAATTGCTATCTATAGGACATTTCACCCCACAACAATGAATTTCAGCTTTTTCTCAAGTGCTCACGGGACCTTCTCCAGGATAGATCACATCCTGGGCCATAAATCTAGCCTTGATAAATTCAAAAAAATTTAAATCATTCCAAGTATCTTTTCTGAAAATAATGCATTAAGATTAGATCTCAATTACAGGAGAAAAACTATTAAAAATTCCAAAATATGGAGGCTGAACAACATGTTCCTGAATAACCAACAAATCACAAAAGAAATCAAAATATGCATAGAAACGAAAGGAAATGAAAACACAACAACCCAAAACCTGTGGGACACCATAAAAGCAGTGATAAGGGGAAAGTTCATAGCAATACAGGCATACCTCAAGAAACAAGAAAAAAGTCAAATAAATAACCTAACTCTACACCTAAAGCAACTAGTTAGGAAGAAATGGATAACCCCAGGGTTATTGGAATGAAAGAAATCTTAAAACTTAGGGCAGAAATAAATGCAAAAGAAACAAGAGACCATAGCAAAAATCAACAAAGCCAAAAGCTGGTTCTTTGAAAAGATAAATAAAATCGACAAACCATTAGCCAGACTCATCAAGAAACAAAGGGAGAAAAATCAAATCAATAAAATTAGAAATGAAAATGGAGAGATCATAACAGACAACACAGAAATACAAAGGATCATAAGAGACTACTATCAGCAATTATATGCCAATAAAATGGACAACATGGAAGAAATGGACAAATTCTTAGAAAAGTAAACTTTCCAAAACTGAACCAGGAAGAAATAGAAAATCTTAACAGACCCATCACAAGCACAGAAATTGAAACTGTAATCAGAAATCTTCCAACAAACAAAAGCCCAGGTCCAGACGGCTTCACAGCTGAACTCTACCAAAAATTTCTAGAAGAGCTGACACCTATCCTACTCAAACTCTTCCGGAAAACTACAGAGGAAGGTAAACTTCCAAACTCATTCTATGAGGTCACCATCACCTTAATACCAAAACCTGACAAAGATGCCACAAAAAAAGAAAACTGCAAGCCAATATCACTGATGAACATAGATGCAAAAATCCTTAACGAAATTCTAGCAATCAGAATCCAACAACACATTAAAAAGATCATAGACCATGACCAAGTGGGCTTTATCCCAGGGATGCAAGAATTCTTCAATATCTGCAAATCAATCAATGTGATACACCACATTAACAAATTGGAAGACAAAAAACATATGATTATCTGAATAGATGCAGAGAAAGCCTTTGACAAAATTCAACATCCATTTATAATAAACACTCTCCAGAAAGCAGGAATAGAAGGAACATACTGAAACATAATAAAAGCTATATATGACAAACCCACAGCAAACATTATCCTCAATGGTGAAAAATTGAAAGCATTAAGCCTAAAGTCAGGAACAAGACAAGGGTGCCCACTTTCACCGCTACTATTCAACATACTTCTGGAAGTTTTGGCCACAGCAATCAGAGCATAAAAAGAAATAAAAGGAATCCAAATTGGAAAAGAAGAAGTAAAACTCTCACTGTTTGCAGATGACATGATCCTCTACATAGAAAACCCTAAAGACTCCACCAGAAATGCTCAAAATTCTCCAAGCCAGGCTTCAGCAATACGTGATCTGTGAACTTCCTGATGTTCAAGCTGGTTTTAGAAAAGGCAGAGGAACCAGAGATCAAATTGCTAACATCCGCTGGATGATGGAAAAAGCAAGAGAGTTCCAGAAAAACATCTATTTCTGCTTTATTGACTATGCCAAAGCCTTTGACTGTGTGGATCACAATAAACTATGGAAAATCCTGAAAGAGATGGGAATACCAGACCACCTCACCTGCCTCTTGAGAAATCTGTATGCAGGCCAGGAAGCAACAGTTAGAACTGGACATGGAACAACAGACTGGTTCCAAATAGGAAAAGGAGTATGTCAAGGCTGTATATTGTCACCCTGCTCATTTAACTTCTATGCGGAGTACATCATGAGAAACGCTGGACTGGAAGAAACACAAGCTGGAATCAAGATTGCAGGGAGAAATATCAATAATCTCAGATATGCAGATGACACCACCCTTATGGCAGAA
>SJYQ01000624.1:508293-527832 GCA_006410935.1 Redunca redunca | reverse complement strand
GATGGCTAACAAACACATGAAAAGATGCTCAACATCACTCATTATCAGAGAAATGTAAATCAAAACCACAGTGAGGTACCATTACACACCAGTCAGAATGGCTGCAATCCAAAAGTCTACAAGCAATAAATGCTGGAGAGAATATGGAGAAAAGGGAACCCTCTTAGACTGTTGGTGGGAATGAAAACTAGTACAGCCACTATGGAGAACAGTGTGGAGACTCCTTAAAAAACTGGAAATAGAACTGCCTTATGACCAAGCAATCCCACTGCTTGGCATACACACAGAGGAAACCAGAACTGAAAGAGACACGTGTATCCCAATGTTCATCACAACACTGTTTATAATAGCCAGGACATGGAAGCAACCTAGATGTCCATCAGCAGATGAATGGATAAGAAAGCTTTGGTACATATACACAATGGAGCATTACTCAGCCATTAAAAAGAATACATTTGAATCAGTTCTAATGAGGTGGATGAAACTGGAGCCGATTATACAGAGTGAAGTAAGCCAGAAAGAAAAACACCAATACAGTATACTAACACATATATATGGAATTTAGAAAGATGGTAATGATAACCCTGTATGCAAGAGAGGAAAAGAGACACAGATGTATAGAACAGACTTTTGGACTCTGTGGGAGAGGGAGAGGGTGGGATGATTTGGGAGAATGGCATTGAAACATGTATTATCATGTAAGAAATGAATCGCCAGTCTAGGTTCAATGCAGGATACAGGATGCTTGGGATTGGTGCACTGGGATGACCCAGAGAGATGGTATGGGGAAGGTGGTGGGAGGGGGGTTCAGGATTGGGAACTCATGTACACCCGTTGCAGATTTATGTTGATGTATGGCAAAACCAATACAGTATTGTAAAGTAAAATAAAGTAAAATGAAAGAAAAAAGAGAGGCTCTAGGTTCACCCACCTCACTACAGATGGCCTAGAGGAATGGAATGGGGGGAGGGGAGGTAGGCTCAGGAGGGAAGGGCCTGAGCCTGCCTCTCCTCCCCCACCTCATTAACTGATTCTTGTTGTTGTACAGCAGAAACCAACACAAAACTGTAAAATAATTTTCTAGCAAATAAAATAAAATGCTTGGCATGAGATTTGGTACCCCAGAGGGACAAGCCTAAATGATAACTCGTTGTCACTCAGCTACCTTCTGAGGAGGGTGAGT
Source organism: Redunca redunca (assembly GCA_006410935.1). Lineage (NCBI taxonomy): Eukaryota > Metazoa > Chordata > Mammalia > Artiodactyla > Bovidae > Redunca > Redunca redunca. The sequence continues at coordinate 526,649 of SJYQ01000624.1, read as the reverse complement.
CTGCCTCATCCTTGTCTTTGTTTATGTCTCAGCCTCTCCTGTAAGCAAATCTTACATAAATGTTTAAATAGTCTAGGCTGAGGGGTACTGAAGTCTGAGCCTGCCCAGTCTCTCTGGCTCAGTCCATAGCTAAGAGAGACAGAATGGCCTGAGGGTCATGGGGTATAAACCTAGGATCTGGACTAGGCCCACTTTCATTTCTGCCACCTAGCTCATAGCTGAGCTTCAGGCAAATTGAATCATCAAAATGTAATACTTTTATACTTCAAAGGACACTGTCAGGAAAGGGAAAATATAATCCACAGAATGGGAAGAAGTATTTGTAAATCATAAATCTGATTTAAGAGGTTGTATACAGACCATAAAGTCTTCCCAGGTGGTGCTAGTGTAAAGAACCTACCTGCTAAAACAGGAGATGTTAAGAGATGCTTGTTCCATCTCTGGGTCAGGAAGATCCCCTGGAGGAGGGCATGGCAACCCACTCCAGTATTCTTGCCTGGAGAATCCCATGGACAGAGGAGCCTGGTGGGCTATAGTCCATAGGGTCACAAAGAGTCGGACACAACTGAAACAACTCAGCATACCCACATGCAGAGTATAAAAAGAACTCAACAACTCAATAAGGGAAAGGACATATAACAAAATTAAAAGTGGACAAAGGCTCCGAATAGGCATCTCTCCCAGAAAATACATAAATTCATAATGGCACATGAAGACACTCAGCATAATTAGCTGTGGAGTAATGCAAATCAAAACCAGAATGGGACTCTACTCCACACCTACTTGGATGACTATAAAAAAAAAAAAAAGACAGAAAATAGCAAGAGTTTACAAAGTTGTGAAGAAATTGGAACCCATTGCTGGTGTGGATATAAAATGATGCAACCGCTTTGGGAAACAATTTGATAGATAGTTCCTCCAAATATGAAACATGGAGTTGCCACGTTGTTCTGCAATTCCACTTCTGGATTTGTCTCCAAGGGACATGAAAACATATATCCACATGAAAACCTGTATAAGAATGCTCATAGTGGTTCTATTTTTAACTGTTGAGGAACCATTTTTTCATAGTGAGTACACCATTTTATACTCCCACCAAGCATATACGAGTTGAAGCTTTATTACACCCTCTCCAAAGCTTATCTTAAAAAAAAAAAATGTTTGTTGTAGCCATCCTAATAGCTGTTTTTCTAATTCTGTAAAAATGCCATTAGAGTTTTAATGGTGATAAGAACTACCATATGATCCAACAATCTGGATCATATATCCAAAAAAATTGAAATCAGGTTCTTGAAGAGATATCTGTACCCCCTGTTCACTGCAGCATTGTTCCCAGTAGCCAAGATATGGAAACTAATAATATCTAAATGTCCATTGACAAATAAAAGGATAAAGGAAATGTGGTATACACATGTAATGGAATATTATTTATCCTTAAAAAAAGAAGGAGTGACTAGGTGAATGGGCAGGCTCTTCACAATAGAAAAAATTCACACAGTAAATAAGTGTAAAATGAGATGCCAAACCTTATAGTTATTTGGAGAACTATAATTTAAATAAACAGTTGAATATCATTTTGGCAAATATGAAAAGCAATATTTTTATAATATTAAATACTAAGTGAGTTTGATAAAGAGATATTACTATATAGACTATGGTGGAGTGTCAATTGTCATGTAGTCATTGTGGGTAAAATTTCCATTACTATTACAACAAAAAATGGCATACTGTCTCTCTCAACAATTTAAAAATTTGTTAAGTAGACAAACACTTACATGTGCACACAAGCACACTCTTTAAAGCAATTCAGCAGCTCATTTACAGTTGGAAATCAACTGTAAAGGAAAAATCAATTACTGTCTAAATGTCCAACATGAAGAGGATAGATACGCAAACGTTTTTGTCTTATTTAAGGTATATGAGGAAAGAAGGAGAGGGTATAACTGCCAAGGCTCTGACATTCCATGAATATGCCCTTTACCACAAGGTGATGGCAACATCCTTGGAAACAAGAGCAGGCTTGGCTAAGAGGCCATTAGTCTAGAGGCTGATTCATGTTTGGTCACTACTCTCTGCAACATCACCATCACCAGCATCACCATCAGTAGCTGCAGCATCAACAAACTTAACATCTAACTGGCATAACTTGCTTTCTAAATATGCTCTTCCTGTAATCACCATAAAAATCTCTTTAATGCTTTATTTACTAATCAAATATGCCCTGGAGACCTCACATGAGGATTCATTGTGGCTTTCATTGAAGCTTTTAGACCAGTGAATGAAGCAATATTAATTAGTTACAATAAGGATGGGGTATAATATGCTCTTCACAAGGAATCTCAATTAGTCTGAGGTCAGGGAAGGCCTAAAAGGAGTTGGATACTAAGGTTCACTCACAGAAACTTCTTTCTTTAAGTGACAGCAGCTACCTTTTCTTTTCCAGGGTTACCTGGAACTTCTTGGGTTCTTTTTGTGATGAGAAGCTCCTTTATTTATCTGCCCTTCTGTATACACTGTATATACAGAACAGCTTGCCTCGGGGAATCCTGCCTCTTTGCCTGAATGTTAAACCGAAGTGCCTTTGTTCAGGACCTTGTGGATGTCTACAGAAAGAAGAAATTAATACACTCACACTCTGGGTTGGCCATTCCAGGAGAAATTTGCAGGATGAATGGTCTTTTTACTTTACTTCTTCACCTTCCCCCACCATTCTGGATACTGGCATCCAGACCCCAAAAGATGGTTATTTTGAGACACAGTCTGCTAGCTTGCCGAATAAAGTCATATTCCTTGCCTCAATCTCTTGTCTCCAATTTATTGACCTGTCATGCTGCAAGCAGAGCTAGCTTGGACTCAGTAACAGCTCTGGCATGTGTTTGTAGAATACCTTGCTTTTGTTTGTGTATGTGTCTGTGTTAGAAGTTTAGTTTGACTTGAATTCAGTTTGGCTGAAATAACAGTGCTTAAGTAAACTAGAAGACTGAATTTATTGTTTCACATCCTGAACAGCTGCAGGCTCGGGGTGACTTAGTAACTCCATGATGTCCTCAAGGACCTAGGCCCCTTTCCCCTTGCCCCTTCTCCATCCTTAGTTCTGGCTTCCATCTACAACACCGTCAGAACACAGGCTGCTGGTCTCATCGCCATGTTTGGGTCTCAGGTACAAAGAAGATAAGATATATGGCAAAAGGCAACCACCAGCTTTGTGAGCTCCATCAATGAGCTTTCTTAAAGCTCCACTTTTAGATGTTTTCACAGTTTTCCTCAATTATAAATAAGGCTGAATCAGTAGTTTCCCCTCAGGAAGTCCCCATAGCGTCCTTCAAATAGAGTGCACACTCTGACGAAAGCCATAGCTTTGGGAACTCCCAAGTGAAAGTCGCTCAGTCATTTCTGACTCTTTGTGACCCCATGGACTATACAGTCCATGGAATTCTCCAGGCCAGAATACTGGAGTGAATAGCCTTTCCCTTCTCCAGGGGATCTTCCCAACCCAGGGATCAAACACAGGGTTTGATCTCCTACATTGCAGGTGGATTTTTTGCCAGCTGAGCCACAAGAGAAGCACTTGGGAACTCCCAAGGTGATTGCCAAATCGATGTTTCTACCTCACCTGGGTCACTGGCACCTCCTCACATCTGGATCCAGGGAGGTGGCATCATAGGTATGAGTTTCCTCACTTTTTGTGGTGAAGGTCACTGGGGTGCTCCTGTCAATTGTAATACCACATACCCAGGACATGCCACATCTAGATATCCAGAGGTCCAACTACTGTTTCCTACAGAGTCATACTGTGATTGAAACTGCTAGCTGCCCCCAACAGTCAATCCCTCTTCTTCCTTTACTTTAGAACATCTCTATTATCAAAAACAGCCAAGAGTCTGGTGTGGGGATAAGGAAAACTACAAAGTTTTCTCCCTTCCTTCCTCCATGGATCACTGCTTCCTGCTCTCAGGTACAGAGCTGCCTGGCCCTGCAGCTTCCTTGGGGCTTCAGAAGATGGACTCAGAGTCTTAGAGCCCCAGCTGCAGGGCTGAGCCAGAGCAGAGACAGGGAAGAAGCTGAGAGGATAGTCTGGGAATCGTGGGGGCCCAAAGCAGGGATGTGGCTGGGCCTCCAGGCAGAAAGACATTTCCCCAGGAGCCTTTGATTTCTTAGCATAACAGTGACTGCTGGAAGCCAGCATGGGAGATCCCACCCATGGCAAAGGTCATGAGGAAGAGCCCTGATGGGCAAAGGCGGGTCAGAACTTGAGGGACTCCCCGACCCCACCCATGACAAGGTCATGCAAGCAGGATCAAGATTCAAGAGGTCCCCTAGGTCTGCTCGAGCATCTACCCCCAAAACCAAAATCTGTTATACTACACTCTTCTGACATTAACAGGGGCTATCCCCAAGCACCTTTCTCTGGAAAATTAACTTAGAGCTCCAGTCAATAGTCTCCTGCATATAAAAGGAGTGTCTCAGGTCAAACCTCTCTGCTGGCAGACTAGCTTGTGTGACAGGATTATCCACACTCTTCCTACTAGCACATGATTGTTTACAACCTCTCGACCATAAACAGCACAGAGAGTTTGGAGTATTTTGAAAGTCTTAGTTAGCATAGGGCTTTTCTAAAGATAAAAATCATGTTGGTGAAGGATTTCATTGCTAAGTTAATGATTGCTGCCAGGCCTCCATATCCTCAGGCATCTGGGAGTGTATTAATCAATGTAATTGGAATGTAGAAAAAGATGTATAATAGTTTTGATGTTAGCAATACTAGACTTTTGAGTTAATGAATTTTCTCTTTGTTATAAATCACTGTACTCCTCTTTCTTTGTTATAAATCGTTGTATCCTTGCTATGTAAGAATGTAACTTTATCACTATCTAAGACTAAGTAGATCTTAAGGGAAAACAAGTTTTCTGATTGACTAACCTTTATCAATAGAAAGAAAGATGGGGCCAGTTTCTCAAAAGTCTGGTTTCCCTGTGTTGTCTTTTCTTTCTTACTCTTTCAGGCTAGTTCCCATCTGGAGCACAGAGGTCCACCATGTCTACTTATTTGCCTGGGCTTCTAAGATCTGAATGAGAAGGCGCCCTGCATTTTCACTCCCTCGGGAGACCGGGAGGGTGCCTGCGGCCTACGTAGACGGTGCAAGTCTCTTGTCTCGAGACTTTATTGATTTTCTGTGTAAACCAAGGAATATAAGCCTCTTTCTCTCCTGTATTTTCCTAACTGCTATATTTCTTCTTTATCTCTTTCTATATCTCTAAATAATTTGTCTAGATCGCTGATGTCATCCCCCTGAGGATACCCTGGATCCAACTGGGGCTGGACCCTGGTAAGTGACCTGAGCAAAAAGCTCCTGATCCCAAGATCTAAGAATCTCCTCTTCTAAATGCTCTGTAGCTCAACCTACAATGCTGGTCCTAGAGGAATTCCAGTCATTCCCAAGGCCTCCTTGGTGGAGACAGTGAGGAGGCCAGGGAATGCCAATAGTGACCTGGCATGCATAGGTTGTGCAAGGACCATCTGCTCCTGTCAGAGCCTTAGTGGCTCATCCTGGTAATCCCTGCATCCCCTGAAGGCAAGCCCAGGACAATCTTGTCATTTGTGTCAACTCCTCTAAGATGAGTCTACAGTTAGGAATGAGCCAGGGTGAATGTGATGTGAGAGCAGGAGCCTCATGCAGGAGGCTGCTGTGGGAGCTGGCGAGGCACCAGAAGAGAGAGGCTGGGGAACCTGGAAGGAGAAGCTTGCCATATAAAGGAAAGAATGCTGTTGCAAATTAGGTTTGTTCCAGTTATTATCAGAATTAAATCCAGCTATTCTAGAAAGAAATTCAGTAGTAACATAGTGCCCTAACGAGTTATTTCCATTTACAAACACTTTGCAATGTCTGGTATGTGCTTATCAACTTTTTTGGGTGAGGGAAAATCAGCATCTGTAAAGGGGTCTATAACCTCTATCTGCATCCTGCTTCCTGAGGAAGGGTTGCCAGGCCCTGAGAGTTTTCCCTCTGTGTGTGTACACCAAGCACCTTATAAGTCTCGAGAGAACACACAACACACACTCTCTCTCCCCTGAATTCCTGGCGTGCACGTGTCAGGGCTTAAACACAAAAGCTCAACAAAGGAAAGACCATACCTTTTTTATATCCAGTTCCAAAAGCAGAAGAAATAGTTTCTCACATTCTTTCAGACTTTATTCAATATTTCCATGAGCACTAATTGAAAAACATTAATAGAGAGATAGCAGCATAGGCTAGATGTATCTGGAAAAAGTTTGGACTCCGTGGAGGGTTGACAGAATCTCAGTAGAGATGTTCTGCTGGCAGAGGACAGTCCCCTGTACCAGGCAGAGCAAATGTCAGTGGGACCACAGTGCACTGCTTCTGGGTATCACGCTCCATCTTGGGCTCCCCATGGACCCAGAGTCACACTGCTGTGTTCCTCCTCACTGTCTGCCTCTGCCTCTGCCTCTGCCTAGAGGAACAGAACTGTTCTGGGCCTGTCCTGTCACTCCCAGGGGAACTCCTTCACTTCTCAGTTGGACCATGAAGAATGAGTAGGTAATTTCCCTCCTTCATCCCATCTCTAACCAGCTCTCTGGGTAATGAGGGACGGGGAAGTGAGAAAGAAGACCACCTCCTAGAGAGGCAGGGAGCCTCTGGCATATTTTATGGTCCCTCTCATTCACCTTGAACTGAAACTATCTGCTCTGCAGAGAATTTAAGAGGCCTAAATTAAAGCTTTTGTAATGAGAACTCAAAACATTCTGAGTCCCTCAAGCTCACTCTGGGCCTTCACATTATTTTTTTTAGGGAAATAAAGTCACCCAATGCCAATTTTCCAAAAGCCGAAATTTTGCTCATCAAATTAGTTCTAGGTGAGTTGTCCATAAAGAAATATTTGTGTTTTATATGACTTGCTAGTTGAAAATTAGCTTTATTCAATCTATATTAATGTCTTCCATGGTGGTTTTTAAGGTTTAGACGTACATATGTGGACTAATTGAAATCCGTCATTGCTTTAAAATATTCACCAGATAATTGTTACAAAAATATGAAAAGAGAAAGGAAACAAGATCTTGTGATGGAGAAGAAAACTCATGGTCGGAGATCAAGACCAAAGCACTGGCCTAGGCAGGAGGGAGGAAGTCTCAGGAGCTGTGATGATGAAGCGAGGGAAGAGAGGAAATAACCCACCATGATGCCTGGGGAAGGAGCCAGAAAGGCACAGAGGCACCAGGGGAATAGGGAGAACCAGGCTGAAGGCAGAGGATAGTATGTTCCTGATGTCAGGGGAGTGTAATCTCCTCGGTTCTGTCTCCTCACAACAAAGATTTGAGGCAACGGACGTTAAAGCCCTCAGTGTGTCACAGCTCTCGGACAGNCAGTGGAAACAGTGTCAGACTTTATTTTGGGGGGCTCCAAAATCACTGCAGATGGTGACTGCAGCCATGAAATTAAAAGATGCTTACTCCTTGGAAGAAAAGTCATGACCAACCTAGATAGTATATTCAAAAGCAGAGACATTACTTTGCTGACTAAGGTCTGTCTAGTCAAGGCTATGGTTTTTCCTGTGGTCATGTATGGATGTGAGAGTTGGACTGTGAAGAAGGCTGAGCGCCGAAGAAGTGATGCTTTTGAACTGTGGTGTTGGAGAAGACTCTTGAGAGTCTCTTGGACTGCAAGGAGATCCAACCAATCCATTCTGAAGATCAGCCCTGGGATTTCTTAGGAAGGAATGATGCTAAAGCTGAAACTCCATTACTTTGGCCACCTCATGCGAAGAGTTGACTCATTGGAAAAGACTCTGATGCTGGGAGGGACTGGGGGCAGGAGGAGAAGGGGACGACAGAGGATGAGATGGTTGGATGGCATCACTGACTCGATGGACGTGAGTCTGAGTGAACTCTGGGAGTTGGTGATGGACAGGGAGGCCTGGCATGCTGCGATTCATGGGGTCACAAAGAGTCGGACACAACTGAATGACTGAACTGAACTGAACCGAACTGAACCCTGATAAAGCTAGGGTCAATGAAAATCTATGCAAAACAGAAACTTTTATCTAGAGGATTGGGATTTAGAGTCAGGAAGATTAGAAAGAACTGTAAGGACAGAGAAATCATGTGACCATCAGCCCAGGAGTCCTCTCACTTCTGTTACCTGGATAAGGGAAATAAGCAACAGACAGGCCTCTCTCCTACAGGCATTTCTCCTCCAAATCATCCCCTTCCCTCATCAGAGAAGCCTCGTGTGTGTGTATGTGCGTGTGTGTGTGTGTGTAAATGTAAATGTTAATTTGGTTTTATGATAAAAAGGAAAACATGATTTTTCTGGAAACCTGGAACATATGTGAATTGGAAAATACAAATAATCAGCAATGCATGGCCACTGTTGACTCTAGGTATTAGCATTCTTCCTCTATTTGCACTTTTATATATCTTTGATTTTAAGATGAAAACAACACTTTATCTTGCTCTGTTCACTGATTTTATACAAGAGGAAGTTTTGATTACTGTAAAACATGATAGAAGCTTAGTTTCACATCTTAAACAGTTTTCCTCCAGGAAGTCATACAAAGCAAAAAGGAGCACAGGAGTAGATACATATGAGTAGATGCATATGAGTAGATACATATCCACAGAGACATATATACTATATATACCCCTACATGTTCAGTGAATCTGGGATACAGAGAAAAATCTATAGCCTCTGAATGATGTGAGGGTGTGGTCTGCACGGGCAGCTGTGGGTGGAGTCATGGGGAACAGCAAGGTCAGAGCAGCTAAGCAATGGCAAGCCTCAGGATAATCTGCCAATACTCCCAGGACAGAGCTCCACCCTAAGTGGGAACAGCCATAAATAGGACTAAGATGAAGTTGTGGGTGTTTGCGGATTACTAAATTGCTCACGGCAGAAGATCTCTGCCATGAAATCTTCCAGTGGCAGATCTCTGGAAGCAACAACCTAGCAAGGGGAGTGGAATGCAGAGGTAGGTCCCCTGGTAGCAGAGGCCAGTGGCAACATGGAGCTGAGGAGTGTTTTGGGGTCTCAGAGCTGGCTTTAGACCTTCCCTGAACTATATCAGATCCTGAGAGTCCAGGTGAAATGGCTACCAGTGCTTAGTCGTTTAGTCTTTCATTGTAACAACAGAAGGGGGAGCCCTTGAGCAAAGAAACGTGGAAAGCTAAAACCAGGTCCATCCCCATCTCTATGGCTTCCTCAGAAACTTCCTGCTAAAAGTTGGTCCAGGAAAACCCAAATTTGCAGAACTGTGTAACAAAAAGCCATAAACACAGAAACCATAAGACATTAAATAGTGTGGAAAAGTACACTGAAGTTCATTCTTTAAAAAACACACAGGAGACAAATGTTGCAGCAAAGATGAAAAGAATAACCTATCATTTGAACATGAATGTTGCAATTTTCAGGCTTCCCTTGTAGGCTCAGATTATAAAGAATCTGCCTACAATGCGGTTTGATGGATTTGATCCCTAGGTTGGGAAGATCCCCTGCAGGAAAGCTTGGCAACCCACTCCAGTACTCTTGCCTTGAATCCCTGGACAGAGGAGCCTGGTGGGTTACAGTCCATAAGGCCACAAAGAGTCAGACATGACTGAATGACTAAGCACAGCATAGAATTACAATTTTCATGGAACAATTAAAGTTATGATGAAGAACCACAAATAACAACAACAACTTGTTTACCAAGAACCTGACATGAGACAGACCCTGGTTGTGAGCAGGAGCTTTTAGTTGATCTGTGCCTGAGTCTTAATTTATAAAGGTGACAACATGCAGGGGCTCTTGCAATTGGTAATACTTATTACTTTTATTTACTAAGAGAAGGCAGCACACCATCTCATGCAGGGCCACATGGGGGTACACTGGGTTTTGGAGGCAACAGCAGGAGGGAAGGGAAAACAGAGACCATAACCCTTACTGTGTTTTCCATGGGAAAGGAAAGAGAGGATGATAGGAGCAACAGTTTAAGATTGGCTAGTTTGAGTAATTCCAACAGGCTTTGGGAAATAGGGACTGTCTCCAGTTGCCTGGTGCCTGGCCCTGGGATGGTTCAGGGCAAGAGAAATACTGTCTTCGTGTATGAGAGTTAGAAAGGAGATGGAGCATAGATTTGGGATTGGTTGGTTTGCATATGAAAGGTGGAATTAGCTAGCTCTGGGAGGGACAGTCTCCCCCCATCAGTGGTCCCTAAGATGTCAAAACATGATAAATAAAGGAAAAATATATTTTTCATTATAAATAATAAAAATATCATTATTATAATAGTTTAGTAAGAAAGGCATATGACTAAGCAAGCAGTAACAGTAACTCATGTTATGGGTGAAAAAATTGTGGACCTGTTAGTCTGGGTGTCAAGAAAGATGTAAAAGAAGCATTTTGCCCAAATATTTATTGTTCCTTTGAATTCTCTGGTTTTTTTTTTTTTTCAATTTTCTTTTTAAATAATACCCATTTATCTTTAAACACTTAGTGTTTTACTTATTAATTTGTTTTACTGTCTTCTTATTGATCATATCAGATTCTGAAAGTTTCTAATTTGAGACTAGGTTTCCACACCAATATTCTGACTCTTGAATTTGGCTGCTGCCATGCCCAGTCTACTCTTCTGTTGCGTTGAACATCAGGGTTACTATCTAACTTAGGTATTTGTGTTTCTCTCTCCAATTCAATTGTGAACTCTGAGTGCAGGGGCTTAGGTTGGTTCATCAATATTTTTCACAGTAACAAGGCAGAGTTGGTCACAGATTAAAGGCCCAGATGCACATGAGTTTGTTATGATAACTGTTCCCTGTAACCTATGACTTTACCCCTGTTTCCATGAGACCGACTGGGACATTGTATTAGTGGGGTGACAGGAGGAGATTTCTAGAAAGACACTTGTCAAGAAACTCTTTTTCCACTCCTATTTCAACTCATGCATTCTGAGCTGGCAGTCACAGTTACCACAAAGGGAGTTAGTTCTTGGTCTTTGAAGGGAGGGAACACAAGTTTGAAATTTAGTCATTTTTCTTTTCCTTGTTAGAATATCATTCACACGAGTAGCAACTTTTTCATCATTAGGCATCTATTTTCCAGAGTAGATGTTGCTAGAAGTACCTTGTGAGAAGGCACATAAATAAATATATCATGTGAAAATAGTTAGATACCATAAGGAATTTTCTGTGAGTGGCAACTTCCAACAATAATTTTTTTCATCAATGCGGGGCTAGAGGAAGCACAAGCTTGAATCAAGATTGCCAGGAGAAATATCAATAACCTGATATATGCAGATGATACCACCCTTATGGCAGAAAGTGAAGAAAAACTAAAAAGCCTCTTGATGAAAGTGAAAGAGGAGAGTGAAAAAGTTGGCTTAAAGCTCAACATTCAGAAAACAAAGATCATGGCATCTGGTCCCATCACTTCATGGCAAATAGATGGGAAAACAGTGGAAACAGTGGCTGACTTTTTCAGGGCTCCAAAATCACTGCAGATGGTGATTGCAGCCACGAAATTAAAAGACACTTACTCCTTGGAAGGAAAGTTATGACCAACTTAGACTGTATATTAAAAAGCAGAGACATTACTTTGCCAGCAAAGGTCCATCTAGTCAAGACTATGGTTTTTCCAGTAGTCATGTATGGATGTGAAAGTTGAACTATAAAGAAAGCTGAGTGCCAAAGAATTGGTGCTTTTGAACTGTGGTGTTGGAGAAGTACCTTGGACTGCAAGGAAATCCAACGAGTCCATCCTAAAGGAGATCAGTCCTGGGTGTTCATTGGAAGGACTGATGTTGAAGCTGAAACTCCAATACTTTGGCACACCTGATGTGAAGAACTGACTCATTGGAAAATACCCTGATGCTGGGAAAGATTGAGGTCAGGAGGAGAAGGGGACGACAGAGGATGAGATGGTTGGATGGCATCATCAACTCGATGGACATGGGTTTGGGTGAACTCCAGGAGTTGGTGATGGACAGGGAGGCCTGGTGTGCTGCAGTTTGTGGGGTTGCAGAGTCGGACACTACTGAGTGACTGAACTGAACTGAGGTGTCTATGATCTGGGACAGAAGGAAAGGTTTTGTTTCTTTGGAGTTTCTTGCTTTGTTTTTGTCAGTGTATTTTTTATTTTTTAATTATGGAAAGAATTCCTTATGTACACTAATTTTCTTGCACGTTAAGAAAACTCACTTGTTTTCTTATTGGTTCCCACAGTCTATATGTGACCCTGATTCTGTGTGTGAATGTGTGTGTGTGTGTGCACATAGAAAGAGAAAACCATATTGAAGGAGAAAGAGAGAGAGAGAGAGATGGTATGGGAGAGAAAGGAGAGAGGAAAGGAGAGAAACTTTCTAAGAAATGTTGCAAGTTGGTAGAAGTATAGATCAGCCTACAAAGCCTCTCATTGTGCATTCTAGGAGACAGGGAAGAGTTAAAGCTCAGCAACAACCAAAGTCAATACTTAATACAAAACCATTTTATATCCCCAACTCCATAGGCTAACCCAAGTACAAGGACAAACATGCTAGCCTTTGAGATTCAATCTGAGGGGTTCTTAAAGTAGCAGATCTGTAAAAGTTGTTGGTGCACTGATTGAGGTGTTATACCCATGCATAGGCTCATGGACTTGACTTAATTAAAAGTAAGGGCAATAATTATCCCATAAGGAGTGGACTGAAATCTGGAAAAGTAGTACACTGGTAAAGTTTAACAGTGGGATTTCTGGAGGAAAAAGAGACGTGAATTGTCAGTTTCAATGGTGTAATGCTTTTGAATTGTGGTGCTGGAGAAGAATCTTGAGAGTTCCTTGAACTGCCAGGAGGTCAAATTAGTCCATCCTAAAGGAAATCAACCCTGAATATTCATTGGAAGTACTGATGCTGAAGCTGAAGCTCCAATAGTTTGGTCACTTGTTAGGAAGAGCTGACTCATTGGAAAAGACCCTGATGCTGGGAAAGATTGAAGGCAAGAGGAGTAGGGGTCGCTGACTCAATGGACATCAGTTCAGTTCAGTCCAGTCCCTCAGTAGTGTCCAACTCTTTGCGACCCCACGGGCTGCAGCATGCCAGGCCTCCCTGTCCATTGCCAACTCCTGGAGTTTACGCAAACTCACGTCCATTGAGTTGGTGATGCCATCCAACCATCTCATCCTCTGTCGTCCCCTTCTCCTCCTGACCTCAATCTTTCCCAGCATCAGGGTCTTTTCCAATGGGTCAATTCTTTGCATCAGGTGGCCAAAGTATTGGAGTTTTAGTTTCAGCCTCAGTCCTTCCAATGAATATTCAGGACTGATTTCCTTTAGGATGGACTGGTTGGATCTCCTTGCAGTCCAAGGGACTCATGTCCAATGGACATGAGTTTGAGCAAACTCTAGGAGTTGGTAAAGGACAGGCGAGCCTGACATGCTACAGCTCATAGGGTCATAAAGAGTAGGACATGACTTAGTGACTGAACAACAACAAATCAATGGTGTAAATATTCTGAATGTGAAGATTTCAAGCTAACAAATTGATGACACTGAATTCAAAGTTAAGAAGAGATGCACACATTTGGCTGTCCAGCTCACCACTGGATTTGGAGGTAGCAGGCCAAATATGACTGCACTCCTTGGGGAGAAGAACTTCATGGCACCTAGTAGGCCTTTCTAAGAGTGGCTGGAGCCCAAAGAAAAGGTAGGTCTAAACCAATGTGGCCAAAAGACTTTCTCAGGGATAGACAAGATCAAGTTCAAGACAGAGATTGGAAAGAAGGGCAATTGGAAAGACGGGCAATTCTTTTTCCCCCTCAAAAGAATTTCAGGGGATGTAGCACTAGACCATGGATTCCCCAAAACTTAGAAAGAGTGTGCTTTATAGAATCCCACACATAGAACTGCTCCTGAAGCCCTGACTCCAGGATGGCAGAGGGAGCTCCCAGCTCAGTGTGGAAAGAACAAGGTGGCTGGGGAATATCAGGAAGAATCCGCTTGTGCTTCACTTGTGCAGTGGCCACATTCTGCTCCTTTCAGAAGCCTGGCTCACCTGAGCCCAGTCCTGGAGACCATGTAAACTATGTCCCTGCAGTCAGCACCTCATTTGTTGGCCTCCTTAGGGATGTGTCTGTGGCTGCCTGAGACCCTGGTGGGTCTTCTCTAGAAGCTGTAGGTGGGGTGGGAGAGAGGGGTGCTGATCAGGATGGAGGTGAGACTGAAGAGTGATTTGGGTATGGGGCAGAGTGGACTGTGGAGGAAGGAGACAAAGTAATGGACAGGACAGAGGGTCAGGACAAAAGTTTTCTCTAAACCAAGAAGGAACCACCTTGGAAGGGCTGCCTTGGGGTCACAGCGGGCTGATAAGTGACCTAGGACAGCTTACAGTTCTGCAGCGACTGACCTGCTGGTGCTGAGCCCATTGCTCTAAGGGAAACTTTCCCTGACTGTGCAGATCCTAAATTTATTATACAGGTGTATGTATATATACATATATGAAGGCTTTCCAGGTGGCTTTGTGGTAAAGAATCTGCCTGCCACTGCAGGAGATGCAAGAGATGCAGGTTTGATCCACGGATCAGGAAGAACCCCTGGAGGGGGAAATAGCAACCCACTCTGGTATTCTTGCCTGGAAAATTCCATGGACAAAGGAGCCTGCCAGGCTACAGTCCATGGAGTCACAAAGAGTCAGACACAGCTGAGCAACTGAGTGCGCGAGCACACACACACACACATATGTACTATATATACATACTATATATGTGCGTGTGTGTGTGTGTGTGTGTGTGTGTGTGTGTGTGTGTGTAGTGGCTCAGTTGGTAAAGACTGCCTGCAATGTGGAAGACCTGGGTTCAATCCCTGGGTTGGGAAGATACCCTGGAGAAGGGATAGGCTACCCACTCTAGTATTCTGGCCTGGAGAATTCCATAGACTGTATAGTCCATGGGGTCACAAAGAGTTGGATGCAACTGAGCAACTTTCACTTTTCATATACATATATATCAGGATATGACAGCTCTTCTACAAATTCCTGGAAAATACTTTCAGGTAGATTCAGGTATTTAGAATTGCAAAGGATTTAACATGTCTTTGAACTGATATGAGATACCCATTCTAGTATTTCAAACATTGCTTGATTTCTTAGCTCAGCAGTCTTTTATTAACTACTTAAGAACCACGAATGACTCTAGAAGTACAAAGGAGGAAACGACATACTCATTGTCTCAAAGAGATCTCTGCACATAATCTAGGTATCCCTCCCCAACTTTGGGCATGGATTTTAAAATAAGCAAAAATGTAATGGCTCTTGATGCTTTTGAACTGTGGTGTTGGAGAAGATTCTTGAGAGTCCTTTGGACTGCAAGGAGATCAAACCAGTCCATCCTAAGGACTGGAAGGCCCGATGCTGAAGCTGAAACTCCAATACTTTGGCCAAAGAACTGATGCAAAGAACTGACTCATTTGAAAAGACCCTGATGCTGGGAAAGGTTGAAGGAGGGAGGAGAAGGGGATGACAGAGGATGAGATGGTTGGATGGCATAACTGACTTGATGAACATGAGTTTGAGTAAGCTCTGTGAATTGGTGATGGACAGGGAAGCCTGGCATGCTGCAGTCCATGGGGTTGCAAAGAATCAGACACGACTGAGCAACTGAACTGAACTGAATGGCTCTGAATATTAAGTTTCTGGATCTGTTTCTATTTTGTCATTTAGGTTTACTGAAATCCCACCAAGATGTCCTGTCAGCGAAATCAGTAGCCATGCCAATCCCCTCCCAAGTGCTCCCAAATTGTCCCACCCCTAAGCATCCCCCAAAGTGCCCACTCCAGTGTCTAACTCCCTATCCATCTCCAGTCTCTTCCTGCTGTGGCCCCAGGTGTGGGGGCTGCTGCCTGAGCCAAACAGAACCCAGATCTCTTCCACCAGCCCGGGCACCAGAGCCCCTACTGCTATGCATGTGAGTCCTTGGGGGGCTACAGGTGCTGTGATGGCCCTGGGAGCTGCTGCTGACCTTGACCAGACCACAAGAAGCACTGAGGAAGGGCACTGGAAGAATGAAAGTACAAAGGACCTACTGCAGCCTGGTTTTACCCTCTTCTCTTGTATCTTTCCTTTCTGGGCCCTCATCAGTTAAATAAACAGGGAAATTTTGCCTCTCAAAAGCCATCCATGTTATGCCTTGGATTTTGTATTCTATTGGCCTCATGTTAGTATCTGTATTTCTCAGATTGTTGGAAAAACTCTAAAGCCTTGCTTTGCAACTGTAAGCATTCCTTTCCCTATTTGTAGTTTTTATTCCACTTTTCTCCTCTTTTACCTAAATTCCAATCTTTTTTCCTTAGATAGAAAGTCAGGTATCAGTTCACTTCAGTTCAGTTCAGTCGCTCAGTCGTGTCTGACTCTTTGCGACCCTATGAACCGCAGCACGCCAGGCCTCCCTGTTCATCACCATCTCCCGGAGTTCACTCAGGCTCATGTCCATCCAATCCGTGATGCCATCCAGCCATCTCATCCTCTGTCGTCCCCTTCTCCTCCTGCCCCCAATCCCTCCCAGCATCAGAGTCTTTTCCAATGAGTCAACTCTTCGCATGAGGTGGCCAAAGTACTGGAGTTTCAGCTTTAGCATCATTCCTTCCAAAGAAATCCCAGGGCTGATATCCTTCGGAATGGACTGGTTGGATCTCCTTGCAGTCCAAGAGACTCTCAAGAGTCTTCTCCAACACCACAGTTCAAAAGCATCACTTCTTCGGCGCTCAGCCTTCTTCACAGTCCAGATCTCACATCCATACATGACCACAGGAAAAACCATAGCCTTGACTAGATGGACCTTAGTCAGCAAAGTAATGTCTCTGCTTTTCAACATGCTATCTAGGTTGGTCATAACTTTTCTTCCAAGGAGTAAGCGTCTTTTAATTTCATGGCTGCAATCACCATCTGCAGTGATTTTGGAGCCCCCAAAAACAAAGTCTGACACTGTTTCCACTGTTTCCCCATCTATTTCCCATGAAGTGATGGGACCAGATGCCATGATCTTCATTTTCTGAATGTTGAGCTTTAAGCCAACTTTGTCGTTCTCCTCTTTCACTTTCATCAAGAGGCTTTTAGCTCCTCTTCAGTTTCTGCCATAAGGGTGGTGTCATCTGTATATCTGAGGTTATTGATATTTCTCCCAGCAATCTTGATTCCAGCTTGTGTTTCTTCCAGTCCAGCGTTTTTCATGATGTACTCTGCATACTGAAGAAAAAACAACCAATTAATTCATGTTTAATGTATGCATATCTTCAAGAGAGTTTAAAATGTTGCCATTTCATGTAATGCCCATAAAGAAGGGTTGCCTAGAATTCCAAGATGAGTCTGACTTTAAAAAAAAATATTAGCAAGGGGTAGGAGAAATGGGGAGACATTGTTCATAATATAAACTTCCAATGTGAAGAGGAATAAGTTCTGGGATCTAATTTAGAAGAATTGATGCTTTTGAACTGTGGTGTTGGGGAAGACTCTTGAGAGTCCCTTGGACTGCAAGGAGATCCAACAAGTCCATCCTAAAGGAGATCAGTCCTTGGTGTTCATTGGAAGGACTGATATTAAAGCTGAAACTCCAATACTTTGGCCACCTCATGTGAAGAGCTGACTCATTTGAAAAAAACCCTGATGATGGGAAAGATTGAGGTCAGGATGAGAAGGGGACAACAGAGGATGAGATGGTTAGATGGCATCATCAACTCAATGGACATGGGTTTGGGTAGACTCTGGCAGTTGGTGATGGACATGGAAGCCTGGTGTGCTGCAGTTCGTGAGATCACAAAGAGTCAGACACGACTGAGCGACTGAACTGAAATGAACCCACAACTTGTCGGTTGTAGACAATACTGTACTATATACTTGAAAGCTGCTGAAGCATAAATTTAAAATGTTCTAAGCATTAAAAAAATTAAAAATAAAAAAATTTAGCTCTAATTTATCGTAAGTATGCTTACTTTGCCAAATAACCCTGCATATACTCTTGAATCACATAAAATATTTTGTCTAAATTATCACTTATTTCTTCTTATAAACATGCCTCATCATTGAAATGGTATGAAGTATTCCTTTTGCTAAAATTTTATATTAGAAATGAATCATATTGAGTTGTTTTGGTATGTTCCCAGATTCTTAGTCTTATGTTCTAAAGTATAGATACTGTATTATTTATCTAGTCCCAGAATGATTAATCATATTGCTTATATGTTGTATTTGTTAGTGTCATGGTATACTTCTGAAAGTACTCAAATGTCCATTCACCATTGCAACGAATAGAATAAAATACCTAGGAATATATCTACCTAAAGAAACTAAAGACCTATATATAGAAAACTATAAAACACTGATGAAAGAAATCAAAGAGGACACTAA
>SJYQ01000624.1:401206-507627 GCA_006410935.1 Redunca redunca | reverse complement strand
ACTAAAAAAAAGGTAATTATGTGATATAATAGAGATGTCAACTAACACTAAGATGGAATCACATTTCAATACATAATTATATCAAATCAACAGGCTTTACAATTTAAACTTATACAATGTTACATAGTCAATTATATCTCAGCCAAAGAATTGATGCTTTTGAACTGTGGTGTTGGAGAAGACTCTTGAGAGTCCCTTGGACTGCAAGGAAATCCAACCAGTCCATTCTGAAAGAGATCAGCCCTGGGATTTCTTTGGAAGGAATGATGCTGAAGCTGAAACTCCATTACTTTGGCCACCTCATGTGAAGAGTTGACTCATTGGAAAAGACTCTGATGCTGGGAGGGATTGGGGGCAGGAGGAGAAGGGTACAACCGAGGATGAGATGGCTGGATGGCATCACTGACTTGATGGACGTGAATCTGAGTGAACTCCAGGAGTTGGTGTTGGACAGGAAGGCCTGGCGTGCTGTGATTCATGGGGTCGCAAAGAGTCGGACACAACTGAGAGACTGAACTGAACTGAAGGCTGGAAAAATATTAGTGATAAAAAAATAGCATGTTACTGAAGTAGTTTGCACAGAAGATCCTATTTACTTGAATAAAACTGCACCTATTGCTTCATACATACATCTTTAAGGCAATCTCTCTCTCATTAAGATAAGAGAATAGTTACACCTTTCTCTGGAACTGATGGAGAAAACTTACTGATCTTTGTGGCTATTCTCACTAGTTGTGATAAGCATGTACCAAAGTCTGGTTAAATAAAGCACTACTGAAACCCAGACTTTTATTTTTAAAAGAAACCTATTCACAGAGACCCACTCTGTCCTAGAGCAGGAGAGCCCCTTTTACAGAGCTCTGCTGGTTTGGGGCTCCCTTTGAAGCATAAGCCTTGAATATGGCAGATTAGGTGTTGTAGACCCATCTTAGCTTGTGGTCATGCAAGGGGGAGGAGGCACTGAATGAATTCACTGAGAGGAAACACTGTAAAGCTGAGGTAGGCATAGCTTGCACACTCAGGTCTTCTGAGAAACCTGTTTTTAAATAAATTGAGTTTGTTGTTATTGTTCCTGCACTTAGCACCACTTGAAATTACATAGTTCTTTCTTTTCACTTGTCAAATGCCTCTCACTTTCTTCCTGAAGAAGACTGTATTCTATAATTTATACTATATAAGCTTCATGATGTCAATGTCCAGTCATGTGAACAGAGACCATTTTGGCTATTTGACACAGAGAAGGATTTAATGCAGGGACTTTGTTATAAAAGTCTTGGAATAAGACACACAAGTACTAAGGGTGCAAAGTGCAATATGATGACTATAGCTAACACTGCTTTTCAGTACATAGATTGTTGTTAAAAGAGCAAACCTCACAAGTTTTCATCATAAGGAAACTTCTTCCCTTTATCTTTCCTTCTTTCTCTTCTTTTTCTTGCTTATATATGAGAAGATGGATGTTAGCTGAATCTATTGTGCTAATCATTTTACAATATATGTAAATCAAACTGTCATGCTATGGGCCTTAAATGTATACAGTGATGTATGTTAATTGCTCCTCAATAAAATTGAAAATAAATAAATAGTCAGACTAAAACAAAAACCAAAAACCAAAAAAACCTTAGAGAGACTGAAGAAGTAGAAGGGCTGCTTGGCTGTTAGCCAAAGATACGGAAGCATTAGCAACAGGGCAGCACAGCCCAAACTCGTCTGCAGTCCTAGGATATGCTGAATAGCTGTGGTTGCTCTGTAGGGCACAGGAAACAAAACCATACATCTTAATCCACTTAGCCAAAAAAACACTGTTGTGGTGGATCTCATAACACTATTTGAAATTCTGATCCTGCACTTCTTGAAATGATGTATTGAGACTGAGAATGTGTGGCAGAGAGCGGCTGATGTGGCCAGGTGCTGTTTGATGAGGTTACAGCTTTTCTGGGATACAATTTATCTGCATTAAAAGACAATCCCTATTTTTTACCCTATCCATCTGCCTTCAGTGTTTTAGCTCAGGGCTGAATGCAACTGAGGTTATAGGGTATAGCTGATGAAGGATAAAAGAAGGCTGTACTAGCAAAACTTATCAACATTCAGTTAGTATTTGCTCACGTTAGGCATGTGCTTTGTTTCACAGTAATATTTGCTTGCACATTCAAAAGATATTTATTAGGTACCCATGTTACAAGAGCAGTATTAAGATTTAATAATATGCATGGGGATTCCCAAGTGGCACAGCATTAAAGAATCTGCTTGCCAATGCAGGAAACACAAGAGATGCAAGTTTGATCCTTTGGTTGAGAAGATTCCTTGGAGTAGGAAATGGCAATGCACTTCAGTATTCTTGCCTGGAAAATTACATGGACAGAGGAGCCTGGTGGGCTACAGTCCATGGGGTCGGGTAGAGAGTAACATGACTCAGCACACATGAATGCATGCAATATGCAATATGCATGTGTGCTCAGTCACTCTAATATAGATGTGAACAAAACAGATAAAAATTTCTCCTTCCTTGAGCTTATTCTAATATGGGAAGATGGATGAAAAACAAGATAAATAAGAAAAAATATACTACTTGCTCGTTCAGCAGATATGTTTTGAGTGTGTCAAGCACCTGAGTAAGAAATTGTGGATACAACAGTGAACAAGGAGATGAAATTTCTTTTGTGATACATTTACATTTTGATGGGAGAAAATGGAAAACACTATACATGTAAAATGCATAATGTAGTAGACGGTTCTAAGTTCTGAGGAGAAAAATTAAGCTTGGAAGAGAGGCAGGAAGTGCCAGTGGGTCTGGGTTTTCATTTTAAACAGAATCAGCAGCAAACACTTCACTGAAGTCATATTTGAATAAAGAGCTAAAGAATGTGAAGTAAACAGGGTAGAGAAAAAAGTAAGACCAAAGTTCCCCAAAGCAGGGTGCCTGGAGAGTCAGATGAGCTGCAAAGAGACCCATGCAGCAGGGGGAGAGAGGAGAGGAGTGAGTGGGACCAGATGTGAGGGATCAGGGAAGTAAGGGGTAGAGTCATGAGGTCAAGTCTGTGAACCTCTTTGAAAGTGATTATACCAAACTGAACCAGGAAGAAATAGAAAATCTTAACAGACACATCACAAACACGGAAATTGAAACTGTAATCAGAAATCTTCCAACAAACAAAATTATTAGACCAGATGGCTTCACAGCTGAATTCTACCAAAAATTTAGAGAAGAGCTAACACCTATCCTATTCAAACTCTTCCAGAAAATTGCAGAGGAAGGTAAACTTCCAAACTCATTCTATGAGGCCACCATCACCCTAATACCAAAACCAGACAAAGATGCCACAAAAAAAGAAAACTACAGGCCAATATCACTGATGTACATAGATGCAAAAACCTTAACAAAATTCTAGCAAACAGAGTTCAACAACACATTAAAAAGATCATAGACCATGACCAAGTGGGCTTTATCCTAGGGATGCAAGGATTCTTCAATATTCACAAGTCAACCAATGTGATACACCACATTAACAAATTGAAAGACAAAAAAAATATGATTATCTCAAAAGATGCAGAGAAAGCCTTTGACAAAATTCAACATCTATTTATGATAAAAACCCTCCAGAAAGCAGGAATAGAAGGAACATACCAAAACATAATAAAAGCTATATATGACAAACCCACAACAAACATTATCCTCAATGGTGAAAAACTGAAAGCATTTCCCCCTAAAGTCAGGAACAAGGCAAGGGCGCCCACCCTCACCACTACTACTCAACACTGTTTTGGAAGTTTTGGCCACAGCAATCAAAGCAGAAAAAGAAATAAAAGAAATCCAGATTTGAAAAGAAGAAGTAAAACTCTTACTGTTTGCAGATGACATGATCCTCTACATAGAAAACCCTAAAGACACCACCAGAAAATTACTAGAGCTAATCAATGAATATAGTAAAGTGGCAGGATATAAAATTAACACAAAGAAATCCCTTGCATTCCTTTACACTAACAGTGAGAAAACAGAAAGAGAAATTAAGGAAACAATTCCTTTCACCATTGCAAAGAAAAGAATAAAATACTTAGGAATATATCTACCTAAAGAAACAAAAGACCTATACATAGAAAATTAGAAAACACTGTTGAAAGAAATCAGAGATGACACAAATAGATGGAGAAATGTACCATGTTCTTGGACTGCAAGAATCAATATAGTGAAAATGAGTATAATACCCAAAGCAATCTACAGATTCAATGCAATCCCTATCAAGCTACCAATGCTATTTTTCAGAGAACTAGAACAAATAATTTTTCAATTTGTATGGAATAAAAAAACCTCAAATAGCCAAAGCAATCCTGAGAAAGAAGAATGGAACTGGAGGAATCAACCTGCCTGACTTCAGACTATACTACAAAGCCACAGTCATTGAGACAGTATGGTACTGGCACAAAGACAGAAATATAGATCAATGGAACAAAGTAAAAAGCCCATAGATAAATCCACACACCTATGGACATCTTATCTTTGATGAAGGAGGCAAGAATACACAATGGAGAAAAGACAATCTCTTTTAACAAGTGGTGCTGGGAAAACTGGTCAACCACTTGTAAAAGAGTGAAACTAGAACACTTTCTAACACCATACACAAAAATAAACTCAAAATGGATTAAAAAAATCTAAATGTAAGACCAGAAACTATTAAACTCCTACAGGAAAACATAGGCAAAACACTCTCTGACATAAATCATAGCAGGATCCTCTATGACCCACCTCCCAGAATAATGGAAATAAAAGCAAAAATAAACAAACGGGACCTAAATAAACTTAAAAACTTCTGCACAATGAAGGAAACTATAAGCAAGGTGAAAAGACAGCCATCAGAATGGGAGAAAATAATAGCAAATGAAGCAAAAGACAAGTAATTAATCTAAAAAATATATAAGCAGCTCCAGCAGCTTAATTCCAAAAAAATAAACAACCCAATAAAAAAATGGGCCAACGAACTAAACAGACATTTCTCCAAAAAAGACATACAGATGGTTAACAAACATATGAAAAGATGCTCAACATCACTCATTATCACTTCAGTTCAGTTCAGTCGCTCAGTCATGTCCGACTCTGCAACCCCATGAACCAGAGCACACCAGGCCTCCCTGTCCATCACCAACTCCCAGAGTTTACCCAAACCAATGTCCATCAACTCAGTGATGCCATCCAGTCATTTCATCCTCTGTTGTCCCCTTCTCCTCCTGCCCTAAATCTTTCCCAGCATCAGGGTCTTTTCAAATGAGTCAGCTCTTCGCATGAGGTGGCCAAAGTATTGGAGTTTCAGCTTCAACATCAGTCCTTCCAGTCAACACCCAGGACTGATTTCCTTCAGGATGGACTGGTTGGATCTCCTTGCAGTTCAAAGGACTCTCAAGAGTCTTCTCCAACACCACAGTTCAAAAGCATCAATTCTTCTGCACTCAGCTTTCTTTATAGTCCACCTCTCACATCCATACATGAGTACTGGAAAAACCATGGTCTTGACTAGACAGACCTTTGTTGACAAAGTAATGTCTCTGCTTTTTAATAGCCTGTCTAGTTTGGTCATAACTTTCCTTCCAAAGAGTAAGCATCTTTTAATGTCATGGCTGCATTCACTATCTGCAGTGATTTTGGAGCCCAGAAAAATAAAGTCAGCCACTGTTTCCACGGTTTTCCCATCTATTTGCCATGAAGTGATGGGACTGGATGCCATGATCTTCGTTTTCTGAATGTTGAGCTTTAAGCCAACTTTTTCACTCTCCTCTTTCACTTTCATCAAGAGGTTCTTTAGTTTTTCTTCACTTTCTGCCATAAAGGTGGTGTCATCTGCATATCTGAGGTTGTTGATATTTCTCCCGGCAATCTTGATTCCAGCTTGTGCTTCCTCCAGCCCAGCATTTCTCATTATCAGAGAAAAGCAAATCAAAACCACAATGAGGTACCTTTTCATGCTGGTCAGAATGGCTGCTATAAAAATGTCTACAAACAATAAATGCTGGAAAGGATGCAGAGAAAAGGGAACCCTCTTATACTGTTAGTTGGAATGAAAACTAGTATAGCAATTGTGGAGAACAGTGTGGAGATTCCTTAAAAAACTGGAAATAGAACTGCCATATGACCCAGCAATCACACTGCTGGGCATACACACCAAGGAAACCAGAACTGAAAGAGACACATGTACCCCAATGTTCATCACAGCACTGTTTACAATAGCCAGGACATGGAAGCAACCTAGACGTCCACTGGCAGACTAATGGATAAGAAAGCTGTGGTACATATACCAATGGAATATTACACAGCCATTAAGAATAATGCATTTGAACAGTTCTAATAAGGTGGATGAAACTGGAGCCTATTATACAGAGTGAAGTAAGTCAGAAAGAAAAACACAAATACAGTGTATTAAGATATAAAGATGCTAATGATGACCCTATATGAGAGACAGCAATAGAAACACCGATGTAAAGAATATCTTCTCTGTTGGAGAAGGCAAGGGTGGGATGATTTCAGAGAATAGCATTGAAACATATACATTACCATATGTGAAGTAAATCACCAGTACAAGTTTGATGCAAGAGACAGAGTGCTCAGGGCTGGTACACTCATGACCCTGAGGGATGGAATGGGGAGGCAGGTGGGAGGGGGGTTTAGGATGGGGAACACACGTACACCCATGGCTGATTTATGTCAATGTATGGCAAAAAACCACTACAATATTGTACAGTAATTAGCCTCCAATTAAAATAAATTAATTAAAAAAATTAAAATTTCCAAATGTACATAAAAAAGAAAGTGATTATAAGGACTTGGGCTTTTACTGAGAACAGAATGGGAAATCACTGGAGTGTTTTCAGCAGAAGAACTACATGATCTTATCATTAATGTCTCCATTTTGCAGATTGAAGAGAATGAGATTCAGAAAGTGCAGCAAATTACCTAAGATCACACAACTAGGGAATGGCAGAGCTGTGACAAGAGCTGGGGACTCTCTGACAAGAAAAGGCATACATTCATAGGATTGCAGTTGGCCTTTTGTATGGAGGTCTTGGAAGTGTTGGGATAAAGGATAAACATGTTATTTGCCCTGGAAGGACCAATAAAATAGTTGAGAGGGAGGGGTCCAAGAGGGAACACAATCCCCTGGAGTCTAACTGCAGGGATATACTGAGGGAACATGGAGCTTCTCTGCATACCAAGGTGAGGCAGTTTTTATTTAAAATTACAGAAAGATGTATTTAAGACCAAGTGCAACAAAACAGCTCTACAAAGTGGTAGTAAATCTGAGGGACTAGTTATTTGGTGTGTCTCATATAAGAATAAGTGGATTAGAGAAGGACTGGCAGAAGTTCAAGGAAACCATCCCCAGGGGGCCATCTGTGAGAAAGAAAAATAATTGGGCACCAATGTTTCCTGGCCTTGCAACAAATGGCCCTGGTGCGGTCTTGCCCTGTGTCCTTGGCCAAGATACAGTCCATGGGGCTCTGAGTCATGTGGGCTGGGGTTTTCATCTTTCAACAACCCATAGGTTCACACAGTGGGAATCTTGGGTGACCCTCCCCCACATATTTGAAAACACTTTTGGTTCTGTAGAGGATGCTTCTTAGGGGACTTGCATTGGTTTCTCTCGTGATAGCCTTAGTGGCTTTGGGGGCAGGGAGGGAGGCAAGAAAGAGGCCAGGTGATGATGCTTCCTTTAACAGGCCTGCTGAGTGGCCACATACTGGAATGTGCCCTAGATGGGATTCAGAAATTTCTGTCTAGGATCTTCTCTTACCTTGGCTGTGTGGCCTTGAGTAAGTTTCTTTCCTTCTGTGCGGGCCTCAGTTACAATAAAGGGGGTTAACTCCATGCCTGTAAGTGTCCTCACTAGCCCTCCATTCCATGATTCTACAATATAATCTCCCAGTCATCTAGGCAGAACCCCCAGTTGTCACTGGAATAATGATGGAGAGGATCTTAGAGCTGAGTCTGGAACAGAGACTCATGCAGACATGGGATCTAACAGAGAGGACCCCCATACTATCTTCTCAGACACAGAAGTGACATTTTTCACTGGATATCAAGGTTCCTGTGCCCTCCTCCTCCTGTGAGGTGGCTTCTCACTTCCTCTTTCCACAGAAAAGGAAGGACTCAGATTTTTACCTTCAGAGCATCCACAGACCCTGATCAAAGAAAGCTTGCAAGAAGAGGGGAGATCCAGGCCCTGTCCTCAGAGAACAACATGTCAACTTGGGTACTTCCCCCTCTGATTTCCTGGTTGGGGTTGAAATCTTGGTTTTGTTCACACACTCAGGGGAACAACTTCAAACACCTTACAGCACATAGAGCTAATGCTATAAAGGACTCTCGAGATAACCTAGTATACATTAGCTGATTCTCCAGGTGGTAAATCCTGAAATGAGCTAGCCAGTGGGACTGCAGAGAATGCTAAAGACCAGAAGATCTTCCTAAGAAGAACAGCTGGGCCAGATGACGATGACGCAGGTACTGACCCAGTTTATGGTGAAGATCAGACCTCATGACTTGTGTTAGTCCTCTCCAACTCAGAGATGCCAGGATTCTGAATCTGTGATTCTGTTATTCTGTGAATTCACAATTCTCTCTACCTATTACACTGTGAGTTTATTGGACTATTATTGCATGAGTCCACAGTCTCTGATTCTATGAGTTTGTATCTAAAGAGATAAACAGGGCCTTGTAGGGATAGCCCTGTGACTCATGCTGGCACTTGCATCAGTCATCTGAAAACTCTGCCTTGCTTTCCCAGCCTATAGAATAGGTGGGGCACAACCCACCCACCTGTGGCACCTGGAAGCAGTATCTCTCACCAGGGATGTCAGTGCTACCTGAACATGTCAAGCCCATTAGTAGAGTCTGACTCCACAGAGCCGGACGTTTGCCAATTAGAGCTCACAGATGACATGAGATGGAAAAGCAGGATGGGCTCTTGTTGCACAGAGGGAGGAGGAGATCGAGACTGCACTGTCCATGCAAAGCTTCCCCATTCATTCATTCACTCGTCTAGTCAGAGTTCCCCATGTCCAGTGCTAGAGGCAGGTGACATACAGGGAACATGTCTACAGTTTCCAACACATGGGAATTATAGTCTAGTGGGAATAACTCCATGGGCCACTAGGATGTGGATATATTTCCTTTCTAGAACAAGCCCTTATAATCACAGAATATCATAGCCAGAAGGGACCTCATCTAGCTCTTTATTTCAGAGTGGAAGCAGGAATGGTCCAGAGATGGATGGCACAGTGGAATCACACTGTAGGGCAGTGGCAGAATCAGAACTAGGGCTGAGTTCTACTTGTACCTGGAAGTGTCTCTCTAAAATGCCTTCAAGTAGCTGTACTTCTAGAGTATTTTCTTCCTTGTAGAGTGGGGCTATCCCATCCTATGTACAAGATAGTGGGCTTTATGAATGTGTCTGTTGAGTAGCATAAAGGAATGGTTATAAAACATTTTAGATTTTAACACTTGAAACATTTGCTGTGGTAGGAACAATTTGTTGTGGTAGAAAAAAAAAAAAAGAAATATAAACTCAGGTTCAAATATAAACCTGGGTTCTACATCTACTACTTCTAGCTATGGGAGCTTGAGCTAGTTTGTTTACTTATTTGAGACACTTATTGTAAGGACTAAATTTGATGAGTTATCCCATGTGAAGTACCTGGCCTCAATAAAACATCATCTCTTTTCCTCTTCTGTTTGTACAATGTCAGGCCTGGGTGTTGATGAGCTTACAGGTCTTGGGGAAATTGAGGGTCCTTACTCCTTGGAAGGAAAGTTATGACCAGCCTAGATAGCATATTCAAAAGCAGAGACATTACTTTGCCAACAAAAGTCCATCTGGTCAAGGCTGTGGTTTTTCCAGTAGTCATGTATGGATGTGAGAGTTGGACTGTGAAGAAAGCTGAGTGCAGAAGAATTGATGCTTTTGAACTGTGGTGTTGGAGAAGACTCTTGAGAGTCCCATAGACTGCAAGGAGATCCAACCAGTCCATTCTAAAGGAGATCAGTCCTGGGTGTTCTTTGGAAGGAATGATGCTAAAGCTGAAACTCCAGTACTTTGGCCACCTGATGCGAAGAGTTGACTCATTGGAAAAGACTCTGATTGGGGGCAGGAGGAGAAGGGGACGACAGAGGATGAGATGGCTGGATGGCATTACCGACTCGATGGACATGAGTTTGGGTGAACTCCGGGAGTTGGTGATGGACAGGGAGGCCTGGCGTGTTGCAGTTCATGGGGTTGCAAAGAGTTGGACACAACTGAGCTACTGAACTGAACTGAACTGAATGGACAAATGCAGGAGCACCTTTTACCCTAGAGGCCTCAGGGCCCATGGTGGGACCTGGACTGGCTGATCTAGGGGAGTGGCAGTTTGGAACCAGTGCTAGTCTCAGGAATAAAATAATCTACATTGGGCAACCTAGCATGGCCTGGTGGGAAGAGTGTGACTCTGAAACTAAACATGCTTGGATTCAAGTGATGCTCCATTGCCTACCAATGGCATGACCTTGGTGAAGTGGTTAGGCCTTGGATCTTAGAATCTTCTTTAAAAATAGGGCAGGGGAATTTCCCAGGTGGTTAAGGATCCATCTTCCAATGCAGGGGATGTGGGTTCAACCCCTGGCTGTGGAACTAAGATTCCACATGCTGCAGGGCAACTAAGCCTGCTCACTGCAACTACTGAGCCCATGCACTCTGGAGCCCATGAAAGATCCTGCATGATGCAACTAAAACTCCATGCAACCAAGTAAATAAATATGAAAAGATAGGGCTAACATAGCCTATGTTTAAGGGTTATTGTGAAGATCAAATGAATTCACACAGGTGAAGAAGCTAGGACAGTATGCAGTACATTGAGTACATTAAGAACATAAGTGCCTAATACATATATTCCCATTTCTCTCCCTATATCTACTATCCCGGGAAGGGAATGGAGGTGGAGATTCAGATGCTGATGCTAAGTTGTTTCACTTTGTGACCCTATAGACTGCAGCCTGACAAGCTCCTCTGTCCATAAGATTCTCTAGATAAGAATACTGGCCTGGGTTGCCATTCTCTCCTCCAGGGGATCTTCCCAACCCAAGGATCATATCTGCATCTCTTATGTCTCCTGCACTGGCAGGTGGGTTCTTTACCTCTAGTGCCATCTGGGCTTTTAGAGATTCAGGGAGTATACTATGTCCAGAAAGAAAAGGTGACCTGTTGTAGACATAAAGACCATGGCTTATGAAAGCTGACTGCCTACGTTTGAACTCTCGCTTTGTTATTTACTTGCTTTGTGACAAGGAGTAACTTCCTTAATCTTTTGGGGCCTAAATTACAGGAGCATCTATAAGTGAACATGTATTGTGAACTGTATGGCACATAAAAAGCATTCAACTAAATTCCCCCTGTTCTAGGTCCTTGTAGATCTAGACCTGATAGTGAAGTCCAGGAAGGCTAGGATGAGGGAGTTTATAGGGCACGAGGAGGAGAGGAGAGGTAGCCTAGATATAGAGCCTGGGGCCTGGGATCATCAAGTACACACCCAGTTTCCCAAAGAAACAGAATAAGCTGCCAGTCCAGAACAAGCCATTTCTTGGGGGGCTTTGCTGCCACATTGAGGCAGAGACCACAGGGCCAAACTCTTTGGGTCCAACAACTCGGGCCAGCAGGAAGCACTATGGAAGCCCTCAGAAAGAACACATCACTTAGGTTGGGAAGATTCTGTGTAGCTTTTAGTACAATGTGTGAAAAATTGAGACTCTAATTACATCTTGAACAAGTCCTTGAAGACTCACGTGACATAGAAATCATTTCATAGTGGCAGCTCTTCCAGGCATCTCACCTCTCATAACTCTTAGAAGAAGAAGATTGACTAGTTTCATGAAGAAAGTGATAGGAATCATTTATCTTGTGTTCAAGAAAATTCAGTGTCAAGCAGAGACATGCCCTGCCTCTGATGATGGGCCAAGCATACTGGGGAGGAATCTCGCCAATGCGATACCAACCCTTGTCCTTGTGATCTCATGCTTCACTCAGATGCCATTAAATTGCCTCATTGCTACCCTATAAAAGGTGTCCCCAACTGCCATTTCCTCAGATCACTGGCTTCTTCCAGTCCTGCTCGATCAGCGAAGAGGGTAAGTCTATGCCTGGGACAGTGACACAGAAAGGAGAGCCTTGGTGACACGGCTCTTGGGATGAGGGTGGTCAGGATGAGACACAAAGGGCAGTCACTGGCTGGAAGCTCAGAGGCTGGAGTGTGAGAGGAGAGGACCGGCTATTAGTTCTGTGTGAGAGGGTTTTGTAGAGAATTGGGTCACCACACTCTCCCTCTCTGAGTTCAGTTGTGCCATCCTTGGGTCCATTAATGAGGTGCAAGGATAATACCACTGATCCAAAGAGCAAAACTTATTCAAATTTGTCTTACTTCTGTTGGGATCAGCTTGAGACTCAGGTTGATTCAGCTTCCAGTGATGTGAATTTGGAATCCATGGGTCCTGTCTGGCCAGGCAGGAGAAAGAAGAGAAGCCTCTTGTGGGAGAGTTGGTGAGGAGGGGAAATCAGCTGGGAAATGACAATTTCCCCAGGAGAATTCATAATGCAGATGCCGGAGTGGGTGAAACGAGTTGCTTGAAGAGTTGGGTAGAAACATGGAGATCTCTCTATCAAACTCTTCCTCTTCATTTTCCATTTTGGAAACAGAGTCCCACAGGTGAGCAGTGACTTGTGCAAAGGCACCCATCTCAGATAAAGTCACAAGAGCTGAGCCTAGGATCCCTGACTCTGAGTCTGTCTTAAAGCCAGATCTCAGTACCTGTGACCTTCTCAAAAAGGCTACCGCTTACAGGCCACTTTATCCAAAGGGGAAGCTGCAAGTTTCCTTGGAAGCCTTCTTAGATCTAATGAGAACTTTCTTTTCAGATTTTGCAAAGCCACAGAAAGATGTGTGACCAGCAGAAACAGCCAGAATTCCCTCCGTCTTGCGTGAAAGGTTCAGGATTGGAAGTTGTGCAGAGTACCAAATGTACTTCTGTAAAATGCCCACCTCCATGTCCGACTCAAACCTTCGTGAAATGCCCAGGTCCATGTCTGACTCAAACCTACGTGAAATGTCCACCTCTGTGTCCAACTCAAAACTATGTGAAATGCCCAGTTCCGTTCCAGACGAAGACCTATGTGAAATATGTAACTCCTTGCCAGACCCTTGTGAAGTGCCCAGCTCCAAGCCAGATGACCTACATGAAATGCCCAGCTCCTTGCCAGACGTTTGTGAAGTGCCCTGCTCCATGCCAGACGACCTGTGTGAAATCCCCAGCCCCTTGCCAGACCCAGACATACTATGTTCAGACCCCTGCTCCTTCCCAAACCTACTACACTCAGGCTCCTGTAAGAGGCTCAGTCACCTCATGTTGTGTCCCTGATCCATGCTCTGCTCCTTGTTCCACCAGCTACTGCTGTCTGGCTCCCCGGACCTTTGGGGTGAGTCCTCTGAGACGCTGGATCCAACGGCCCCAGGACTGCAACTCAGGATTGTCTGGTGGCTGTGAGGATTCCGGATGCTGCGGCTCTGGGTGCTGCGGCTCTGGGTGCTGCAGCTCTGGATGCTGTGGCTCTGGATGCTGTTGTCTAGGAATTATTCCCATGAGGTCCCGAGGTCCTGCATGCTGTGATTGTGACGATGACTGCGACTGTTAAATACAGAACAGCTCTCCTCCAGAACTTACCACCCTGATCTACCTTCTGGGAGACTCCCCAGCTTTTGCTCCCCTCCCTGTATTTAAATCTCATTGCTTCACCTCCCTACCTTGCTTCGTTATTAAGGCAGCCTACCAAAGTTAGCGCAACTCCTAAACTCTGGCAAGAATAAAGCTTTGAATGCAGTTCACAGTGACTTCCTGTTTATTTGGTTCATATTTACACTTTTCTATCAGAAACTCATCTACCTTCCCCGCTCTACTCTTGTTTCTCAACAAGAGGAAACATCTGCAGAACATGAACAAGCAGGCTGAGCTGGTACCCTCATCTGGGGACCCTTTTGCCTCCTAGAATGCTGGGAACAAACTTCCCTATGCAAGCTAAAAGCTTCCCAGGTGATGCTAGTGGTAAGAACCTGCCTGCTAATTCAGGAGATGTAAGAGATGCAGGCTTGATCCCTGGGTCAGGAAGATTCCCTGGAGAAAGGGCACGGCAACCCACTCCAGTATTTTTGCTTGGAGAATCCCATGGACAGAGTAGCCTGGCGGGCTACGGTCCATAGGGTCACAAAGAGTTGGACACAACTGAAGCAACTTGGCAGCACGCATGTTATCAGGATCTGGGTGGAAGATTTGGGGGCTAAAGGACACTTCTCTTTTGCCCTCTGATCAATCTGAGGAGAGGGTATGGCCTTGATGAGTCTGTCCTGGTAGCGTGACCACTGTATGTAAACTCAGAGTTTGTCATCCTGAATGGAGAAGGGAGTGTGGAATCAGATCTTCCCAGGAGCACCACGGTTATGTACCAGCTGCTGTGTGAGTGGACTTGAACTCATGGTGGGTTTTATGGCTTATGTTTTCTCATCTGATAAGCTTGCCCTCCTGACACCATAGAGTAAAGAGTTGAAAAAAGAAGCTAAAGCTGCCCTGAAGCAGGTAGACATTCTCCCTGTCAGCCCTGGAGAGACAGCCCAGGTAGTGAGTGGGAGGTTTCAGAGAGGAAGATAAGCCTCATGGACAATCATTTGGGTCCCAAGGCCAGGCACACTTCCTCATTAACACCTTTTTCTCCGTGGCTTTGCTAACTCTGGAGGGCTTGGGGTAAATTATTTTTTAGTAACTAGAGACTATAAACACACATTAAAAGAAGAGGTAGAGGGATAAGTGATGTTCAAAGCAACCCTGCAAGGCCTGGTGCATGAGCCCTGGAGATGTGTTTGATGAGTGCATAAATGGATGCTTTTACAAGAATAGAGAATTTTGTGTTTGTTTCTAAGCAATCTCTTTTGAGTCACCCTGGGACAGAAAGTTGTCTGGACTCCTGTGCTGCCTTTACACACTGAAATCACCTGTGGCTCCACAATCATACTCCATCCTGCTATTCAAATGCTATCAACTTGCAGTCCAGTCACTGGACACCCACTCAGAGCTGGGAGCAGTCTTGTCCAAGACCATGAGTTCCTCATGTACCACCATGTGGCACCTCAGTGTGGGAGGTCAGAGTGTAGCTTGTTCTGCAATTGACAGAAGCATCTAATGCTTTTCCCCCAGGTGGCAAAGTTGGTAAAGAATCTGCCTGGCAATGCAGGAGATGCAAGAGATATGGGTCTGATCCCTGAATCGAGAAGTTCTCCTGGAGAAGGAAATGGCATCCCAGTCCAGTATTCTTGCCTGGGAAATCCCATGGACAGAGGAGCCTGGCAGGCTATAGCCCACGGGGTTGCAAAGGAGTTGGATATGACCAAGCACACATGCTATAATGCTTTTATACATTTGTTGTTTAAAAATCACTAAGTTGCATGAGCTATGTAAAAATTTTAACAGACACATGTAGATAAAAATGAAACATTATCTTTAGACTTCTAATTCTACACCCTTTTCCAGGGTGTCCATGCTGCGCTTGGATTATATCCATTTAGGCCTTTTGGTTATATATCAACCACACACAGCTGAAAAACTGCTGGAGTCCCCTGTGGCCTAGTTTCTGTGAGAATTGCATCCCCCCAAACTCATCCAGCATTGATGTATCTAAAAAATACTCTTGTAAATACTGTTGTTGTTCAGTCGCTCAGTTGTGCCTGACTCTTTGCGAACCATGGACTGCAGCAGGCCAGTCTTCCTTGTCCTTCACCAATACCTGGAGCTTACTCAAACTCATGTCCATGGAATTGGTGATGCCATCCAACCATCTCATCCTCTGTCGTCCCTTCTTATCTTGCCTTCAATCTTTCCCAGCATCAGGGTCTTTTCTAATGAGTTGGCTCTTTGCACCAGGTTGCCAAAGTATTGGAGTTTCAGCTTTAGCATCAGCCCTTCCTATGAATATTCAGGGTTGATTTCCTTTAGGATTGATTCATTTGATCTCCCTGCTGTAAATTATTGTAGGCAATCTATTTCATAATCCACAACTTACTTCTAAAATCCCCTTTTTTCTCTCCTCTTCAATTGTCCCATATTCTACAGCTGCTCAGAATATTCTCACTAAGCACCGCTAAATGCTCTACAACATCCAGAAATTGTGGCTTCTTTTATCTCTCTTCCCCTTTTCTCCTCCTCTCCCCTCCGTGACCTGACTCAAGTCCGGTCCTAGCTGTGTAACCCCAGTCTCTTTGGTTCCTTTGTTAGTTTTCTTGGTCTTTTGCCCAGTTCTGGGATTCTTCATTTTAGAAGGAGTGACCAGGAGCAAAATCCTCTCCTTTTCTCTCCAGATGTTATAACTCTTTCTTTGGCCTATCCTGTTGATCTTGTATAAATAGGATAGAAGGGATCACAAAGCTTAAAAGGCAAACATAATTCTCTTTGGTAGGGAATATCAGTCAAAGGAAAGGCAGGGAGAAATATATGTATTAATAAATCTCTATTATCTGTTTTAAAGATTTTCTTTTATTATATAGAATCACAGTATATGTATATTGCTCTCTGATTACCTGGTTTTATTTAATAAATATTGAACATCAATTTTGGTTAGTGCATACAATTGTATCTTACTATTACTTTTGTTGTTTGTTTTCTAACATTGTGGCTGGTGATTTAGTTAACCATCCTCTTTTTCCCCCTTATGATATATAGTTTAGGTTCTCTCTGTCTCTCTCAGTCTGTCTCTGCTATTAAAGTCTTAATAAAGATGTTTTAAAGTTTTAAATGGAAATAAAACACACAGAGAAGTACACAAATCATAAGCGTATTACACAGTATACATGCCTGTATAACCTGCCCTAGACCTCAGAAAGATGAAGCTCATGCTGAAAACAAGTAGCCAAAAATCAAATCCCCATGAAATATGGGGCTAAATTTGAAGGCACAAAATGGAGTAGAACAGAAATATCTTCCTAGAACTCCAGAACCTTCAGGAGGGCTGTGCTTATGTGTTAAATGGCTGTGTAGAAACGATCATGTAAAGAAAAGCTTCAAATGATAAAATCTAGGCTTTCAAGGCATCCAGGGCAGGTACCCAGGAGCAGTTCCCAATGAATACCAACACATGGCCATGGGCACTCCCTCTTGCACTTGTCTCAGGAGACCAGAGACCAGAATTTGAGTAGCTCTCATGAAGCCAGTTTGGAAGGTCTAGAAATGACTTTTACATCTGATTTTCATTCATTATCTCATAAATAGTTATTGAACATCAGTTTTGTTTCAGGCACCGTCTCTACTATGTAGGGGTTTGCAATAGAGAGAAAGAATAAGCAATCAAAAATCCAATAAATAAATGAAAAGATGCACAGCTGTGAAGAAGGAAGGCCAGGTGTCTGGTCAGCATATATAATATGCAGATTTTACTTGGTCAGGGTGATAAGAAAATATTTCTCTGAGAAAGTACAGCTTGATCTCAAGGTTGAGTAGAGTTAATTATAGAGCAGTGAGGGAAGACTCCACAGATAGTGACTGCAGCCATGAAATTAAAAGACGCTTACTCCTTGGAAGGAAAGTTATGACCAACCTAGATAGCATATTCAAAAGCAGAGACACTACTTTGCCAACAAATGTCCGTCTAGTCAAGGCTATTGTTTTTCCAGTGGTCATGTATGGATGTGAGAGTTGGACTGTGAAGACAGCTGAGCGCCGAAGAATTGATGCTTTCAAAGTGGGACTCTTGAGAGTCCCTTGGACTGCAAGGAGATCCAACCAGTCCATTCTGAAGGAGATCAGCCCTGGGTTTTCTCTGGAAGGAATGATGCTAAAGCTGAACCTCCAGTAATTTGGCCACCTCATGGGGAGAGTTGACTCACTGGAAAAGACTCTGATGCTGAGAGGGATTGGGGGCAGGAGGAGAAGGGGACGACAGAGGATGAGATGGCTGGGTGGCATCACTGACTCGATGGATGTGAGTCTGAGTGAACTCTGGGAGTTGGTGATGGACAGGGGGGCCTGGCGTGCTGCGATTCATGGGGTCGCAAAGAGTCAGACACGACTGAGTGACTGAACTGAACTGAACTAACTGAACTCTGGGAGTTGGTGATGGACAGGGGGGCCTGGTGTGCTGCGATTCATGGGGTTGCAAAGAGTCAGACACAACTGAGAGACTGAACTGAACTGAACTAACTGAGGGAAAACTTCACCAGGAAGAGGAAGCCTGAACAAGGCTTCTGCAGGAGGAAGGAGAGTAACCAGAGTAAGGAGCTAATGGGAGAGAGTGAAAAATGAGGCAGAAGGGGCTGGAGGGGCTGGTGAGTCTTACCACGTATGGTGTCAGTGGAGGAATCAAAAGGAGCTATTGGGAGATTTCAAGTGGTATGATTTGGTTCTATTAAAGTTTATTTCTTTCTGCAGAAGGAAATTCATATTTTTAAAGCATATAAAAGGTAATCTAAAACAATTGCCTAGTAGCATCAGTTTACCTGGATGTGGCCAAACTATGCCCTGTGTAGCTAGCTACCCATCTCCAGGTCTAGTTTGCACAGCTATCAAACAACAACTTGGGCGGTACCTTGAGTGAGATGCCTTCAAGTATCAACATCAGGTGGCCTTCGCTTCCCAGCACAGGGACTTTCTCACTGCATGATCCTGACACTCTCATCTCTAAAACTGATGGGTTAGAAAAGTTCAAACTAGGGACTTCCTTGGTGATCTAGTAGTTATAACTCAGCACTTCCAGTGCAGAGGGCATGGGTTTAATTCCTGGTTGGGGAACTAGGATCCCACTTGCACCAGGGCACAGCCAAAAAATAAAATAAAAAGTTCAGAATATTCAGTTTCAGGATATTTTTAGGTTAATCGAAAGTTTTGCCATGACCTACTTTTTATAACTTAAAAAGTCTTGATGTGCCATTCTTCATGGAAAATAATTTAGATTTTTTGACTCCTGGTCCCTCAAATATATTTACAAAGGACTCATTGTGAATGAGTTAAAGAGAACAGCAAGTCGAGAACATGGAGCCAAACCCCTGGAAAAACTGGGAAGAGCTCCTCTCCTGTACTCAGTGTTTGACGAGAAGGGAGAACATCGGCCAAGCCTTCAGTTGGAAGCTGGATGGCAAAAATGTCACAATCAGATGTCATTCCTCATCAATGGTGTAAGCATCTCCACCCAGTTGATGGTTGCTAGTGACCTGATTAGCAAGTAGACTGTGTGAGACGAGTAGGTGCTGGAGTGGGCTGGGCCAAAGGGGAAAAGAGAAGGGGCAGGAAAGTGTGTTTAGCTCCAAAGGGGAGAGAAAGGCAGGCAATGATTCATAATCTCAGAGACCCCAGTGGTCAAACCTTGTGTTCAAGCCAGAAGGATGCTCTGTTGGGAAGTCTGATTATCTTAACTTCCTAGACTTGGAACTGTACAGGAGCTGGGAACTAACTCCTATTTGACTTGATCTCCCCAGAGCCTAGCATAGGGTGGGACTAACTATATTCTTGTCAATGAATTAATGAACCTTCTTCATGAATGCATCTGTCCTATGGGAATGACCTGTATTGTTTGAATTCAGTCTGATTACCCAGGTAATGGGAGAGAAGACTCAGAGGCATAGCATCTATGGATTTCAGACAGAAAAATGTCAAGCTCAGTGTGGGCTAGTGTCCAGTGAACCTGTCTCAGTGCTAAGCACTCCATACACTACATATCTGGTCACCAGACTCAGGGAGCATCCTGCCCCATCTTTTCATTCCTACTCTGCTTCATTTTCCCTCCTATACCATTTTACTACTACTACTGTATCACATTAAAGGAAACCAACCAGTGGGTGCTTCTGCTCTCTACTCTAGAACTAAATTGAAAATCGACGTTCTATCAAAGAGCATCTTTAATCTTCAACCTCTGTTCACTCTGTACTTCCTTTACCCTCTGGGTCGCCTTTAAATACTACTTGTAATGATAAAACTGCAACACGAAATCTAGTGTACTGGCTCTTTTTAAATTACAAAACAACTTCAAACTCATTTAAAAATGCTGTTTTAAAAATAGTAGTGATGTTGATCTCAGGTGAGCTCTGCCTGCTGTGGCTTGAAGCAGGATCTAAGTTTCTCAGCCAGAGTGTGAAATCAGGCTATAAGAGAGAGTCATTTCCTAGGCAAGAAGTCTAGGGGTCCCCAAGGAGAGAGGGGTCTGGAATCCTCAAGGAGGAGGAAAGGACAAACTTTTTTGTCTCTCTACATTCCTTAGGATTATATAACAATCATGTATCCTGCTTGAGGATAGTCTCTGGAAAAAATCTTCTGGCTCATCCTGTTATCTTAAGGTGTAAATTATAGGAGCAGGTCTTAAGGAGTAGGTCTACTGAGGTCTTTACAACCTCCAGACATTCTTTTGATTCACTGTAATAATTAGAGAGGATATAACTCCATGGCTAACACTAGCAAGGGGGTACTCTTTCTACCCTCTTCTGATGCCTATGTCAGAAGCTTTCTCTATCTCCATTATACTTTAATAAAACTTTATTACACAAAAGCTCTGAGTGATCAAGCCTCGTCTCTGGCCCCAGATTGAATTCTTCTCCTCCTCCAGAGGCCAAGAATCCCGGCAACTTTGCGTCATTCAGCAACAATTTTCAGCTATGGTAGTATGAGTATGGAATCCTCGCCACTAGACCACTAGGGACCAGTGGCCAGTGACAAGACTTTGGCCCACCAGCTTTGTAAAAATGAATTTCCACATAAAGAAAAGTAGTGACACAAGTCAAGTGTTTAATAGGAGGAAAAAGGGTAGACACACATGTGGGCTCAGAGACAGTTGCCCCCTTGTGGTCATTTGAATCTCTTGTGGGGCATTTCTTCTGGGTTCCCTTTGGCCAATCATGTTGCTTTGTGTGGTTCTGAATCCATATTTGGTATATCTCAGGGTCCTCCCCTGTGTGCACACACATCTCTTAGACAAGATGGATTCTAGTGAAAAAGTCTATGGGTAGGTTGGCATCACTTATTATGGGGTGGTGTCCCCTCTTTTTTTTACCTCAAAGGTACCTTCTGCACATACATAGTTGGGAAGGTCTCCTTGACTTCGAGAATGAGGACTATATGAGCTTTTATCTTTTATCTAGGCAGGGTTCAGCTTCTCCCTCCTGCTATTTTACAATATCTGTCCAAAAGGGATGGACTCCAGCTCCTCAGCCTGGGGCCTATGTATCTCCTGCCTCGATATCATTACTGCTCAGATGAAGTAGGTGAGGAGCCTGGGGTTCAGAGAGGTGAAAGGACTTAATCAAGATGACTAGTATGTGGTAAGGCAGACTTCTAAACAGGTATTTTGCACAGAGATCTCATTCTTGTCTTCATGACAGCTGTTTTCCCCTTGAAAGTGAAGCGTTAGTCACTTGGTCATGTCCGACTCTTTGCCACCCCCATGGACTGCAGTCCACCAGGCTCCTCTGTCCATGGAATCCTCCAAGCAAGAAAACTTTTTGCAAGGAATAATTTCCTTCTCCAGGAGATCTTTCCAACCTAAGGAT
Organism: Redunca redunca; assembly: GCA_006410935.1. NCBI lineage: Eukaryota > Metazoa > Chordata > Mammalia > Artiodactyla > Bovidae > Redunca > Redunca redunca. The sequence continues at coordinate 486,054 of SJYQ01000624.1, read as the reverse complement.
CAAACCTGGGTTTCTTGCATTACAGGCAGACTCTTTACCATCTGAGTCACCAGGGAAGCCTGCTGTCTTCTTGGGCCCCTCCATTTTCTGTGCCATTCTCTTTCCTCATCTTTCTGTTCCTTGATCCCCTTGATTCTCATGTTCTGTTCATATTGCAGAAGACATTTGGAATAAACCTTCCTCCCATCATGACTCTCCTAAAGGCCTGCATTTGCATCATTCCCACAACTGGGGACTTATGGCCTGGGAGGAAACCAAGGTAGTTCTGAAAAGCCAAGGCAGAGGTGGTGGCTTTATATGTCAGGAGTTACTTAACTTACTCACACACTGGAACTCTTCTCTTCAGTTTCCATACCCTCAGGAAGGGTTTATTCACTCAGTGAATAAACACTGTTGGATACAGTCTCTGTTGTTGGTGCTGGGTACAGAGAACCATGCTAAGTGCTGGGACACTGAGATGGAGAAGGCACGGTCTCTGCCTTTGAGGGGTTTCCAGACTTTTGGCTGAGCTAGCATTTTAAACAACCAAAGTAAAATGATAAATGTGGCAAAGGAGGTACAACACAAAGGAAAAATGCTTAAATTACCTTGGAGAAGGAGGTTAAGGTCAAAACAAACTATGAAAAGCTTATTAGGAAAATTAGGCCAGAAATTGACAACACTTTGGCCAAGGCGGGCATAGTATAACATCACTTACCTGTAAATGTAGTTGTTGGAACAACTGAAAACTTATGATGTAAGTGCCTCCCTCCAGAGATGATTTGTGTTTGCTTTCTCCAGGGCTCCAGAGGGGTCCTGTTCTAGGCCCATCCTTAACAAAGTTCCTGAGGGGAGGTGCCTGGAGCATGGCAGCAAGTCCCTGCAGCTGGTTTCCTTCTTGCTCAGCCTTACCCTGAGGGAGCCCAGTAATTCTAAGAGGGTCCTCTGTGAGACCTTCCACCCTGGCAGGAGAGGGACTGGGCTCTGATTTTTGTCACAAAACTAGGTCATCAGAAGAAAATGTTGAATATGTTCATTTTATCCTTAGGGTGAAAGTAGGTTTATTACTCTGCTAATCTCTTTGGTTCCTTTTTTTTTTTTTTTCAATTTTCTCCTTAGTTTTTCTGGCAATTCATATTCCTAAATCATGTGTGTGTGCATGCACCCATATATACAATGTGATTAAGGAATATAGAGTAAGTCCCCTACACACAACTGAGTTCCCTTCTAAGAGCATGTTCATAAGTTCAATTTGTTCATAACTCTTACAAAATTAGCCTAGGTACCTAACTAACACAATCAGCTATGTAGTACTCTACTGTAATAAGTTTATAATACTTTCCCCACAAATAATATGTACATAGAAAACAAACAAACACAAAAAGTAAAACATTTTTAATCTTACAGTACAGTATCTTGAAAACTACTGTAAGTAAAGTAGTAAAGTACAGCTGACATGCAGGGTCTGGCACAAATATTGGCACCTTTGAAAGTCTGCAGATTGAAGGTTCATATGTAGGGGAGTAGAGCTTCCCTGGTGGCTCAGATGGTAAAGAATCCGCCTGCAATGAAGGAGACCTGGGTTTGATCCCTCGGTCAAGATTCCTTGGAGAAGGGAAGGGTTACCCACTCCAGTATTCTTGCCTGGAGAATTCCATGGACAGAAGAGCCTGGCAGGCTACAGCCCATGCAGTCACATAGAGTAAGACATGACTAAGTGACTAAGCATGCACATATAGGGGACTTACTGTATGTGTACATATGTATATATTATATTACATTATATATACATATGTGAACATAAGTATATAGATTGTGTTACATTATTTTTGTTGTTTTTATTAGGACAGTTCATCTGAGTAATACAGCTCACCATTATTGGAACTCAAAGGTTAGATCCAGGTCTTTTTATTCATGAATCTGTTCCTCAAAACACAATTTCTGTAAAATTCAGCGTAAAGATTTCCAGAACTTAAATACACCAGGAAACAACATTTTATGAAATATAGCATTGTAATGATCCTTGTGACCATCGTATTTACATAAAGTATCTGAAAAGTCTTGCTTCAGAAGCAATTTTACTTTATAAAACTTTATTATTCTAAACTAATTTGATTGTAAAATTTCACCCCATGAGTATGTGTATATCATTTTTAACTGTGTGATGTGCATGAAATTAAAAGACTCTTGCTCCTTGGAAGAAAAGTTATGGCCAACCTAGACAGCATATTAAGAAACGGAGACATTACTTTGTCAACAAAGGTCCGTCTAGTCAAAGGTATGGTTTTTCCAGTAGTCATGTATGGATGTGACAGTTGGACTATAAAGAAAGCTGAGCATCGAAGAACAAATGCTTTTGAACTGTGGTGTTGAAGAAGACTCTTGAGAATCCCTTGGACTGCAAGGAGATTCAACTGGCCCATTCTAAAGGAAATCAATCCTGAGTATTCTTTGGAAGGACTGATGCTGAAGCCGAAAACCCAACCCGTTGGCCATCTGATGCAAAGAACTGACTCATTGGAAAAGACTCTGATGCTGGGAAAGATTGACGGCAGAAGGAGAAGGGGATGACAGAGGATGAGATGGTTGGATGGCATCACCAACTCAATGGACATGAGTTTGAGTAAACTCCAAGAGTTGGTGAAGGACAGGGAAGCCTGGCGTGCTGTAGTCCATGGGGTCGCAAAGAGTTGGACACGATGAGGGTCTGAACTAAACTGAAATGAACTGATGTGCATTTACAGAAATTCTGCATTAAACACATGGATTATCACGTAGTTTACCAAAAAGGATATTTGTTTCCAGAAGTTCCATCCTTGACATCATTAAGTGATATAGAATCAGAAATCACTGCATCTTTAAAGATCTGAGCTACTTTCCCAGTAGAGGTAAGACAAAGGATCCACATTTATTTCCAATCCTTTTGACCTTCAAATGATCACACAGTTTCACACACTTGGGTTAGTTTTGTATGCTTGGGCCACCTTCTGACACAGCTATGAAAATATTTGTTGATGTGAATGCAGGAGAAAAAAACCATTGAGTATCTACTGTGTGCTGGGCATTGATGAGATATTTTTCCATTATTTAATTCAATAATCAGTCATCAAAAATCCCTACAATAGTCAAGTGATGACTATCCTCCCAATTCCAACAATCTGAATACCAAACCCTTTACAGGATAAAATATATCAGATAAAGCTTACATAGCAGATTCCCTTAGTGTGGAAGAGTAGAAAGAACACAAATGCTCCTAGAATACTGTTAAGTGAACATCAACAAGATATTGAACTTTTTAAAGTCTTAATTTTCTTTTGCTTGTGAAATAGAAAGAATATTACCAGCTTTTTAGTGTTATTGTGAGAATTAAATTAAATAATACATGTAAACTATCTGAGCCACTGTGGACATTCAGCAGTTGGGTTCCCTCCCTCTCTATCTGCCCTCTTCGATGGTTATTTTTTGTCTCTCGTCTAATTCATGACATCTTCTTTCCCTTTCCTATCAGATCCTCCACGTGGCAAACAGTGTCCTGAATTCTGGGAAAGAGGCTTTTTTTTAAGACCAAAGGCACTTATAGCCAAGCTCTCTAATAAAATGAGTCCCCTGCCTCTGTAATGGCAATGGGGAAATGGCAGATTGAGCTGTACTCTGATGCAGCTGTCTGACTGGGGTGGGGGGGATGGTGGGAGGGGAGAGAGGGGAAAGGAGGTTGTTCTACAAAGGGCTAAAAAAGTAGGCATATAATTAAGGTATTAGAAAACCAAGCTGGACTTCAGTTCTAATTCAGAAAAGGCCAGGAAAAAGAATTCTTGGCAATCTCTGAAGATCCCAGAAATGTAGTAAATTGCACAATGTGTATAACTCATGCTTCATTATCAGCCTCAGAGTGGTGTAGGAGAATGTCATGAGTCATAATCACTGAAAAATGAAAATGGGTCATGAGTCAGAAAAGAAGTATAGGATTCTCCTAAGATTCAGGGTAAGAGATTCGTCAAGATCTTCACCATGCCATCCCAGGTTCTCAGCATAACAGGACAGCTGGAGAGGAGCACTCCAGAAGTGGTGGGTGTCCGACGCAGCCTTCCTGTCCTGTGGGGAGAAGGAGGATGTCCCCTGATCTCATTTATGCTTCACCTGTCATCCTCTGTGACCATCACAAGTCAGGACATGTGCTCAGCACATAAGGACTCAGTTGTGGCATTCCTACTGGTGTGTATGTGTGTATGCATGCTTTGTGTATGGGGCATAATTCACTCTACAGCCTGAATCACTGTGTTGTGCCTCTGATATATATATATATATATATATATATGTCTCCCCATGACATACTTGTTTTGCAAATGGAAGTTTGTATCTTTTGAATCCCTTCAGCCATTTTGCCCACTTCCAAACCCAATGCTTCTGGCAATCATGTTAAATGCAAAGAGTTGTTCATCTCTTACCCCAAATCACTTCATATTGCCATCTCTTCTCATTTTCATAATATTATTACTCTAATTCTATAGAAGATTTTCACTCCCAGATACACCTTATTTGCAAATCTTTGTGTCTCACTTACACATTATATTAATCAATAGAGATCTCTACATTTTAATACCTACCTCTTCTGTCTCCACCTCTGTTCATTTGCATTGCTTGGACTCTGCCTCCAGATAGTCACACCTTAGTTTCAGAGAGAATATAGCCTTGCCTATAATCATCTCTGTTTGCCCCACATTAAAGTTGGTGGAGTGCTTGTCTATTGGGCCTTCTAGATAAAGCCCAGCTCCAAAGATAAGGGTGGTTTCCAAATCTCACTGAATCCTCCCTGTTACCTAGTACACCACTTTGCACAGAGAGTGGGTTTCCTGAATTGTGTAGAATGAGGCACACCTAATCCTCATTCTTCTTCCATCTTTGTCTTCAGAAGTCTCCAGCTACTGCCTTTGTTGAGTCCAACAAGGAAAATAGGACAATAAGCCAAGGAAATCATGTTAGGAAGACTAATACTTATTTTTAAAAATACCAAAATATTGAACTAATCACATTAGCTAGAATAGTAGTAGTTATTATAGGCTTCCCAGGTGGCAAGAATCCTCTTGCCAGTGCAGGAGACACAAGAGACCTGAGTTCGATCCCTGGGTCAGGAATATCACTTGGAGAAGGAAGTGGCAACCCACCTCAGTATTCTTGACTGGAAAATTCCATGGACAGAGGGGCCTGGAGGGCTGTAGTCCATGCGGTTGCAGAGCTGGACACGACTGAGAAACTGAGCACACAGTGGTTGTAGAAGTTGTTGTTGTTTAGTCACAAAGTCATATCCGACCCTTTTGCAACCCCATGGACTATAGCCATCATAGTGGCTCTGGTGGGCCACAATCCTCTGTCCATGGGATTTCCCAGGCAAGAATACTGGAGTGGGTTGCCATTTCCTTCTCCAGGAGATCTTCCTGACCCAAAGACTGAACCTGCATCTCCTGCATTGGCAGGCATATTCTTTACCCCTGAGCCACTAGGTAAGCCAAGTTGTAGTAGTAGCTACCACTTTCTGAGCTCCTGCTGAGTGTGGTACTATGCTCAGTGCTTTGCAGGCAAGATTTCACTTTATTCACACAGATGAGCAGAACTATGATGCTATTTTGTAGACAACAAAACTGTAGCTTAAAAAGTATAACTCACTTAAGATAGCACGGAGAAGTAGGGATTCCAGCTTAAGTCTCTGACTCTAAGACTGTCTTTTGAAACTAATATTCTGAAACACCTCCAAGTTGTCTTAATCAGGGCACTCATTTTTGTCAATCCTCTGTTCTTGCAGTGTCAGCTCTAGCGTCTCGTGACCAGAGCTAGGCTTAGAGTCAGTATTACCATCACTTTTATTAATTAACATTAGCTTTTCAACAACTCTTTCTTAAAAATCCCAGTGTGAATCAAAGCCACCTCCTTTTGAATAGCTATAGTTTTTCAAATCAGCACCATATATCTCATAGCCCGTTTGGCTTTATGACCTTATCTCAACTGCTATGCATAATATTAAAATAGTAGCTTCTTCACTCTATTTTTTCTGCTTAATTACTCATCTGTCTTTTTAACTTTCTTGACGTAATGACCTCTGCTTTTTCTATAGTGTTCTTTTCCAAAACTTCTATAAAATCATTCCAATCCTCACCGTTAAACTGTTTCCAAAGCCACCATTACCTTTGTTGTTGTTTAGTCATGGTGGCCTCTCTTGTTGCTGAGCACGGTCTCTAGGCATTTGGGCTAAGTAGTTGTAGCTCTCAAGCTTTAGAGCTCGGATTCAGTAGTTGTGGTGCACGGGTTTAGTTGCCCTCTGGCATGTGGGATATTCCTGCACCAGGGATCAAATCCATGCCCCCTGCATTGGCAGGAGGACTCCCAACCACTGGACCACCAGGGAAGTCCCTGGTATATCTATTTTAAATATTGTAGTGTGTACATGTCAGTCACAAAAACACCCAGTCTATTCCAGGACTCGATTTCTTAATTAGTTCCATGACCCACTATACCTATTGAGATGGTGAGAGACAAAGGGATGGAGTTATAGCCAGTCCTCTAGAAATAGTCCCAGCTTAGTTGAAGCAAGCCACGGATACTAAAACATCTGGGCCCATGCAATAGAGTGGGTCTCATGGGCATGTGTCCCTGCTCAGTCGTTCAGTTGTGTCCAACTCCTTGCGACCCCATGGACTGTAGCCTGCCAGGTTCCTCTGTCTATGGGATTTCCCAAGCAAGAATATTGGAGTGAGTTGCCATTTCCTTCTCTAGGGGAACTTCGTGACCCAGGGATTGAACCCATGTCGCCTGCATTACAGGCAGATTCTTCAGCACTCACCCACCAGGGAAGACCTATACACCACCAATACCCTTAAACTTGCCAATCTCAGGATTCTGTCTATAGCAGTTCACAAAGTGGGCAGCATCTTCTGTTTCAAAAATTCTTTCCCTGTTTCTTCCAAGTGCCATGACTTTCTCATGATTTTTCCAACTAGATATCTCAATTTTCTTTCTCAGACTCCCAAGTGTCTACATTTTCTTTGCCTATCAAAAGTTGGAATACTCCCAAAGTCCTGTGCCTAGCCCTTTATTGTGCACATGTACTTTCCTATAATGACCTTATCTCCTTGCCCATCTTCATGTGGTTTAATTATCCAGGAACCAGTCCAGTTTGTATTAGGCAGTGCTCCTCTATATATGCCTATTAAACCTGGCAAACTCATATCACAGGATATCTTCTGTTCTCTTAAACTGCCCTGACTACAATGTGGGCTCATCAATGTTTAGATAGAGATGTTTCCCTACCCACAGCAGTTTGCTAGATAGTAGATGCTCACATAATGTCAACTTAAAGGAATCTACATATGTCTTAGTTTGTTTGTCTTCCTTATAAGTATCACATAAAGAATGCAATGCTCCAATGGTAAAATTAGCTATTCTAGTTCCCAAGCACGTTCAGGCCTCACCTTCAACCTTGAAGCAAAAAAAAACCTATTAGAAATCCCAGGCTCCTTCATATCTCAAGTCTCCTCTCCCCTGAGATGGCATCACTATCCCCTCTGTGTGCCCACTTCCTTCCAGGGGACATCAGACTTTTCAAGGACAATATTTTCATGCTTACTGTAGATTCCCCCTGGTCCTCATTCCTCCTACTTTATTTTATTGTCACAGATAATTATTCCCATTATACTCTCAAATAATATATTTCTCAAGAACTAATATCCAGGATTAGTGGAAATAATGCTACATCTCCCTGGGAATCTATCTTACTACAGGAGTCCTGGAAGCCAACAGGCTGCCATGCTGACTGCCTGAGTCTGCCTCAGGGTCTCATAAACATCTACCTTCTTCTTTCCTGATGTTTAATTTTCATCCAAAGTTTATTTTTCCAGATACTGTACCACATACATACTACAGAGACGGATGGCTTTCAAAGGGTTCTGAGTTTAGATAGACATGTAGAAAGACTGCGGGATAACACTGAGCTCAGAGCTATGAGGAACATGAACAAAAGATCAAGATCATATGACACACAACTCACAGTTCACTGCTTACAAACATCCTCCAAGACTACCAGCTCCTGAAGGCAATCTGCATCATCGCTGTGTCATTGATATCTTGCAAAATTCTGGACCCAAGATAGACAATGCATGATTATTGGCCTAATTATGAATGAATGCATGGAGGGGGAATGGCTGGCTGGGAGCAGACCTGGGAAGCACATGTCTAGCAGTCTCTGGCTTCCTGGATTCCTCTAAGTCCTATGTGGGGAGATTCTGGATCTCAGGCACTGGGAATGTGAAGAGTCACTCATCCCAGATTGTGAAAGTGACTGTTCTGCATCCCCAGGCTGAGTCTCACCTGTGGTAAGCCACCAGGCCCAGTATAAAAGGGCTCATGTTGGGCTCTTCAGTGCTCAGCTCTGTCGGTGACAGTTCCCACCCCTCCACTGACCAGGTGAGTGCTTTGAAAAGGAGGCTCTGGGGACAGGACTGAAAAGGGGTGAGCAGAAGAAGGAGGGAGAGGGGAAGGGTCTCTGGACAGTGGGAACAAAGTGAGGGATTCAGCAACCTGCAGAGGTGCTCTGGTCCAGGCCTCTCTCTAAAGAGCCTGTCAAGCCATCCTCAAGTAAGTATCTGGTGAGAAGCAGACTGTAGAGCTGAGAATATTCAAGATTGGTAGGGAGGGCAACAAAAAGCCCTCCACTGTGGGCTGCCGGGCAAAGGAAGAGAAGAAGGAAGGAGAAGAAGCAGGAATGTGGGGCTAAACTGCCAAGACTTGGACCATCAATGTCTTTCCTCCTTGTCCTCATCCAATAAGGGTTTTCAGAGATGACAGCATCCACTGGAAATGCTTAGGAATGACGGATCCATTGTGGGAAGGGTTCTGAACTATGGCCAGCAGTGCTTCCAAGTGGCTGGGAAGCCTAATATGGGGCTGACTTTGGGCCCCACGTAGGGAGATGGTTCCGAGTCTTTCGGAAAGAATAGAAAGAGAGAGAGAGAGCTTTACTGCAGTCGTTTCACTTCCTGTCAGTTTTCAGATTCTGTTTATAGATCCTGCTCACAAAGTAGCTTGTCTTGGCTGAAGAGTCAATGAACTCCGGGGTATAGGATGTATCTGCTCATCACTTGTGTGCTGATGGCTTTTTGCATTTCTCCCTAGGTTTACTGAATTCCTCTGCAAGATGTCTTGCCAGCAAAGTCAGCAGCAGTGCCAGCCCCCTCCCAAGTGCCCCACCCCTAAGTGTCCTCCTCCCAAATGCTCTGCCAAGTGTCCCCCCAAGTGCCCACCCCCATGTCCGACCCCATGTCCAACCCCAGTCTCCTCCTGCTGCGGCTCCAGCTCCGGGGGCTGCTGCAGCTCTGGGTGTGGGGGCTGCTGCCTGAGCCACCACAGGCGCCGCAGGTCCCACCGCCACAGACCCCAGAGCTCCAACTGCTGTGGTGGTGGTGGTGGCCAGCACTCGGGGGGCTCCAGCTGCTGCCACGAGTCTGAGGGCTCTGGCTGCTGCTCTGGGGGCTGCTGCTGATCTCGCCCATAAGGACTTGCAACAAGCAGGCTTGGAACCAAAGTGCTGAATGCCCGCCCCAGCCTGCTGCTCACTATCCTCTTCCTCTGTGCCCTGCAGACTGAGCAGCTGAAATCTTCCCATGGAAACATCTGCATTTTCCCTAAATATTTCTGGCCTCCTCTTCTGAGTTACAAAATAAAAAACCTTCCCCACTGAGCCCACCTGACCTCTTGTTTATTTTTGCCAGCAGAACCCCACAGGTCAGAGTTAGCAACATGTGGTTCAGCCCTGCCCTGCCTCGGGAAAGCCTGGTTCAGGAGTTGGGGGAGGTCACCTGGTCTATACTCACAGGGTGTCCCTGGAAGGACCTCTGTTGACTTTTCCTGTACAGAGAGGCCCACCCTAACTTTACAGATGCCATTTGAGGATATCCACCTTCTGTGGGTATGCTTTGTGCACTCATGTGTGCTAAGTGAGTTCAGTTGTGTTTGACCCTTTGCAACCATGCGGGTTGTAGCCCACCAAGTTCCTCTGTCCATGGGATTCTCCAGGCAAGAATACTGGAGTGGATTTCCAGTCCCTTCTCCAGGGGATCTTCCCAACCCAGGGACCAAACCCGGGTCTCTTACATCTCCTGCACTGGCAGGCAGGTTCTTTATTACTAGCGCCACCTGGAAGTCCCCTGAGGATGCTTAAACTTTATCCAATGTTATTCTTATTACTCCATTAAGTTTTAAATTAATAGAAACAATGATAATGTCTCTAACTGTTCATATTAAGTGATTAAACTGCTAGTATTATACCCAACAGTAAAAACCTGGAAGCAAGCCAAATACTCATCAAACGGAAGGTAGATGAGTCATTGTGAGATATTCATACATGGTCTGTGATTCAATGTTTTATAACAATGAGCTGAAGCAACACACAATGAAGTGACAAAAGCGATTCCTAAAAGATTACATGCAGCATGATGCCCTATTTTAAAATTTAAATATATCCTTTTAGGTTGCTGTACATCTATGACTGAAAATTAACTATACAGAAAGGAAAATGAGGTATGGATGAAAACTCTTTTTGGACTAGTATGTACTTTGGGTGGGGAGGAGCATGGTGAGGAGTGCTGGGGAGAAATGTGTGGTCAGAGGTAACATAACTGTCAACATCTTAGCTCTCTTTTTGGTGGGCTCTCCATTTTTTATATTATTAAAATGAGTGAATGATTGAATAATTGAACAGATGTTTTTCTTTTAGAAAGATAGGGATGATGACCCTGTATGCAAGACAACAAAAGAGACTCAGATCTATAGAGTGAACTGTTAGACTCTGGGGGAGAGAGGGAGGGAGAGGGTGGGATGAGNNGACCCAGAGAGATGGTATGGGGTGGGAGATGGGAGGGGATTCGTGTTTGGGAACACATGTACACTCGTGGTGAATTAATGTCAATGTTTGGCAAAACCAATACAGTAATGTAAAGTAAACTAAAGTTAAAATAAAAATTAAAAAAAAATCAAATACAATTTTGCACCCCCCCCAAAAAAAATAAATAATTGAACAGATGGACAGATGGACAGAACTAAATAAAATGAGCATGTGCAGAGCAATGACAATAGTAAGCCTTGGTTCAAGGATTCTGATTTCTCCAATTCTATACATTTAAGGTCCTGTTTTTCCAGAAATGCATTATATTCCTTAACTTATATAGTGTTCTCATTTGATTCTCATGACTTTTTAAAACATATTGATTCCCTGTTAATTTTATAAGTAAGGAAATTGAAGTTCAGAAATGTTAAATAATTTGCCCTAGTTCATGCAGTAAGAACACGGCCAGATCCCTGTCAATCTGTGAGCCTTCCCTTCCTGCTCTCTCCTCTCTATCTCCCTACCTCTCCTGAGCAATATTATCTACTCCTGTGACATCAGTTAACATTATCACACTTATAGCAAAGAAGCCACTTCTCAGAGAACCCTTCATTGACCCCTGAACCTAAAATAGCTGCCTTGTCACTCAAGCACATCATTCTGCTTGATTTTCTTCATATCACTTATCACCAATCAATAGTTTCTTATTTATTTACTTTTTTTATGCCTCTCTCTTCTCACCTTAATATAAACTTCACCAAGGTACAAACCTTGTTATCTTGCCCAATGGCATCTTTCCAGTATCAAAAGTGGAATATTGTGGAAGTGTCAACAATATTTTTTGGTTACATAGCTCCTAGGCACAGTGGTAAAGAATCTGCCTGCAATGCAGGAGTTGCAAGAAATGAGAGTTTGATCTCTGGATCAGGAAGATCCTCTGGAAGAGGGCCTGGCAACCTGCTTCGGTATTCTTGCTTGGAGAATCCCATGGACAGAGGAGCCTGGCAGGCTACAGTCCAGACGGTCACAAAGAGTTGGACACAACTCAAGTGACCTAGCACACAGCACGCAGCTCCTAAGTTAATGTATAAGGTCCATACCTGTTTCCTGCGGTGTTCCCAGGTGGCCCTAGAGGTGAAGAACCCATCTATTAACACAGAAGACTGAAGCAATGGAGCATGCACATACTTGTTTCCTGAGCTACAGATTTGTTCATTTGGCAACCTTTTAGATTTCACCAATGAAGCATTCCATCGTCATCCCATATTGAAAGTTTACAGTAGAAAATCCATTCCCTCCATTCATCAGACTTGTTCTACATTGACTTTAACTCAATGAATAGTATCATTATCTGCCCAGTTCAGAACCTGAAGACATCCTGGATTTTTGTCTTTCTTATGACCAAGTGTCTGTTAGGTGGTCACTGGCAAATGAATGGTAGAAATATCATTAAATTAAATTACACCCATCAAAAGTCAAAGAATCGTTTTTATAAAATAATGATTATTTCCATTTAAATAGAAAATACCACTAAGTAGAAATACTTAAGTAATACATTAAAAATACATTAAGTAGAAATACCATTAAGTAGAAAATACCACCATTTAGGTATTTTATGACATTATTGGAACCCATGGACTGTATCCCACCAGCCTCCTCTGTCCATGGAATTCTCCAGGCAAGAATGCTGGAGTGGGTAACCATTCCCTTCTCCAGGGGATCTTCCTGACTCGGGGATTGATCCTTGGTCTCTGGCATTGCAGGCAGATTCTTTACTGTCTGAGCCACCAGGGATGCCCTTCATGGGTAATACCGATGAATTAAAGACTATGTATTATCTCAATAAAATTTGGGTTGTATGATCTTGAAGTAAGTCATTAACTTCTCTGTGTTTAATGTACTCTTCTGTCAAAGAGGGCTAACATAGTTAGGGTTAAAGGAGGGCTGTAAGGGTTAAGTGAGTTAATACATGTAAATAGATGGCTTAGGATAGGACAGTAGCTTTTGCTCTCCTGTGACACAAAACCCCCAGAAACACCTTTATTTCATGGAGTGTAGTTCTTTTGTAGGCGCCATCATGATCAAGCTCATCTATATCACTAATGTCAGCCTCATCATCAAGAAATGGCCACTCCCATCAATGACCCTGGTCCTCTGACCCAACCTTCATAACTAAGCCTACCTTATTCACTTCCTTCCTGAATATCTAAAGCTCCTGTAATCAGTTCCACACTCAATTGGATACTGTCTTAATGCAATTTAAAGGTTTTTTTAGCTTTTGGTTTTGGGGGGCAAGCCTCAAGAAATGGTCATTTTCTTGCCTTTATCCTTTCTACTTCTTTATAAAGTTGTCCTTCACTTTTCAATTATTAGCAATTTTAAGCTGATTCACCAATAGAAAGATTAAATAATGACTTCTGTCCTCACATATCCAGTAAAATCAGCTACTCTAAAGTCACTGTTGATGTTCTAATAGACCATCAAATGGAAAAGACACTCACTGGGGCAATTTATAATAGTGATCACATTTTCCTTAGAATTCTCTTTCTTTGAATAATGATTGACAATGCTTATGGTGGGTCCATTCTCTTTCCTTATCTGCCATCCATCAGTGAAGTTCTGGATCCTAGTTCTGATGCCCACCAAGACCTCATCCTTGTCATATCATCCACTAGGTATCAAGGCAAACCATTCAATATCACAGTAATCCAAGTCTATGCCCCAACCAGTAATGCTGAAGAAGCTGAAGTTGAACGGTTCTATGAAGACTTACAAGACCTTTTAGAACTAACACCCCCAAAAGACGTCTTTTTCATTATAGGGGACTGGAATGCAAAAGTAGGAAGTCAAGAAACACCTGGGGAAACAGGCAATTTTGGCCTTGGAATATGGAATGAAGCAGGGCAAATGCTAATAGAGTTTTGCCAAGAGAACGCACTGGTCATAGCAAACACCCTCTTCCAACAACACAAGAGAAGACTCTACACATGGACATCACCAGATGGCCAACACAGAAATCAGATTGATTATATTCTTTGCAGCCAAAGATGGAGAAGTTCTACACAGTCAGCAAAAATAAGACCAGGAGCTGACTGTGGCACAGATCATAAACTCCTTATTGACAAATTCAGACTTAAATTGAAGAAAGGAGGGAAAACCACTAGACCATTCAGGTATGACCTAAATCAAATCCTTTATGACTATACAGTGGAAGTGAGAAATAGATTTAAGGAACTAGACCTGGTAGATAGAGTGCCTGATGAACTGTGGACGGAGGTTCGTGACATTGTACAGGAGACAGGAATAAAGACCATCCCCACGGAAAAGAAATGCAAAAAAGCAAAATGGCTGTCTGAGGAGGGCTTACAAATAGCTGTGAAAAGACAGGAAGCAAAAAGCAATGGAGAAAAGGAAAGATATGCCCATTTGAATGCAGAATTCCAAAGAATAGCAAGGAGAGATAGAAAGCCTTTCTCAGGGATCAATGCAAAGAAGTAGAGGAAAACAACAGAATGGAAAAGACTAGAGATCTCTTCAAGAAANGGCTGGAGGAAGCACAAGCTGGAATCACAACTGCCAGGAGAAATATCAATAACCTCAGATATGCAGATGACACCATGGTTATGGCAGAAAGTGAAGAGGAACTAAAAAGCCTCTTGATGAAAGTGAAAGAGGAGAGTAAAAAACGTTGGCTTAATGCTTAACATTCAGAAAATGAAGATCATGGCATCTGGTCCCATCACTTCATGGGAAATAGATGGGAAAACAGTGGAAACAATGTCAGACTTTATTTTTTTGGGCTCCAAAATCACTGCAGATGGTGACTGCAGCCATGAAATTAAAAGACACTTACTTGAAAGGAAAGTTATGACCAACCTAGAGAGCATATTCAAAAGTAGAGATATTACTTTGCTAACAAAGGTCCGTCTAGTCAAGGCTATGGTTTTTCCAGTGATCATGTATAGATGTGAGAGTTGCACTGTGAAGAAAGCTGAGTGCTGAAGAATTGATGCTTTTGAACTGTGGTGTTGAGAAGACTCTTGAGAGCCCCTTGGACTGCAAGGAGATCCAACCAGTCCATTCTGAAGGAGATCAGTCCTGAGTGTTCTTTGGAAGGACTGATGCTAAAGCTGAAACTCCAATACTTTGGCCACCTCATGTGAAGAATTGACTCATTGGAAAAGACTTTGATGCAGGGAGGGATTGGGGGCAGGAGGAGAAGGGGACAACAGAGGATGAGATGGCTGGATGGCATCACTGTCTCGATGGACATGAGTTTGGGTGAACTCTGGGAGTTGGTGATGGACAGGGAGGCCTGGCGTGCTGCAATTCATGGGGTCGCAAAGTGTCGGACACTACTGAGCAACTGAACTGAACTGAACTGAACTGAGGTGTCAAGTTCCTCTCCAGTCTGAGTTGCATACCCTCACCTAAGCTGCAGTAGCATCCAGGGCTTGTCTAACAGAGGAGTCGTGTTTTACTTATCTGGCTTCAGATTGGCTTGTGATAGCCTTGAAGACAGGGATGATTATCTTTCATTTTGAGTAATAGAATGCTTGTTTCAATGTAGAACACATCACAATTCATTAATTAGGTCTACTTGTATCTCTTTTCAGATGTCTCAATGGGAAAATATGGATTTTCACACCTGAGTACTGCCTATCTTCAAATGTGGTCTTAAACCAAAGCCCAGTGGAATAACCCATGACTGAGTGGCAGAGTTTGACACTTGCCTGTCACCAACCCCTTCCAATATCCGATGGCCTCTCATATCACTGTCTATCCTGTTCCTCAATCCCTCATGCTGTTTCCTGACCACTGATTAGCTGCTCCTTGAATCCCCTTCTCTGGCTAGTGACCTGAGCTTTATTCCCTTGGCTGGCTTGCTGACACATACTCAAGTCTCATCTGATTTCTATTCCCTTAGGCCTGTGCACTCGGGCCTAATAAATGTACTATTTCTGAAGCATCGATAGGCGATGACATCCATGGCCACGTCACATTTGACTCAGTGTGTGTCCTGCTTTAAAGGACTTCTCCAGCCCAACAAATGGATCCCAAGGCCCAGGCCTCTTCACATGTGTGTCCAAAGGCAGATATCGTTCTCCTTTCAGTCAGTGATCAGTAACTTCCTGCTTTGCCTCTACCCATCCTGTGAGCATTCAGTGGGGCTTCTGGGCATACGTAGATGAATAAAAACCAGTACAGTTTCTGCCTTAAATGTGATCTCCGTCTGGAAGAACACAGACAGATGCAAGGACTTGGCACTGGAGGAGCCTCCCCATGAGTCATGGGGCCACCACTGTAGCACACCACAAATTGGTTGACAGGGCACTGTTTACATGTATGCCCTCCAGGCTCTTGTCTCATCTTTATGGAAACAGAATTTTGTAAAATTCCTGTCTCAAGACAGAAAGTACACAAGTATTCAATTAATGAATGAGCCACTATTAGATGATGACAACTAAAGCATTTCACATGTGACCAGTGTGTGGTTTCCTTCAGGGGATGTCTGAAGCCTGAAGAATGGTACCCTGAGCCACAAGTCTCTGCCCACTGGTGCTAAAACACAGTTCTTCATCCCTCTCTTAATCAATTAAGCATCAAAATTCATCTTTCCATCACATCTACCCATTCTGTTTGTGAAACTACAGAGGGAATGGAACTGAATAAAGTCCAGATTTATTCAGAAATATTCTGTCCTCAACGGATTCTCCATCTGGAAGAGCAGGAAGACAAGCAAATGTATATGATACTGTTCTGAGTTAAGAGCTATTAGAGGCTGTAGTAAACTAATAGAAAATATGTCCTCAAGGAAACTCAGTGGCCCTTGAAGACAGCAGCATCTCATAAAATTCTGGGCCCAAGATAGCGTATGATTATTGACCAAATGAAAGAATGAATGCATGGGTGAGCTAGTGGGGATGGGGAAAGGCTTGCTGGCGGCAGGCCTGGGGAGATGTCTGACAGGCTCTGGCTTTCTGATCCCTCTAGTTCATGTGCAAAGAAATCCTGGTGCAAAAAGAGTCTCCTCACCCCAGGTTGTGAAACTGACCACTTTGCATACATGGGCAGTACCTCATCCCTGGGAAAATATCAGGCCCTGGATAAAGGGGCTCCAGGGAGAGAGGAAGGAGTCACTTCACAGGAGTGGTGGTGGGAGTTGGGATGGGCTTAAGGATCCTGCAACTTGCAGAGGTCTTTTTCTCAGTATCATAATATTCTAGTTTATTCATTCAAAAAAATATCATTTTTGGGGGGATACATCTTACTCCCATCTGATGCCTTTGAGGTTAAGGATCAGAAAATGAGTGCACTACTTAGTGTCCTTTGGGGATAAGAAGGCTTACGTCAGTGGGTTTGAAGCCCATATAGGGAGTTGGCCATCATACCTCAGGGGAAGCAAAACAGACTGAGGAGACAGAGTATTCATTAAGGTTTGCTTACCTTCACATCAGTTTCCAGACGCCATTGTGGAACTGGATCCATGAACCTCCTATTTGTAGAGGAGAGATTTCTATGAAATCCAGGTGAAAGAAAATGAGAATGAATCTTTGAAATGGTGCATTGATTTCTTTTTTGTGTCTCTCAGGTTGGCTGAACTTCTCCTGAAATATACTTCCAGTAGAATAAGCAGCAGTGCCAGCCCCTCCCAAGTGTTCCCCAAAATGTCCCACCCAACTGCTTGCCCCATGTCCCTCTCCAGTCTCTTCCTGCTGTGGCCCCAGCTCTGGAGCTGGAGGCTGGGGGTGCGGCCGGCTGCCTGAGCCACTACAGGTTCCATCCCTTCTGCTGGGGCGGTATCATGATTGTTGTGAGTGTGAGCTCTCTGGGGGCTCTGGGGGCTGCAGGTTCTATGATGGGTGACTGCTGTTAACCTGGATCTTACCCACAGGAGAACAGCAATAGGAGGATCCAAGTAACACAGATCCACCAACCCCCTCCTTCCCCTCACAATCTTTCCTTCATTCTGGAGTTTGAGTTAAAATGTAGTCTTTGCACAGGGCTCATCCTTGTGCTCCCCACAAATTCCCTCTCTCCTCACCCTACACACCCTACCACCAAGCCCCAAATCCCACTAAGAGAAAAATTAAGTTTCTTCTTCTGCACCCTGCTCCGTGCCCTTGATGTCTCACACAAAGCCTCCCCTCCCTGCAGCTCTGCCTCACCCATGCCCGTGAGTGTTTCTCCAGATGACTTTGCCCAATTCAGGTACCAGCCATCCCAAGGAGCAGCCAGCTTTGTCCAGACCACCTCCCCAAACAAAGACCCCAGTGACTTTGTCCTTTAATGTGGAAAAAGGACCTTCTTCCCTTCTTTCAGTCCTGGGCTTGGGAGCTAGATATGCCGTGTGTGTACAGAGGCAGTGACTCTTATGCTTACTGTGATTTATATTAATTTAAAGAATGTTCATGACACGGGGTATATTTTATTTTTATGACATTCTTTGAAAAATAAGCGATAAAACACAACCAAGAGAATGAAGATATGAAGATATAAAGATTCAGAGATGCCAAACACAATATATTGAGAGCTGAGACCAAATCAGGAAACCCCCATCGCTTACTCTTTTAATTATTTCTACAGTCCCATGGTATGTCCTATATGATTTTATATTTAGAATAATTTTGTCCCATTGCAAACTGTTTCAGAAGTGATTATTTTTCCATTAGGTAAGCNCAGCTGTGATGTTAAGTAATTGTAATCATATAATGATGATAATAACAATAATAACCTTTATTGAAGGCCCTTTCATGTCTTGACTCTTCACATACTTTTTATTTAGCCTTTCCAATAATGTATGAGGCAAATATTGTTTACATTTTATGTATGATGAAACTAACTGAAGCTGAGCAAGAGTAAACGACTTGCTTTTCCAAGCTCTTGCTTGGAGGGTGAACCATAGGATAAGCCTGGGCCTGTCTGCCTGCAATGATCTTGCTATTTTCCTGGGGGCACTCAGCCTCCTAAGTGGGGTTTACTTCTTAAGATCAAAGTAGGCAAAGTGCTAATGGTGTAAGATGGTGCCTAATAGTAGTATAGGGTCACAATCCATTTCCTGGGTTAAGACACACAGTCTCTACACCTGCGTCCCTATTTTACTTCAGTTCCTCATACATTATACCTCACAGGGCAGCTAGAGCCTGATCCTGTCACATCTCTGCTTAAAATAGTTGCCAGTGATCTGGATGCAGACCTGAGGGCTCCTTTCTCCTGCTTCACAGGCTGCTTCCAATTCTGTGAATGTGCCGTAATCGCTCATATCTCCTATTCTGTCCCTTTGCACATGCTGTTCCTTTATTCTAGCATATTCTTCATCCTCCTTTGTTCCTACTTATCCATTAGGTCTTAGCCCATATTCATACATTCAGGAGAGTCTTTCCTGGACTCCCTGGCCAGGTTAGCATTCTCCCATTCCCTGCATTCTCAGCCCTAAGCAGCTCTCATTGCTCTGTAGACCTCTCCTGCCAAATACTAATCAGGGGCATCATTGGCTATTTATCTGTGTGGTAAGAACAGGGGCTACATTTGATGGCTCCTTATCTTAGCACTGTAACTCCAGGATGTAGCATAATGTTTTATACACAGTTAAACCCAGTAGCTGAATGAATAAATGCATGGATTGAAGAATTAATGAGTCAGCATCATTGATATTACCACCATCATTCCTTCAATCTATATTACTATAGAAATATTTTTTTAATTGCTCCAGCCCCAGGGGACATACATATCAAAATATATGTATAGTCTATCTGAAGTTGAAATTCACTTGGGGACCTTATATTTCTATTTGCTAAATCAGACAACTCTACCATAGATACTTGCCTTTTTGTGTTGTAAGTCATGCAATTTCATGTTTGGAAGCTCATAGTCTTATTTTCTCCAAAGATTTCACTTATTTTTAATTTTAATTTTTAATTGGAGGATAATTTCTTTACAATGTTGGTTTCTGCCATACAATGTGAATCAACCATAATTATACATATATCCTCTTCCTCGTGAACCTTGCTCCCACCTCCCTCATCTCACCCCTTTAGGTTGTCACAGAACACTGGGTTCAGTTCCTGGTGTTATACAGCAAGTTCTACTAGAGATCTATTTTATATATGGCAATGTATATGTTTCATTGCTACCCTCTCAGTTCGTTTTATCCTCTCTTTCCCTCACTATTTCCACAAATCTGTTCTCTATGTCTGTGTCGCTATTCCTGCCCTGGAAATAGGTTCATTAGTACCATTTTTTTTCTAGATTCCATATGTATGTGTTAATATATGATGTTGGTTTTTCTCTTTCTGACTTACTTCACTCTGTAACAGTTTCTAGGTTCATTCATTTCAGTTCAGTGGACTCAAATTCATTCCTTTTCACAGCTGAATAATAGTCTATTGTGTATATGAATAAGTACCCCAGTTTCTCCTTTTGTATTTATATTCTATTATTTATCTTTTGACTGTGCTGGGTCTTTGCTGGTGCATGGAGTGCTTTCTGGCTGCAACGCGCAGGCCTCTCATGGTGGTGGCCTCTCTTGTTGCAGAGCACAGGCTCTTGGGCACAGGGGTTCAGCAGTTGTGGTTCCTGGGCTCTACGGCACAGACTCAATAGGTGTGGTGCACGGGCTTAGCTGCTCTGCTGTGTGCGGGGTCTTCCAGGACCAGGGATCAAACCCATGTCTCCTGCATTGGCAGGTGGATTCTTGGCCACTGAGCCACGAGGGAAGCCCTTGTACCACGACTTCTTTATCCATTCACCAGCTGATGGATATCAAGGTTGCTTCTATGTCCTGGCTACTATAAATAGTGCTGCAATGAACACTGTCTCCCACTGGTTTCTATGTGCAGCTTTTTCTGTGGAGTGAGAAGGTAAAAACTTTGAAAAGTGGTGCCTCCTATTTCTTCTTTAAGTGCCTCCTTTCTATGCTCTTATGCTGTGCTTACACCAAAGCCTTTATCACACTGTATTACAGATGTCTGTTCGTTTATGTATTTTCCTTATTAGACAGTAAGCTCCTTGAGGACAGAAGCTATGAGTAGCTGTTCACAGAATGTTTGTTGAGTGGATGGAGGATGATTGATCTTAATTCAATTCTGGGAATCTGATAGGTGATCTGTAAATACTTGGTGAGTGACCTGGATTTAATAAGCTCCACTTGATGAACTAAGATTTATCCATTTAGCATAGGACATTTGAGATAATTACTACTAGTAGGGAAGATTTGAAAGAAGTAGTCATCACCAAGAAGAATACAATATTTCCTTGGATTACAGGTCACCTCCAGTGAACATGTCAGCCTGAATCATTGTGTTTCCAAGATGCTTGGAGAAGATGCCTGACTCAGGTTCAAGGAAAGGTTGTTCCCTAAAGAAATTATAGAGGGTATCCTGTATGGCAGGGAGGTTGGATCTCAAGGAGCTTGTGAGTCCACGCTCCATGAATGTGATTTAGTTGTCAGCAAGGCTTAAGGATGTATCTCTACTTATGTATGCATGTGTATGTACGTGATATCTATCTTGATTGAGAGACATCTTACAATATATATGCAAATGTACATACAGAAGCAAATATATATAAATATAAATATATATAATTTTTATTGAAATATAGTTCACATACCATACAGTTTATCCACAGAAAGTGTACAATTCAGTTTTTTTTTGTATGTTCACAGAGCTGTGTAGTTATCTAATTTTAGAATGTTTTCACTACCCCAAAACAAAATTCTGTAGCTATTAGCTGTCACATCTCATCCCCCTGAGCCTGACTTTCTGTCTCTACAGATTTTCCTCATCTGAACGTTTCATATTAATGGAATTATATGGTATGTGATCTTTTGTGACTGGCTTCATTCACTCAGTAGAATATTTTCAAGGTTTATTCATGTTGCAGCATGTATCAAAATTCAACACCTTGATATGGCCAATTAATACTCCATTGTATCTGTACACCACAAGTGTTTATCAGTTGGACACTTGAGCTGTTTATGCATTGTGGCTCTTGTGAACAATTCCATTATGAAACATTTATGTATACATTTTTTGAGTGGATGGTTTCATTTTGCTTGGGGGGATTTTCATTTTGCTAGGAGCGAGGGGGTTGGTGGATGATGTAGTAAGTAACTCTAGGTTTAAGTTTTGAAGCACTGCCAAATTGCTTTTCATAGTAGCTGTACCATATATATTCCCTCCAGCAATGTATTGAGGATTCCAGTTTCTATGTATCCTCCTTAACACTTGTTACTGCCTATCCTTTTTTTATTATAGTCATGCTAGTGGGTGTGAAGTNTTTCTTATCTCTCCTTGCTACTCTTTGGAACTCTGCATTCAAATGGGGATATCTTTCCTTTTCTCCATTGCTTTTTGCTTCCTGTCTTTTCATAGCTATTTGTAAGGCCTCCTCATACAGCCATTTTGCTTTTTTTCATTTCTTTTTTTTTTGGATGGTCTTGAACCCTGTCTCCTGTACAATGTCACGAATCTCCATCCACAGTTCTTCATGCACTCTGTCTATCAGATCTAGTCCCTTAAATATATTTCTCTCTTCCACTGTATAGTCATAAGGGGTTTGATTTAGGTTATACCTGAATGGTCTAGTGGTTTTCCCTCCTTTCTTCAATTTCAGTCTGAATTTGTCAATAAGGAGTTCATGATCCGAGCCACAGTCAGCTCCCGGTCTTTGCTGACTATATAGAGCTTTTCCATCTTTGGCTGCAAAGAATATAATCAATCTGATTTCTGTGTTGACCATCTGGTGATGTCCATGTGTAGAGTCTTCTCTCGTGTTGTTGGAAGAGGGTATTTGCTATGACCAGTGTGTTCTCTTGGCAAAACTCTATTAGCCTTTGCCCTGCTTCCTTCTGTACTCCAAAGCCAAATTTGCCCATTACTCCAGGTGTTTCTTGACTTCCTACTTTTGCATTCCAGTTCCCTATAATGAAAAGGACATTTTGGGGGGGTGTTAGTTCTAGAGGGTCTTGTAGGTCTTCATAGAACTGTTCAACTTCAGCTTCTTCAGTGTTACTGGTCAGGGCATAGACTTGAATTGCCGTGATACTGAATGGTTTTCCTTGGAAATGAATAGAGATCATTCTGTCGTCTTTGAGATTGCATCCAAGTACTGCATTTTGGACTCTTTTGTTGACTCTGATGGCTACTCCATTTCTTCTAAGGGATTCCTGCCCGCAGTAGTAGATATAATGGTCATCTGAGTTAAGTTCACCCATTCCAGTCCATTTTAGTTAACTGATTCCTAGAATGTCAATGTTCATTCTTGTCATTTCCTGTTTGACCACTTCCAATTTGCCTTGATTCACGGACCTAGCATTCCAGGTTCCTATGCAATATTGCTCTTTACAGCATCAAATGTTGCTTCTATCACCAGTCCCATTCACAATGGGTGATGTTTTTGCTTTGGCTCCATCCCTTCATTCTTTCTGGAGTTACTTCTCCACTGACCTCTAGTATCATTCTGGGCACCTACGGACCTGGGGAGTTCATCTTTCAGTGTCCTATCTTTTTGCCTTTTCATATGGTTCATGGGGTTCTCAAGGTAAGAACTGACTTTCATAATGTCATTCAAAACATTTGGTGGGCACCTTCTAGGAGCCTGGCTTTCTGCTAGGCACAGTCTTCTGCTACCAGGATGTTCATCATTTAATGAAGATATGAGACATATCAGCAAAGAAGTGCAATGCTTGTAGATTCTATAAAAGAAGACGATTCAGGGCCCCCAAATGGCTCATTTTACCTGTGTTTTTGGTGAAAATAGAGCCAAGTAAAACAGATAGAGACATTGGTATTTGAGCTAAATGTGATGAAGATATTTGTAGACATTGACATACAAGGCAAAGAGGAGTGGGTGGAGAGAGAGAGGGCAGAAGACAGTGCTCTGAGCAGAGGAAAGAATTTGGATAAAAGGCAGTGAAATGAGGCACCAGACTACATTGGGAGAAATTGTGAGGAATTGGCTATAGCTGAAGCCTTCTCAGTAACCAAAGACGGATTGGCAGTTGATATATCCTTGCCACTGAGCTGGCAAGGATATATTGATAACCCAGTGATGCTATCTTGGTAACATTCTGTGAGGCTGAGGGTCTGCTTAAGCAGGACTCTTCATTCAAAAGTATAATGACTGTCTGAGAGATTACTAACATTTAAAGTAGTTGGTTTAGTTCTGCCCTAGACTCTGAATATCATTTTGTGATGGTAAGAGTGTTGCAAGATAATAAATAGACTTTCAGAAGCCCCAAATTCTCTGCACAAGCAGATGCATAACTTACCTAGCTTAGATCCTGCCAATGAAACATACATAGATTACTATTCACTGAGCAACATTTTTAAATTTGCAAAATGTGAAGAAAAAAAAAACAACTTAGAGCAGAGATATAGCTCCACTTTGTGTCCTACTCTCTTGTTTCTATGCAACCCCATCTGAATATTTCCAACAGAAAAAGCAAGAGAGTTCCAGAAAAACATCTATTTCTGCTTTATTGACTATGCCAAAGCCTTTGACTGTGTGGACCACCACAAACTCTGGAAAATTCTTAAAGAGATGAGAATATCAGGCCACCTGACCTGCCTCCTGAGAAATCTGTATGCAGGTCAAGAAGCACCAGTTAGAACTGGACATGGAGCAACAGACTGGTTCCAAATTAGGAAAGGAGTATGTCAAGGTTATATATTGTCACCCTGCTTATTTAACTTATGTGCAGAGTACATCATGAGAAATGCTGGGCTGGATAAAGCACAAGCTGGAATCAAGATTGCTGGGAGAAGTATTAATACCTTCTGATATGAAGATGACACCACCCTTATCCAGAAAGCTAAGAAGAACTAAAGAGCCTCCTGATGAAAGTGAAAGAGGAGAGTGAAAAAGTTGGCTTAATGCTTAACATTCAGAAAACTAAGATCATGGCATCTAGTCCCATCACTTCATGGCAAATAAATGGGGAAACAGTGGAAACAGTGAGAGACTTTATTTTCGGGGGCTCCAAAATTACTGCAGATGGGGAATGCAGCCGAAATTAAAAGATGCTTGCTCCTTGGAAGAAAAATTATGACCAACCTAGACAAAATAATACAAAGCAGAGACATTTCCAACAAAGGTCCGTCTAGTCAAAACTCTGGTTTTTCCAGTAGTCATGAACGGATGTGAGAGTTGGACTATAAAGAAAGCTGAGTGCTGAATTGATGCTTTTGAACTGTGGTGTTGGAGAAGACTCTTGAGAGTCCCTTGGACTGCAAGGAGATCAAACCAGTCAATCCTAGAGGAAATCAGTCCTGAATATTCACTGGAAGGACTGATGCTAAAGCTGAAACTCCAAAACTTTGGCCACCTGATGCAAAGAACTGACTCATTTGAAAATACCCTGATGCTGGGAAAGACTGAAGGCAGGAGGAGAAGGGGATTATAGAGGATGAGATGGCTGGATGGCATCACCAACTCCATGGACATGAGTTTGAATAAACTCCAGGAGTTGGCGATGGACAGGGAGGCCAGGCTTATTGCAGCCCACAGGGATGCAAACAGTGGGATACAACTGAGTGACTGAACTGAACCGAACTCCAGTCTCTTTCCCTTTATCTCTCCTCTGCATCTTCACATTTCCTTGTATATCCATTCATTACCTCTATCACTATCTTTATTGTGCTTGCTTTCTCTTTTAACTTTCAATGTGTCTCTTAAAAGTTGTTGCAAACAGTTGCGGAGCTCTCCTGTTGAATATTAGCTTTTCTTTGTTCTCCTGATGTGTGCTTGTTTCATCATCTATTAACAGCCACATGGTGACAATCTGTGATACTATTTTTTTTGCCTTTACCTTTACCCTGGTTGACACATAGGTACTCTGTTGCTTAAATAGGCATATGACCTGTTGAAGATGGTCTTAGGGAGAAAAACTCAGTGGTACCCTGGGGCCAAGGTGAAACCCTGACTAATTCTTGAGGGGAGAAGTTATAAGACACTAGGAATTTGTATGGAAAGATTGGAAGATATCTAAATGACAAATATCACCACCATTTCAGGGATGAGTTCCAGAACTTCCACTATTAGAATGATGGGAGGGGAAAAGAAGTGAAAAGAAGATTGTGAATGATACAAAGGAAGAAGTCATATTGAATCTGTTAAAATATACATCTTTGCACACAAAGGACAAGTATTTATGGACTAGCTCTCAGGATTAAGGAATCAAGACTCCAGTAAATTCTTTTAAGGTTCAGCAAGCCAGTATCCTAAAGGATAATATAACTCTTGAAAAGGGTCTTATAGTATAATAAAGCATAGAATGCCTCTCTGTGTATCTGTAACTCAAGGCAATTTCATTTCATTATGTGTATATATACATACACATACATATACATATATATGATGTATTTATACATATGATATATATATGTGTGTGTGTGTATATATATATATATATATATTTCCTAAAGCCTCTATCTCTAGATACTTGACTAGAATCCTGATCCTGCCATTTTCAAGCTTGTGACCTATAACAAACTACTACTTCTTTGAAGTTTTGTTTTCCCAGTTATGAAATTATGATAATAACATGTGTCCCGCATGGCTATTTTAAAGACTGAGAGACTTAATGTATGTCAAATTTCTTACCCAAGAGACAGTTTTATAACAAGTGCTCAATGAATTATCTCTAGTTTTATTGTGCTTTTCAAGTTGCCTCCATCGTTTTAAAAATCAATGCAGGATTCAATAATTCCGTTCTGGTGGTCACACAGCTGGATTGTGTTTTCAGGCTTGCTTTTCCACGGATTCCCTGACTACCTTTAAGACCAATGCTACCCAAGTTCAGAGCACCTTGGCCAAATTGTGTGATAAGAGAAATAACTTCTCTGTCGTAGTGAAAGAGGCCTATCCTGAGGTTAGGTGTTGTTCCTTACCTTCAGAACAACAGGTGGGATCAGATAATTTCTGGGTCCTTGTTGCTCTGACTCTCTGAAAGTCTATGACCCCGCTTGAGTTTCGAATAATCTGGGGTATCTGGAGACCCCTTTGGAATGAATGATGGGATCCAGAACTCTGATTCTAAAGTCAGGCTGGTCTGGACTGAAATCTCCCCATGGAAAGGATTTCACAGCCATGACTGGGATGTGCACTGTAGGTCACAAAGCACTTTCATACCCATTATCTGATTTTATCTTCATGAGAACCTGGTGAAGTAAGTATTTTCACTCCCATCTTCATATGTGGAAACTAAAGCTCAGAGTAATAAACAGCGAATAAAGTGCTAAGTACTTTACACCAATTATCTCACTTAATTCATACAATACTCTTATGAGTTTTCTAATTCTTCCTTTTCTTCTTTATTCTTCTTCTTCCTCCTCCTCTTCCTCACTCTCCTCCTTCTTATTTTCCTTCTTTCCATTTTATAGATCTGAGGCTTATGCAGGTTAAGGAGCTTTAACCCCATTAGCAAATAGTAGAGTTAAGATTCAACCTATCTAACTTCTATCTTAAATGATTACTGGTTTATATAAACAGGTGAAATGACCCAGGGTTATTTCACTTTCCTTCAATTTCGCCAAAGAAACATAAGAGGAAAAATAAAACAATAAAAGGAAACTTACACTTGGAGTGACACTGTGGCTATAGAAAGGAATGATGGAGAATTGTAGAAAATAAAAGTACATGCCCTATTTTGTGGGGAGCGGGGGGCAGTTGTTAATCGGGTTGATGGAAGGTAGACTCATCTGTGCTGGATCTTTTGACTTTAGAAGAAAAGCTGAATGTCTGCAATCTTAAGTAAAATCTATTTCTAAATGCTAATGATTACTAATTATCTAAGTGAAAACTGTGGTTGCACAAAATGAAATGTTACCCCATCTTGACTGTATCTGGCTCACAGGATTATTCCTGTTCTGCACTGTGCTGTTTTCAAGGACCACTCCAAATAGCATTAGCTGTAAAACCATCAGGTTGCCAGCTCAAGGCTGGGATACAGCAGGCAACTATCAGTCCAGATACGCCTGTTGCTTATGATCTGCATTTACTCTTAGTAGATGTTCAAAGCTTTGAATATCATTCTTGTCTGGATGCTTCTGTATAAAATAACTGCCTCAATGCTGACTACCACTCAGGAAAATTGATTTACTTATCTTCATTTTGCAGATGAGTAAATTAATATTCAGGTTGGTTATAAAGGTCACAATTGCACATAGCCAACCTGAGATATAAGACTTAGCTCTAACCCAATATTCTCTTCATCCTGTAAAGCTTCCTCTATCTTTTAGGTGATTTTAATTATCTCTTAAAGAAAGGCAATGCCAAAGAATGTTCAAACTACCACACAATTACACTCATCTCACACGCTAGCAAAGTAATGCTCAAAATTCTCCAAGCCAGGCTTCAACAGTACATGAACTGTGAACTTCCAGATGTTCAAGCTGGATTTAGAAAAGGCAGAGGAACCAGAGATCAAATTGCCAACATCCGCTGGATCATCAAAAAAGCAAGAGAGTTCCAGAAAAACATCTACCTCTGCTTTATTGACTATGCCAAAGCATTTGACTGTGTCAAATTCCACCACAAACTCTGGGAAATTCTTAAAGAGATGGGAATATCAGACCACCTGACCTGCCTCCTGAGGAATCTGTATGCAGGTCAAGAAGCAACAGCTAGAACTGGACATGGAGCAACAGACTGGTTCCAAATTGGAAGAGGAGTACATCAAGGCTGTATATTGTCACCTGCTTATTTAACTTATGTGCAGAGTACATCATGAGAAATGCTGGGCTGGATGAAGCACAAGCTGGAATCAAGATTGCCAGGAGAAATATCAATAACCTCAGATATGCAGATGACACCACACTTATGGCAGAAAGCTAAGAACTAAAAAGCCTCCTGATGAAAGTGAAAGAGGAGAGTGAAAAAGTTGGCTTAAAACTCAACATTCAGAAAACTAAGATCATGGCATCTGGTCCCATCACTTCATGGCAAATAGATGGGGAAACAGTGGAAACAGTGACAGACTTTATTTTGGGGGGCTCCAAAATCACTGCAGATGGGGACTGCAGCCATGAAATTAAAAAACGCTTGCTCCTTGGAAGAAAAATTATGACCAACCTAGACAAAATATTACGAAGCAGAGACATTACTTTTCCAACAAAGTTCTGTCTAGTCAAAGCTCTGGTTTTTTCAGTAGTCATGTATGGATGTGAGAGTTGGACCATAAAGAAAGCTGAGTGTCAAAGAACTGATGCTTTTGAACTGTGGTGGAGAAGACTCTTGAGAGCCCCTTGGACTGCAAGGAGATCCAACCAGTCCATCCCAAGGAAATCAGTCCTGAATATTCACCGCAAGGACTGATGCTGAAGCTGAAACTCCAAAACTTTGGCCACCTGATACAAAGAACTGACTCACTGGAAAAGACTCTGACACTGGGAAAGACTGAAACCAGGAGGAGAAGCAGATGGAAGAGGATGAGACGGTTGGATGGCATCACTGACTTAATGTACATGAGTTTGAGTAAGCTCTGGGAGTTGGTGATGGACAGACTAGAGTTTTGCAGTCCACAGGGTTAAAAATAGTTGGACACAACTGAATGATTGAACTGAAGTGAATTATCTGTTATTTAATTTAAAGAGGGAGTTTTCCTCTGTTTTCTCTACCTGGTTAGAATCTCAGACAAGAAGGAATGTAGGGGCCTGGAATCATCTTTCAAGAGAAAAGATGTCTTTGCCACGCCTTATCATCCCCTTAACCAGGTCTTCTAGGGATGGAGAAAAAACTGACAGTGTGAAGAAGGAGGAAGAAAACAAGGACCTGCTCCTTCATAGTTCAGAGGCTTTGACACTAAGGTGAGACACTCCCACATTCTCCAGGTGACTGCAAGGACAAACATACAGGGAGGTGACTGGCTGCTGGAATTGGGTGATGCCCGGCAGATGCCAACCAGTTGTCTCATGGTCTAAGCCAGACTCAGAAGCCTTTATATACAGTCTCGTCTCCAGATTCCTCAGCCTGAATGACTGCTTGCCTGTGAGGAGGGTGAGTCTAGGGGTTGGGTTTTGGGATTGGGGTCTGGATGATGCCCATGGGGTTCCCAGATTCACAAGGATGGGGCATAGTGAGGACAGACCCTGGGGCCAGAAAAAGAGAGGTACTCCTTCAGAGGAGAAGAGTCTGGAGGGCTTTTAGAGGATGGAGGAAGAATATCTACGGAGTTGGGTGAAAAGCTGGGACACTGAAGTCAGTGTATTTGTCTTGGATTACCATGGACTTATCTGTAGGTACCATTTTCTTGCATCAGGACCTCTTTCTCTGGAAAAGATGCATTATTAATTTACATCTTGTGAGCAGACGTGTGTAAGAGGGTTACCTTCCTCGAGGACATGTATACTTAGACAGGCTGTACAAATAGACAGCGGAAGGCTTTGCTCTTCATTGTAAGTATTTCAGTATCTCAGGAGCTCACGGAGATGTGTTTGAGATGTGGACTCACTGTCAAAACAGTCTCCGTGCTGTGCTGGTCACTGGGCTGATGCCCGTGAACAGGCAGATTTGAGGAGGACAGAGGAGTGGGGATGGCCCTCAGTTTCTCCCTGGCTAAGTATGCTGTTGGGGAGCATGCCTGCACCCCCACATCATGTTTGTAAGACTCTGCTCTTTAGAGCTTTATGTGTGCCTGAATGTTAGTCTTGTGATTTAGGAAACTTGCACTTTCTGGGTCATCCCATTTTAGGTAACTGTGCCTTGCCTCTCAGAGGGGCTGGGGAGAAAACATTTCTGAAACTAGCAGACTGTCCCAGTTGAGGTGACTGACATCAGGAATCTGCCTAGGTAAGTTTCCCAGGTGGTCCTGAGCCTTTCCAAGGTTGGTGTATTTGGTATGTGCGTGTTTTGCGTATGTCCACGAGGGCTTGTTTAAGTAAATTCACCTGAAAAGATTGAATAGAGAGAAACAAACATTTTATGCTGGGTTTGAGCTGTCCGGTAAGTGACTGGATCCTCTAATCTACAGTGGATACTTTCTTTGAGCGCAGATGGTACCTGAGTGCATGCGTGCAGTCACACAGTTGTGCCTCACTTTGTGCAACCCTATAGACTGTAGCCTGCCAGGCTTCTTTGTCCGTGGGATTTTTCAGGCAAAAAGAATACTGGAGTGGGTTGCCATTTCCTCTTCCAGGGCCTCTTCCTGACACAGGGGTCAAACCCGTGTCCCCTGCACTGCAGGCAGTTTCTTTACCGCTGAGCCACCTGGGAAGTCCTGAGGGCTTGCTCCCATATGTACCCTTTTGCATGTTTGCACATATGTGCAAGTTGCCAGCATGAGTGCTCAAGGACATCCAAGCTCCTGTGGGTGTGGAGTTCCCATTTTGGGCTACAGCCTTGGAAGGAAGGTTTCTCTCTACTTCATATAAAGCTCCCTCCCACCTCTTCAGTTCAGTTCAGTTCAGTCGCTCAGTCATGTCCAACTCTTCACGACCCCATGAATCACAACACGCCAGGCCTCCCTGTCCCCACCTCTTAGGACTTGATGAAGTGAAGGCATTCTCTTGTCATCAGCGCCCTCTTGTGCTGGACGCTGGAATGCCCATTTGCAGTCCTTTGAAGCTCCCTCAGATCAGGTCTTTTGGAAGATTCAAGGCAGATTTTGTGGGCAATGGTGACTAATCTTGGGTCCAGCTCACTCTGTAAGGACTCTTGGGTACAAGTTGAAGGTATGGGAGGAAAGGCCAGGAAAGAAGCAGGGTGTCTTCCCCTTGGTCCTGGTCACCACTCCCCAGCAACTCTCACCTTCCTGATCTTGGTCTTTCTACCCTCAGGTCTGCTTACCTGTCTGCATCAGAACCATGTGTGACCAGCAGCAGATTCAGTGTTACCAGCCGCACCCCCAGTATTGTGTGACATGTTCCCCATTCTGCATCTCCCAATCCCCTTGTGCCAACAGCCAGGTGGTGGTCCAAGCCCCGTGTGAGATGCAAATTGTGGAGTGCCCTGCACCATGCCCAGTTCAAATTCCCCAGGTAAAATGCCAGGCTCCATGTCAGTCTAAAACTACAGAGGTGAAGGGCCAAGCTCCATGCCAGTCTAAGACCACCCAGGTGAAGGGCCAAGCTCCATGCCAGTCTAAGACCACCCAGGTGAAGGGCCAAGCTCCATGCCAGTCTAAGACCACACAGGTGAAGGGTCAGGCTCCAAGCCAGCCTCAGATTACATGTGTTCAATGCCAGGTTCCGTGCCAGTCTGAAGTTTCCTATGTGCAGTGTGAAGGCCCATGCCCTGTGCAGACCTGCTATGTAGAATGTGCTCCAGTTTGTTATACAGAAACTTGTTATGTGGAATGCCCAGGCCAGAGCTATGTACCCTGCCCGGCACCTCAGCCTGTCCAGACTTATGTAACAGGTCCCCTGGTGTGCCAGCCTCAGGGAAGATTCTCCACCCAGTGCCATTATCAGGGCTCCTACAGTAGCTGCGCCCCGCAGCGCCAGTCCCGGGCTTCATTTAGCACCTGTGAGCCCCAGTGCCAGACCTGGGGCTCTTATGGGAGCTTTCCTGCACAGAGTCGCTCTCGGAGCGCCAGCAGGTGCCTCCCTCCTCGCCAGCTGCAGCCTTCTTACCGCAGCTGCTCCCCACCGCGACGTTCCGAGCCCTACTACAGCAGTAGCTGCCTGCCGTCAAGATGTTCTCCGGGCTCCTATAACTATTGTACCCCACCCCGCCGCTCTGAGCCCATCTATAGCAGTGACTGTTCTCGGCCTCCCACTTTGGGCTGCTCTCAGAGAAGTGGACCCAAGTGCCGAATAGAGATTTCCTCCCCTCGCTGCCCCAGGCAGGTTCCCCCTCAGAAGTGTTCTGTTCAGATTCCTCCCATCAGACGCTGCCCTGAGAGTTGTGCCCCACGACCCTCCTGGGGTACCTCCTGCCCGGATCTGAGACCACAGGTAGAGCCGTGTCCACTCCCAAGCTTCCGTCCTCCGCGGCGTTTGGACCAATGTCCAGAGCCATCACTGCGGCGAAGTCCACCTCCTGCTCCGTGCC
Organism: Redunca redunca; assembly: GCA_006410935.1. Taxonomy (NCBI): domain Eukaryota; kingdom Metazoa; phylum Chordata; class Mammalia; order Artiodactyla; family Bovidae; genus Redunca; species Redunca redunca. Next base: position 453,215 of record SJYQ01000624.1, on the reverse strand, counting down.
CACGTCCAATTCCGGCTCCACGTACGTGTTTGCGTCCAGAGCGGTGCGTAAGTCCAGAGTTCCGCCCCTGCTCTCCACCACGGCGACTTTCGGAACCCTGTTTGTATCCAGAACCACGTCCAGTGCCATATCCAGCCCCGCGTCATCCTCGGCCAGTGCAGTGTGATCTTCCAGCACCGCGTCCATGTCCGCAGCCCTTTGAGCGCCAAGAATCTTTTCCACTTCCGGAGCCAATTCCGCTTCCATCGCCCTGCCCAAGCCCAGAGCCCTGTGCGGAGCCCCGACGTTGTCCCAGTCCCTGGTCAGGTCCAAATCCAAATCTATGCACAGGAGACCTAGGCTGTCATGAGTCCAGTCCACACCACCTGGACACTGAGGCCCCCATCTGTGGCCCAGCTGGTTATAACTGGCAGCAAGACAGTGAGCTTAGATTTAGACCTTGCGATGTAGGCCTTCAAGAGTCACGGGGTCTTGGTGGTTGTGGAGACCAAGGAGACGTCAGAGTTGGGGTGAAAGGTGGAACCCGTGGTGGAGCAAAGGGTGCCTACTTTTAAAGAAAGCACGGCTAAGATGGCCTTACCTCTTGTCCTGAAAATGTTGATCCTCCATTCCCAGCAGCTGCAATTTACAACGTTTTCTGGTTTGTATCTCTTCCAAGACTTTCAGAGCCTCCCTGCTGCAAAAATGATGTCCAAACTCCTTTGCATGCCATCTCAGGATCCACACCTGGGTCTCAAGACACCTCTTTAGCCTCACATCTGACTCCTCCCCAAACACATCCTCCTTTCTAGCCAGACCAGTCTTGCCACCATGCCACATCTTGGGTGTTTCCCAAGACATCCCTTTGGGGTGCCTGCCCCCAAGCCTCTGTTCACTCTTTCTTTCCCTACTACCTGGACCACTTCTCTGCTACTCCCAGCATCTAAAAATCCAACCTGTATTTCAAGACCTATTTCTTGGAGCCTTTTGTATTTTTGTTCCTCTCTGCAGGAGCCTGGACTGATTCCCTAGAACTCGTTGCATCATCCACACCATCCATTTAGCAACTGCCTTGCAACATCTCTTGAATTGTTATTTAACTTTTCAGGTGTGTCTGTCTTACCTGCCTAGCTAGGTTGTAAACTCCTATTGGAGTGGAGTCAGAGTATCCCCAAAGTCCTGTGCTTCTCCTGGGGCAGGCAGCTCCTCAGCAAGTATTCTCGGTTTGCAGCTTGAGCTATGATCTGTCCTGATGCACAGCCACAGGCCTGGAGACAAGAGAAAACCATGTAACAATAAAGATGATGATACCCTCACAGCCTAAGTCCTGCGTGATGCCTGTGTTCTTACTCCTTCCTGACTCTCTGGGATGAGTTTTTTTTTTCTTCTTGGGTTTATTTTATTCATGGTCTGAGCTTTCTTTAGCCTAGACTGAGTGGGCTGCCTTGTCGGTTTTCCGTCTACCATCAGTATCCCTGGCCCCTGCTGGGAATGGGTGGATGAAGGGGATAAGGAATAAGGGAACAAGGAGTATAACTCTTGCTCCTCTATTTAGAGGTAAAGTTCTCAGGTGAGGGTTGGGTAGGTCACTCAACTCTGGGGCCTTAGTCATAGCCATGTGACCTCTGTGGAGTCAAGGAGGGGAGGAGGGAGTATGGGATAGGCTCTCTGGGGTCCTTTGCACAGGACACACTCTTGTTTGGTTCAGAATGAAAGATTAGCTTTTTTTTTTATTTTTTTGACGCAATAGAAAAGGACACATCTGAGGCTGAGTTTGCATTCCTTGATTGCTCCCAAATCCCATCAGGCATGGGTGGTTTGGGGTATATAAAGGTAAGGCTTAGAGAGGCAGGAAAGGGGGAGATGCCTCTGCCTCCCTGCAGATGAGATGGATACCACACAGGATGCTGGGAAATGATTCTGGGATGGGCTTCCCTAGAGAAGAGAGTGCCCCGAGGCCACCTTGGTCTTAGAAGATGAAAGTCTCCTCTTAGGAGGACAGCACGGCTGGCTTTGGCTTAGGCAATAGTGCCTTCCTCCACACAGGCCACAACACCACAAGATCCCATAGCTCTAGATAAACAGTCTGGAACCACAGATCCAGGGCCAGGCTCTTCAGATGTCTTCCCCTCACCCAAGGGATCCAGTCCCTCAGTGTCAATGATGAAGACCCAAGAGACCACATAGTAAAACCCTGTGTTGTACAAAAGAAAAGGCTCTTATGTGAAATCCACTCATTCATTTTTAAATTGACAAATATTCACTGCTTATCTGCTAGGAAGGTACTCATAAAAGGGAGAGACATAATGCTTATTTGCTGTCACAGCTTAGCACACTGATTCTCAGAGTGGTACCCAGAACAGTAGCATCAGCCTCACCTAAGACCTTGTTAGAAATGCATATGTATCACTCCAGACCTATTAAAGCAGAGAATCTGAGAGTGAGGCCAAGAAAACTGTTTTAACCAAGCCTCCAGGTATTTATTTTACTTTCTTTCCCAGATATTTCTGATACCCAATAATGTTTGGTCATTATTGATTTAGTGAAATGCCTCATGCAGGTAGAAAATAAATATGTATATGAATGTGCGTTGGATGTGTATATATGTATATTGTATGTATATGTATATATATGTAACTCTCTAATTTCTACAACAGTCCACCACAAAGACATTATCAACTTACCATTTGACAGAGGTGGAAACCTAATACCACAGGATTTCTGTGACTTGCCTAGTTGTGCAGCCAGATGTCATTCACAATCTATACTCTTTCTTGTTACACATGGTCCCACCCATCTTGGTTACAGCCTCTTCCATAGATCTTTCCTGTATCACCTAAGTCATTTTTCCAACAACGTTTTGGAGTTGTCTCACAGGTTTTTCTCCACTTTCACCTTGCTTCTTCTCTGGAAATCCAGGGTCCTCTGGAACTGCACTTGCTCTGTGGCCTAGGCCCCAGAGGTCTGGCTGGGCCCAAATGGCTCCGATGGGCATCTGAAGGTTTCCATCACCCAGGCCCTTGAGTTGGAGTGAAGATAGCAGGACAGGGAGAGGCCTGGAAGCCCCAGATGGCAATTTTCATTAGATCTTGCCCCTGTTGTCACAAACACACTACTGACAGGAACCCCCTTGTCTGGGGGGAGGTGGGGAACAGCCGCCCCCCACCCCCAACCCAGGTACAGAAGAAACTCAGACAGGCTGGGAGGGAAGGGCTTTCACTTCTAAGAAAGTGCTCCCTCTGCAGGTGCAGGAGAAGGTCATGGTGCAGGCTCTCGATTACAGTGTCCCACTACCTGTCCTGTCCTCAGGGGACAGGCTCTGGTCCCCAGGATAACTAGGCCTGGATATGCAAAGGGATTGGAAGATGGTAGAATATAGGGGTCCCTGGGTGAGTCAGCCTGGGGTTGAGCCAGGGAACCCCTGACAGCCTGGTGCCCCCTGGAAGACCGAGACTGTGATGCCATCTCCCAGTAGCCAGAGGGGCTCAAGGTCCGGCACTCCTCTCTTCCAGCACTAGTCTGAACTGGCCTCAATGGTCCTCCACTTCCTCTGACAGAATGCCCTGCCATGAGCAGCCAGGCAGGCCCACAGTGAACAGTCACAGCCTATCTATGGCACTCAGAAAAAAGGGGTACCCAGGAGGGTGTGTGTTACGTGTCCTTTTGGGGGCTTTACATGTTTCTCAGTATGTCCGTTTGGCTGTTGTTTCTGTCTGTGTGCTTTAGAAGCTCAGGGCTTTTAAAATGCATCTGGCAGTGGGGACCGGGGACTCAGAAGCAAGGTTCGGGATACCCTGCAGTCATTCACCACTGGCTTTGGATGGTCTTGAATGGTCATCTCCTCACTCCCCACCCTCCATCTCTTCGCTGACGACCTGCCTCCCAGATCTCTCTCTCTTTTCCTTTTACATCAACCATTTGAACAAAACTTAAAGTGTCTCCTGGACCAGGGCTGAACATTTCAGAGGAAAAAAAAAAATCATTCATAAAATGCTTTAAAGGTGTTCAAAGACCTGTGAAAGACTCCGCTTGAATTCCATACCAACCTGAGGAAACCCACTTGTTGCACAGTATCATTCCCATTTAACAGTTTGATGAACAATTGCTAGAAATGCTACTGCACTAGCCAAGTCACAAGCAATGTGAGGCAAAGGTCAGCCAAACCTCTGTGCCTAGCATCCAGTCATGCTGCATCAGAATGAGAGCCCAGTTTCCAGAGATGAGGGCTAAGTAGTCCAAGGGAATGTAAGAAACTGGGTCTAAGGCTCAGGTCTCGTTCCTTGGAATCCTCCTTCTATCTCTCTGCAGTTCTCCTCTCTTTCCTTTCTTCTAAGCCTCCCTTCTTATTGCAAAATTCATACTGAAATTGAAAAAAGTGGAGAAAACCACTAGACCACTCAGGTATGACCTAAATCAAATCCCTTACGATTATACAGTGGAAGTGGCAGACAGATTCAAGGGATTAGATATGATAGACAGAGTCCCTGAAGAGATATGGACAGATGTTTGTGACATTGTAGAGGAGGAAGTGCCCAAGACCATCCCCAAGAAAAAGAAATGCAAAAAGGCAAAATGGTTGTTTGAGGAAGCCTTACAAATAGCTGAGAAAAGAAGACAAGCTAAAGGTCAAGGAGTCAAGGAAATATACACCCATTTGAATGTAGAGTTCCAAAGAATAGCAAGGAGAGATGAGAAAGCCTTCCTCAGTGATCAATGCAAAGAAATAGAGGAAAACAATAGGATGGGAAAGACTAGAGATCACTTCAAGAAAATAAAAGATACCAAGGGAACATTTCATGCAAAGATGGGCACAATAAAGAACAGAAATGGTATATACCTAACAGAAGCAGAAGATATTAAGAAGAGGTGGCAAGAATACACAGAACTGTACAAAAAAGATCTTCATGACCCAGATCACCACGTTGGTGTGATCACCCACCTAAAGCCAGACATCCTGGAATGTGAAGTCAAGTGGGCCTTAAGAAGCATCACAATGGACAAAACTAGTGGAGGTGACAGAATTCCAGCTGAGCTGTTTCAAATCCTAAAAGATGATGCTGTGAAAGTGCTGCACTCAATATGCCAGCAAATTTGGAAAACTCAGCAGTGGTCACAGGACTGGAAAAGGTTGGTTTTCATTCCAATCCCAAAAAAAGGCAATGCCAAAGAATGCTCAAACTACTGCACAATTGTACTCATCTCACATGCTAGCAAAGTAATGCTCAATATTCTCCAAGCCAGGCTTCAGCAATACGTGAACCATGAATCATTACAGATGGTGATTGCAGTCATGAAATTAAAAGACACTTGCTCCTTGGAAGAAAAGCTGTGACCAACCTAGAAAGCATATTAAAAAACAGAGACATTACTTTGCCAACAAAGGTCCATCTAGTCAATGATATGATTTTTCCAGTAGTCATGTATGGATGTGAGGGTTGGACTATAAAGAAAGCTGAATGCCAAAAAGAATTAATGCTTTGAACTGTGGTGTTGATGAAGACTCTTGAGAGTCCCTTGGACTGCAAGGAGATCAAACCAGTCTATTCCAAAAGAAATCAGTCTTGAATATTCATCGGAAGGACTGAGGCTGAAGCTGAAACTCCAATACTTTGGCCACCTGATGGGAAGAACTGACTTACTGGAAGAGACCCTGATTGAAGGCAGGAGGAGAAGGGGACAACAGAGGATGAAGTGGTTGGATGGCATTACCGACTTGATGGACATGAGTTTAAGGAAGCTCCAGGAGTCGGTGATGGACAGGGACGCCCGGGGTGCTGCAGTCCATGGATTCACAAATAGCTGGACATGACTGTGTGACTGAACCAAACGGAACTGAAGCCTCCCTCCTTGAGATTAGCGTCCTCACTGTCAAATGAGGAAATCAAGTCCCTTAGGGGCTGTCTTCACACCAGGTAAGTTTCCATAATTCCTCTTTGTTACAGGCACAAGGCTAAGGTGCAATAAGCTGGGAACCCACTTAAAGACATGGAATCCAGGAACCAGCCCAGAACTACTGAATTTGAATTTCCAGCAATGAAATCTTGGACTGTAGATGAAAATTATTCTAATCAGCTGGTTGGGGAGACCATTGCCACAGTGAACAGCCAGGGGTCTGAGCTTACTCTATACCTACAAGGAATGTTAAAGTTTGTACATATCTGGGTACAACATGAGTAAAATGTGGACATGATGGCAATAGGGTGCTGACCATTAAGCTTTCTTTTTTTTTTGCGGGAGGTTTTAGGTAATTATCCTCTGTGTGGAGTCAAATTTATACTCAGTCTAGAAACACCTTAAGATAAAGTACTTCTTCCTTTCTCTCAGTTAAACCCCCAGCCCCACTGCCACTAAAAATACTTAAAATGGAGCACTTCTAAGTGGCTGATGAAGGGGTGGGGTGGTGTCCAGTATATGTAAGATGCTTTTGCTGGGATAGGAGAAGCCAAGTTTTGGCATATCTCTCCTTTACCCAGGAATTTCCCAAATATTAAGAGGGAGAAATTCCACACTGCATAGTTTGTCCAACAGATCAGAATAGTCCAGGATGAATAAGCAAATAGAACTGTCATGCGTAAGGAAGTAGCTTGGCTGTTCATAATGGTTTAGCTAGGTGTATGGCAGAAATCAGAAGGCAGGCAGTGCACAACGAGTAGATACCTTGTTGACAAATGGGAGAATGGCCAGGTGGTGAGCAAGATTTGGTCCTTGGCCACAGAATACTCCTGATTTCTGACATGGTTGGACATCCCAGGGGATCCACATGCCTATGTCCTGAGACTAGGAAGGAAGAGAGGGTGATGGTGATGCATGATGACTCATGTTTTTCCCCATCACCAGGGACAATCAAAATCATTCCTCCAAAAGAAGAAGCTCCCTGACCTGGAAGGTTAAAGTAGAAGTACCTAGAAGCCTAGAAATAACTCAAGATGTGCCAAACCTGCCCACCACATTCCTCACTACATCTTATCACGGGAGCCCTGAGCAGGGGTAACACCTTCCCTCTGTTCTCCAGTACTAAACAGCTATCAGGGAAAAAAATCACGTATCAACTTGTATCAACACATCCATTCATTTGGCAAATCTTTATGGAGCCTCAGTGCTCTGCCAGGAGCTGTGCTTATTCCAGGAGAGGCAATGGTGAGCCAGGCAGACCCTGTTTGTCTCGCCAAGAGGTTAAGAGACAATAGAGGTCATAAGAGTTTCAGTGTGGGGGCACAGGGTACTGAGGAAGCCCACTGGAGGGGCACTTGCGGGGGCTAAGTGCCTGGAGGAGGCAGCTATGATCAGCAATGTGAAGGGCAAGTGGGAGTCATCTAATGAATGGAGGGAAGAGGACCTGTGTTCCAGACAGAGATGATAATAGGCGTGCTGTCAGAGCAAATGGCATGATGGTAGAAGCCCTTGGAGGGGTACTTCTTCCTTCATTGACCATCTCCTCGGGTTCCTAACACTTTTATGGTCCCCAGATTCCACTCTTATCCTGCTCTAATGAACTTCTTATCAGCCTCTTAGAGAAACACTTGAGAAGAAATTGACTGAACTTCCAGGTGTGGAATTCAAGGGATGGGGAAATTGAAGAGTAGGCAGTGATTCAACACAGGTTAGAATAATGGACTTCATCTGAAAAGATAAAATATAGTTAAGATAAATGTGAAGTTATGAATTTAATTTAAATGTTAGCCACACTTAAGATAGAAGATGAGTTAGTATTTATAAATCTGCACATATGGAGAAAGCATGGTTGATTACAACTTAATACAGGCCAAGAGTGAGATTATCTGTGGCAAATGGTGATGAATTCTTGTTCTTTTAGTTAGGCATGAGTGTGCTGCTCTGCTTGGCACACACAGTGCACACCTGGGTACCTAGTTTGTTCAGCTCAGATCAAATAGGAGTGAGGCTAGAAGATGAAGTGCCAGCCACCACTTGAAGAGGAAGCCTACATTCTTACTCATATTCACCCCTTGAAAAGATACTATGATTTGCTCCAGTTTATACACAGTCTCTCTCTTTCTCTCTCTCTCTCTCTCTCTCTCTCTCTCTCACACACACACACACACACACACACAATCTAGCAAGGTTGACTAATTTATCTGGTCACACATTAAGACCTGATAATGCTTACTCCCAAACCCAAGAGACATGGGTTTAATCCCTGGGTTGGGAAGATCCTTTGGAGTAGGAAATGGCAACCAACTCCAGGTTTATTGCCTGATAAATTCCATGGACAGTGGAATCTGGTAGGCAGGCTACAATTCCTGGGGTCACAAAAAGTTGGACACAACTGAGCACTGACACACATGCACGCACGTGCGCACGCGCGCGCACACACATACACACACACACATCCTCTATCTGTGCAGAGCCCAGCCTCCTCCCTCGATTGTCCTGCTATTTTTATCTGGGAGTATTGGTTCACCGGAAACTAACTCCAACTCCCCAGGGGCCCATCTATCTCCTGCCTCAAGCTGGGTCAAGTAGAGGGGCTTGGAAGAAAAGAAATTGAAGTAAAGGGACATGGAATGGCAGACAGAAGAGGGATAAAGTGATGGTGCTGGAAAATGGCTGAGGCAAAACACTGAATCTAGAAAGAGTAGAAGTTTTGAGATCAGAAAGTTCAAGTACCAGGGTGGATGCTGGGTTTAGGGATACTGAGATGAGCAGCTATCGCAAATGACCATCAGCTTATTGATGCTGTGCCGCCGGTTTGCCACTGGTGCGTCTCCTTGGACCAGCCAGAGGGACAGGTGGTACCAGGGAGAAGAGGCTCTCCGTTAATCAGAGACATCTTTTCGGCTTGAATGGAGATTGAGCCCTTAGTCACTCGAAGGCCTCCTGACTTGACCTTGCCTGGATAAAAAGGCTGGGTTGAACAAACATTTCATTCATCATTTATTTCCACAGCATCTCATTTGCATTCTTCAGAGGTTTGTTTTATTCAGTCAGGAATCCACGAGCTTTTTCCAATGAGTGTAGTCTTAATCCTCCAGTAGCAAACTATATTGACATTTGTTGTTTTTAGTCTCTAAGTTGTGTCCAGCTCTTTGCAACCCCGTGGCCTGGGCTCCTCTGTCCATGGAATTTCCCAGACAAGAATACCAGAGTGAGTTGCCAGGATACAAATACCACAGACCTATTTCTTATCTGAACCCCTTGGCACCAAAAAAATTTGGGACATTTTTAAAAAGGAGGATAGTCAATAAATATAATTTATTTGTGATAGTAATGCTGCAGGAATACTTCAGAGTTGGCCATGTACAACCCCAACACCATGGATTTTGTTGACCTAAAACAGACTGCCAGCTATTTCTCCAGCAAAGATGAGTTTATTTGGGATCCTTGGTGAATTGCAATGTGGTGTCTGCAACCATGGGGAGTCACGTACAAATCCCTACATGGTGAGAAAAGGAGAACACTTTTACAAAGGGGAAAAGGAAGTTGGGAGGGCTGTAGTTAACAAGAGTCCATGGTTTTTCATTGGCTGAGTCCTTGCCAGAAAAGAAGACTCTTTTTCTTCCTGTTGGGCTCTGTTGGCCTTGCAGGGCAGGAGAGCTCCCCCTGGTGGTGCCAGCCTCTATTAATTGAGGTATTCACATTATTTTTTACAAACTCAAACCAAGGAGTCCACCACATCTTGGGGAGGCAAGACATGTAGCCCAGATCCTCCACACCCCATGGCTTCAGGGTTCCCTCGGAGAGGTCATTTGTATTTCTGCAACAGAACATAGGAACATTCACAGTAAGGTGAAGAGACCTCACTGTCAGCTCAGTTCAGTTTTTTTTGCCACCAAATGACTGTCATAAACAATCAGACAAGAAATTCAGTTTTTGAAGGTCTTTGGATTTGGCTTTCATGAGAAAGGGATTATCAATCTGTGACAACATCCAGGGGATTATCAGAGGTGGCATTTTCTCAGCTCTTCCCCTGCTGCTCTTCTCCTCTGCCCCAAAGTCTCCTGTGTGAATCCCCAGCATGAATGTGACTGTCCTCACCCTGCTAAAATGACAAACATACAAGTAACAATAATAAAATTGAACCAAGACCTTCAGTGGATTTTTGGTGAACATTGCATAAAACCTGGGGGACTGACCCTGGCTGTAGTCTCCCCGAAATCTGGACCTGGTCTTGTTTTCTGTCTTATTCTGTGCCTCACACTCCCTCCCTACTCCATCACACATGCCCTACATTCCAATCATGCTGGACCACTCTGCTCACAAAGGACCACCTGTATCCTCCTGCACCATCCATGTTCTCACCCTGCTCTTCGCCACTGAATGTCCTCGTGGTTCCACCCCAGGGATCAAGGCTTCACCACCCTTTAAAGCCTATATTCGTACCAGACCTCTTTGACAAATCTTTCTGGTTACCTTCTTCAGAATTCCTTTCTCCTTTACCCATTTTCCAAGACTAATTTGTATCTTTCCTCTGGACACACTTTACTACTAACTGGATAGTTTTTGTTTGTTTATAATATTTTGGATTTATTAGTTAACAATTTTTATGAAATTTGGAAAATTTTTGACTATTGTTTTAAAATATATTTCCTCCTCCATTCTATTTATTTTATCTTCTTGACTGTAACATGTATGTAGACAGTTTGCTATTTTTCAACAGATGATCAATCATCTGTTCATTTTTCACGAATATTTTTTCCTCTCTTCCATTCAGTTTGAATAATTTTTTTCAAATTCAGGTTCACTAATCTGTTCTTCTGCGCTTTACAATCTGCTAAGACCATCCAGTGAGTTTTCTGACATTATATTTAATTTTGAATTTGTTTTTTTCAGATAATCTGTTTCACATTTTTAAAATTTCCATTTGGCTATTTTTAACCTTGGGGAACATAGGAAATCTATATTGCAATAATGAAAAAATTTTAATGAATATTGAATATGTCTGTTCTTAAGTTTACCAGTCACACCACCTGAAGTCACACTCTTCTTTGGTCACTTTCTTTCTTCATTTATCTCACTTTTTCTTTACTTCATTCCTTCAGATTTACCCCAGGAAATTATGAATTCTTTTCAGGCTATAATTTAGGGAAATATGCCTCTCTTCAGCCCTCTTCTCCTATTTTAATTCTAGAGGTCTCTTCATAAAGTCAGATTCGTTGAGGTATATTGGAAAAAATGGCATTTAGTTTTGATAAGATCCACCTATTTTTAAAAGATAGCTGTGGCTTAATAAAAGCCCACTGTCTGTTAAAAATTCATGTCTGAATCTATTTTTCTTTATGCCTGTCTATCAACCTGAACATCACTCAGTGCTTAATACCATCAGTCTACTTCCTCTTTGCCATCTTAATTTGTAGATCCTTAAGACATTTCTATCATAATCTCAATGTAAAATATTAGAAAACTAAGGTTATGATAGAATATTCCATTATGATAAGATTCTAGTAATCAGAATATTCTATGCTTATATGAAATATCACATGCCACATCAATAAACAAAGGATGTTACAATCATCAGAGATTGCAGCCACCAGAGCTGGTGAGCCCCAAGGAAAAGAATACCTGCTATCTAGCAGTCATCAGATACAGCCACTCTCTATGGTGAGCCCTCAGGAAATTTGGGATGTGTAAACAGAGGATACTGGTCCCAGATAGCTGAGGCACATATCAAAGGAATGATTTCAGTGAGCCCAGACTCTTGCATCTTCCCAAACAGAAAAGTGCTAAGTTCCTTAATTTAAGATATCTGGTTTTCTTTTACTGATAGTAATCTTTTGCACCTACTGTTTGCCCTTTGTTGCAGAACTCCTATATATCCTGGTTTCCCCCTCAGCTCTTCTCAGTTTTCTCAGGGTTACTTGAGATGCTATTTCCAGGGCTTGAAGTCCTAAAAATTTTCACCAAAGAAAACATAACTCTAAACTTTTAGACTGTGAATATATATTTTAGATGACAGTCATACACACATACACCCCCCCTCCCACAATTTAGACATGTAGATTTTCACTCCAAGCTATCTAGATCCAAAGATCCAGATGAAAAATTAATATCTAGGGTGGAAGGAAAAGCATCATGTGACCAGGTCCCTCAGTGTGAAGAGAAGGCTGTGAAGAGAGCCATCTTCCATGGAAAGGAAGGCAACAGAAGATTCCATGAATGCTGGTGTCTGTTTCCACCCACTATAACCCTCATTTTAGGCAGGTGCTTTCCTAGCCAGGAATAGCTGCCCTGAGCCACGTGGAGGGAGGCAGGGAAGAACTGCCATTCATCACCTGTCACAGGAAGCATGTGGGTGGCAAGAGACGGTCCTCTCATGCCCAGATGCCCAGGCCCTGGCTCACACTTGAGGGCAGAGCCCAAGGCCAGGATAAAAGGGCCCTGAGGCCAGAGCACCTCCATCCACTCCTCTCCTGAGGGCTGACGACTCTCTGCTGCGAGTGCACTGGTGAGTGTCCACTGGGAGTGGGAGCAGGGCCTTCCACAGAGGATGCTCAGCCCAGAGGAGACGGCAGGGCAGAAACTTGGGGGCTGGAGTTGTGGCTGGCAAGGACAAAAGCCCAGGAAATCTGAAGGAGGGAAGGATAAGATGAGTGAGAGACCAACAGCTCCTGGGAAGATTCTTGTGGCTAGTGCTGGAGCTTTAGAGAAATCAAATGGTTTTCAGTTGCTGGGTGTGTTTTTCTGCTTTTAGGGAATAAAAATATTGACCTCTAGATAATGCTGGAGTGGGGCGTATAATGGAAACATCATTTTGGAAACACATCCATACCCAGTTGTAGAAATAATGGACTGAGGATGTTGGTACTTAGTGGAGAGAATCAGAGACACTTGTGGATCTGTTTGGATTTCAACAAGAAGATCCATAGTGACACTGAGAAGCCTGGTGACAGGCCTGGGGAGCAGAATATAAGATAGTCTTTGGGTGGGAGTCAGGGAAATGGGATGAAACTGTGATGTGTTTGTAAATAGCACTGGGCCAGTGAAGTTGCCTCTGTTTCAGTTTCTTATGAAATGAGCTGATTGGGACACATTGATTCCAAGGCCTTTGCAGTTGCAGTTTTCTATGTTCTGCAAAATGAAAACATATCAGAGATTCTTCAGGGAGAGGATGATTTTGCTTTTTCCTTAATGAGGCTTTCAGCTCTAAAATGGTCCCTACATTGGACATTTTCAAGGATCTTGGTGACGTGGTAGAGAGAATGCTGACCTGGAGCCAATTTATTTCCTGGTCCTTTTTCTGACACTTAGGAAATATTAATGAGCACAAGAAAGATGATTTTCTTATGTCTGATCTGAATGCTTTCAAGATAAAAGGTCTAGAAAGATGCTGAAAGTTCAGGAAGGGGCAGGGAGGTCTCTGCGTGCTGGTCTGACCTGCCATCTGTCTCTCCCTCAGCTCCTGAACACGCCCACCAAGATGTCCTGCCAGCAGAACCAGCAGCAGTGCCAGCCCCCTCCCAAGTGCGTCCCCAAGTGCCCCACCCCTAAATGCCCCCCGAAGTGCCCCCCAGCCTCCTCTTGCTGTGATGTCAGCTCCGGGGGCTGCTGTTGCCCCAGCTCCGGGGGCTGCTGCAGCTCTGGGTGTGGGGGCTGCTGCCTGAGCCACCACAGGCGCCGCAGGTCCCGCCGCTGCAGACCCCAGAGGTCTGACTGCTGCAGCCAGCCCTCAGGGGGCTCCGGGTGCTGTGGAGGGGGGAGCGGTCAGTCCTCTGGAGGCGGCTGCTGCTGAAGTGGACCCTGAGCCAAGAAGAGCTGAATTAGAGGCATGAAAAGGACAAGGCCATCTTCCTTCGGCCTGACTGTCTGCTGAGACATATCAGTGAAGATTTCAAATTTTGTCCTAGAAGTTTCTTCTGACCTGGAATCCAGAAATCTGTGTTCTTTCCTAAAAACTCATCTGCTGATCCCTGATCCCATCTCTTCAAGCTGCCTCGGGAACCCCAGAGAATAATTCTTATGCCACTGGCAGTTCCCTACCTGAAATGAAACAATAAAACAAATCATCCGTTCACCACCTTGTCCTAGACTGCTTTCTTCCTACTTGTCGATGTACCGGGAAAGACAAGCATGTCTGCCCTCTGCCCTTTCTCCACTTGTCATCTGGACTCTAGAACAGTATCAGTTGCTTTCAAGACTCATTGAGTCCTTAAGATTAAATTCCTTCAACTCCTGTCCTCATTAAAGATGAAACTAGTCACTCTCTTAGAAGAGGTCAGGAAACAGAAATTAAGATGTTTGCCTTACCAGGCAGAACTTTCTGTAAGGAACTGCTGACTTATTGAAGAACTGAAAGGCAAGTAAAGGTTGATAAGTAGCAAGTTCAACTACCGCTGCCTCTAGGCTGAGGGAGAAATGCTGATATGTGTCCTGATAGATGCTTCAAGGCCTGAAGCTCCTCACAAACAAGGAGACAAACTCTCTTGGATCTTCCTTTCTCTTTACCTTTGGACCTCTGGTGAGTCCAGAAGTCAGTGTCCAGCAGTGGAGGTGGGACTTAATTTCTTCTCTGCCTCCCATGCGTGGGAGCCCTCCTGCCCACACATAGGAAATTCTCCAGTTTCCACTGAGTTTGAGGTCAGGATGTCCACACAGTTAGGATCCAGGATGCTCTCTCTGACCACTCTCTTCCCCACCTTAGACAGTCAAACCAGTGGGAGGAGAGTTTCACCATCTTTCACTGTCGTGGACTAGAGCAAGAAGGACAGGCTCTCCAGCAGACTTGTTGACCCTCATCTGCGCACTCTCTGAAAAACACCTGCTACTCTGTTACTGCTCTGAGTCCTGAAGACAGGGTGATATAAGAACTGTCAATGATGGAGCAATTCCAATTGTCAGGCTGTTGGTCTAGTGGCTAGGATTAGGTCCTTTCACCACTACGACCTGGGTTCAATTCCCGGTCAGGGAAAATGTGTTTTGGGGAGCTTAACTGGTGGTGTGATCTTCCCTGGTGGCTCAGAGGTTAAAGCGTCTGCCTCCAATGCAGGAGACCCGGGTTCAATCCCTGGGTCGGGAAGATCCCCTGGAGAAGGAAATGGTAACCCACTCCAGTATCCTTGCCTGGAGAATCCCATGGATGGAGAAGCCTGGTGGGCTACAGTCCATGGGGTCACAAAGAGTCAGACACCACTGAGTGACTTCACTTACTTACTTCACTTAACTGGTGGTGCTAATAGTAAAGAACCTGCCTACCAATGTAGGAGACATAAGAAATGTGGGTTTGATCCCTGGGTTGGGAGAATCCCCTGGAGGAGGAACTGGTAACCCACTCTGGTACACTCTTGCCTGGAGAATCCCATGGACAGAGGAGCCTGGCAGGGTTAGAATTACTGTATTCTTATTATTGGTAATTGGCTTCAAGGAGCATCCTTATGCATATATTCTTTTCTTACCATTCCCTTGTTTCCTTAGGCTAAGTTCCTATATATTCAAACACTGTATTCACACATCATAAAGTCTGTATTAAATGAATGAATCATCATACTGTTATGATAACTATACCAATTTATTTTCAAGCCAATGAAGTTTGAGTGCCCAATTCCATGCATCCACTCCAACAATGAGAGTCTGTCAGACATGCAGTCTTTGCCAGTGAATGAATACACTGGATTGACACTGTTCTATAAGACATTTCCTTCTAATTTGTTGATCTTGTTTGATTGGTAACATAGAATATATTTTTGATTATTCTTTGGCCATTTGTATTTATTTTCTGATATGTGTGTCAACTGAAAAATATAGTCACAAACTGGAAGTAGAGAGTTGTTTTATTTGGCGGGAACTCTTGGGACTTCAAGCTCTGGAGGTAGTATCTCAAGTAGTCCTGAGAAACTGTTTTGAGGATGTAGGAGGAGTCAGGTTATACAGAAGTTTGCAACAAAAGGGGCAGGCAGCAGGCAGTCTGAACAGCAAAAGATTATTGTCAATTACAGAAAACCAGATACCTCAAGTTAAGGAATTTAGTGTGTTTTTTTTTTGTATGGGAAGATGCAAGCATCTGGACTCACTGAAATCATTCCTTTCATATGTATCTCAGCTATCTGGGGCCAGCATCTTGCTTCTTGATTTTTAGTGGTGGCATCCAACAGCTGCTGGATCACAGGTATTATTCTCCCTTACGGACACCCTCTGGGCTCAGAAATTTACATTTGGAGGTGCGGAAATCACTGATGGCTGTGACATCCTTGTTTACTGATATGGCAGGAAATACTCCATAGAAATACTCCAAATACAACCTGTGTTGCCTGTTCATATTCTTTGCTCATCTGTTTGTTGGTGTGCTTGCATATTTGGATGGCGTCACCGAGTCAATGGACATGAGTTTGAGCAGGCTCTGGGAGTTGGAGATGGACAGGGAAACCTGGCATGCTGCAGTCTATGGGGTGCAAAGAGTCGGACAAAACTGAGCGACTGAACTGAACTTATGTCTTTTCTGTTGACTTGTGAGAGCTGTCTTCTATGCTCCCTGTAAATGTGTTGCAATCTCCCCACTGATTCATTTTCATTCTGCCTTATTTGTGGGTGCTATTTGCTGTATAGATTTTTAACTTGATATACCCATTTATCAACTTTTATATTTCTTTTTCCTTCAAAATAAGTTTATTTCTCAATGAATTAGGAATAATAAATATTTTGCCTTAATACTTTTAAAATGTACTTTTAAAAATATTTTATAATATAAATAAAGGTTTTGAGGGCCTCCCTGGTGGCTCAGAAGGTAAAGAATCTGTCTGCAATGCAGGAGACCCAGATTTGATCCCTGGGTTGGGAAAAGCCCCTGGAAAAGGGAATGGCAACCCACTCCAGTTTTCTTGCCTGGAGAATCCCATGGACAGAGGGGCCTAGCAGGCTACTGTCCATGCAGTTGCAAAGAGCTGAAAATAACTAAGCGACTAACACTTTCACACTTTCACTTTCAAATGTTTTGAAGGGGAAGAGAAGGGAAGGGAAGGGAAGTAAAAATTGGTGATGTACTGTGGGAATGTGGAAACTAATCTAAAATTTGTTTTTGATCAAGGCCTGTTTTTGTGGTCAGTCTGCCATAGAAAATGAGATCATGAGCTTCTGATTTCTTTAGGGACTATAAGAACAAGAGTTAAAAATTACCAGGGGCCTAGGAGAAAAACAGGCATTCATCCTCAGGCCTTTTGTTGATCCTGACAGGCCTTTCATTTAAAGGTACAGGACAAAACATACCTTACGTCCTGGGAGTGAGACCCCCCAAGAGTTGTTCCGGGAAGGTGATTGTCTCGAACAGCTCGAGGAAATAACTTTTCTGAAAAATAGCTGTACAATATGATTGTAAGCTAATAAATCGTCTCGGGCCAATAACTAAGACCTATCACTGAAAAGGTTAAGATTTAACCACCAATCAAAAAGCTGCACTCCAGCTGCACCTGTTTGTGGTTTTTGTGCTTATAAACTGCTCTATGACAGCTCTTCGGGGTTCGTCTCCCCGAATGGAGATTGAACCCCGGCGCATCGGTCTAATAAATCCTCTTGCTATTTGCATCGAATCTGCGTCTCAGTGATCTTTGCGACGACGAAGCCCTGGGCGGAGACCTTAGGGTCTAACAGTACAAGGTCCTGTCTCTGGAAGGGGCTGTAGGGTGCAGGAAATGAGAAAAATTCACCCAGTTTTAATAACTTCCTGTGAATCTCAGCAGTGTTTCCTCCCATCCTGTGAAATTATCCAAGAACATGGGAGACAGATACGTTTGTGATAGGGCCTACATGGGGACTCATTGTTAACATAACTTATTATGCTGACCTTTCAAACAAAGGATAAAGTCACAGTCACAAGGGTCATAATGACCCTTGAGACTGACCTAATTGCCCAAATGACATTCTGCTTTCCTTCTGGCACCTACCTTCTGAAGGCTAGGAGTCCACCAGATTCCAGACCTACAGCTATGTGACTGCAGGACTCAGGTACAGGCTAAAAATGAACCATCCCTTCAGAGAATTTTTCATTGGAAGTATGTAAGAAAGATCCCATCAGAAAGGGAGGACACTGGTTCTTCTCAAGGGCCAGTCAGCCTCTCGTTTTCCCTCTAATATATTTCCTTTCCTTGCCCGACTGCCTAGCTCACTCTCTTTTTCTCTGCACTCACCTTACACTTTGATGAGTAAATAACCTCAGAAAACCAATCCTTTGCAACTAAACATTTTTGTTTTCTTTTGAAATGTTACTGCATCAGTTGAACTCTAAAAGCCAAGGCTTAGAAAGAAGTCCTCAAGATATTGCAACCACACTGCTGACTAATCACCTATACCCAGAGTCAGATTCATGGAAGGTTGGGTGCTGCCATGCCTAGAGGCAGAGGCGTGACCCAGTGGAACACCAGCTCTATTAACCTAGGAATCCATGAGCTGGGCTTTGGAGTAGTTCCTGACTGTGTGAGCCAGGGAATCAATATCCCAATCTCTCCTTCCATAGCTACGCCCTTTAGAACATATTGAGATCAAATATTTCCCTTGAGTAATATAGAGAGAGATCTCTGTAGGATGATATGACCAGCACATATAACAGTACATGTCTTAATGTCAAACTGTTACCTGATTGACTTAAATCCCATGGAAAAGCTATGTGCAAACTCTTGGGTTCTAAGAAACCCTGGTGAAATAACTGCATCTCTCTGCTCTAGGAGCAGAGGGGGATATAAATGTTTTATATCCAGACCCTGTTCTCAATAAATACTTGATAAGAAATATGTCACATAAGCAAAACAAAGATAAGGCATGAAGTAACCTGGTGGCGCTAGTGGTAAAAACCCACCAGCCAATACAGGAGACAGAAGTGGGGGCTCGACCCACTGGAGAAGAAATGGCAACCCACTCCAGTAGTCTTGCCTGGAGTCTATAGCGTCACAAACAGTTGGACACGACTGAAGGGACTTAGCGCGCATGTATGCAGCCTATTCAAAGTAGAGCTAATGAGCCAATTCAGTTTAAGAGAAGGATTTCCTCTCTTAAGGGAACAAAGAAAAAACCTTTAGAAACAGAAAAGGGTCATACTGTGTAGATACTTGAATCAAGGCCAAGTTGTTTAGGTTTATCCTGAATCAGTGAAGCCTCTTAAGAAGACATCATTGGATGGTAGTGTGACTATATCATCATTATCTGAACTGGAACAGGGTTGAATTTGAAAAGAAGGTTTATGAAAATTTATGCTGGGATAAAAGACATAATCTAAAATGGTCTCTGGCAACCTATGATGTATGGTTTTGGTCACCTTATTTAATGATCATGGGTAATTATTTCTAGAAGAGTTCTAATGAATAAGATAGAGGGAAAAACCAGGAAAGTGGGATGCAAAATAAGAGCCAATAAAATACCTCTATATACATAACACACACAATACCATAACACACACAATACTATAAAAATATATGTGTGTATGTTTATATAAACACACATATTTAGCCTCTGTTTATATAATTTGTCCACCCAAAGTATATATTACTTATTAATATCTTGTAACTATATGTTATCTGACTTCATTCTTCCCCTTGTGATTTGTTAAGTCGTTATAATGTTCTAGACTCTGGGAAGCTTTTGATTCTCCCCAAATTTTTCTGCCACTGACAGGAAGGAGAGGGTTTTTCTTCACATGCTGCTTCTGGCTTCAGTGTGCCTTTTTCTAATTAATTAATTAGTTTCCTTTCAGAAAATCTCACCGTGGTGCAATACACCAACTTGAACCAAATGTGAATTTTTATCCTTGCCTTTCAACTACTCAACTTGCTGGGTAGAAAAACTTTACAAGCAGAGAAATCTACAATAAAAACCTAGGGTCAGGAAGTTGCAAGGGGCTTAAAAAGAGCCTCTGGAGGTTGCTCTACCACCTCACCTCCAGTTTCCCTAGCCTGGTGCCTAGGTGTCCCACTCTGTGCTTCTCTGCTTCCCTACACATCATCTCTGACTGGCTGTTCTATGTGGAGCAATGCAGAGCTCACCTCCTCCTCACCACAAATTCCTTTCCTGGCCATATTTCATAGTAAAAAACATCAAGGTAGGGACTTCCTTGGTGGTTCAGTGATTAGGACTCCACACTTCCACTGCAGAGACACGGGTTCCATCCCTGGTCAGGGAAATAGAGTCCCACAAGCTGAGGGACATGGCAAAAAAAAAAAAAAGTCAAGATATTTAAGCAGAACAAGTAACTTGAAAAAGAAAAGAATGAAAAAAAAATCCAGATTTGCCCTTCTTTGAAGGAAGTTATGGTTTAAAATTATATAATTTCCCTTTATTTACAAATACATAGGCATCTTATAACTTGAGGATCCACCACGTTACCAGTCTTCCACCAGTCCGTTTCTTTATACTGTCTAATTGACTGAAACAATATCCTTGTGAAATATTTTTATCACTACCTGTACTTTATAACTGAGGAACAAACAACCAAAACTAAAAATGACTCAAGTAATTTTGCATGGACACACAGCTAGCAAGTGGCAGAATCAGGATTGTTTTCTAGATCTGTCTGATCTCGGGCTCATAAAAGCAATGAGATACATCAGCAAATTTTGGTAAAGGCTAAAGAGTAAATACTTTGGGCTTTGGGAACCCTATGGTCTCTCTCCCAACTATTTAATCCTGCCACCTCAGTGTGAAAATAGCCCTGGAGAGTAAAGAAATGAGCAGGCCTGGTTCCAAGTAAAACTTTATGAACACTAAAATTTGAATTTATTATAACTTTCATGTTTCATGAAAGAGTCTTCTTTTGATTTCTCTTCACAAACATTTAATGTAAAACTATTCTTAGTTTGCAGGCTATGGTGAAACAAGCCATGGGGCATATCTGGGGGACAGATCAAGTTTTGCTGACCTTTGACAGACTGATAGGGTTACCTAGATGGAGAAATATGAAGACATCTCCAAATTACAGTCTGAAACAGACTGCCATGAGTAATGGATTTATATGTGAAGGAAGAAGAAAAGAAAGTGATTGGGCCCCAAGCAACAAAAACAGCAGCTGAGAGGCCTTCCATGCTTGTATTTCTCAAGGAGAATGAAACAGAAGATCCAAAGTAAAGTGTCTCCCAACTT
Source organism: Redunca redunca (assembly GCA_006410935.1). NCBI lineage: Eukaryota > Metazoa > Chordata > Mammalia > Artiodactyla > Bovidae > Redunca > Redunca redunca. The sequence continues at coordinate 432,233 of SJYQ01000624.1, read as the reverse complement.
CTCCACTCCTTGTTTCTAAGTAGCTCTATTCCAAGCTACTTGGAGAGGCTGCCCTGAGTTCATAGAGTGAGACAGGGAGAAGCTGCCAGTCATCACTTGTCACAGGGGCCACGTGGCAGGAGGTGGTCCTCTCATGCCCAGATGCCCAGGCCCTGTCTCACCCCTGAGGGCAGAGCCCAAGGCCGGGATAAAAGGACCTCGGGACCAGAGCACCTCCATCCTCTCCTCTCCTGTGGTGCTGACAAACCTGTGCTGCGTGTGTACAGGTAAGTGTCCTCTGAGAACTGGAGTGGGGCCTCCCACAGAGGATGCTCAGATATGAACGAGAGGCAGGACCTCCAGAGTAAGGTCATCGTGTCAGAGGAGGAGGGCACAGGAAGACTGAGGGAGGGATCTGGTACCAACTGGGAACGTAGGGAGAAGAGTCGGGTGGCTGTGCTCTAAAGGGAACAAGCTGACCTGTAGTGGAGAGGGCCTCTCAGGGCAAGGACACTGATGACCTGACAGCCACCAGGCTCCACTCTGACAGGTGTCAGGAGGGAGCGCACACGGGAAAACACAGCCCCGCCCCCATCTGCAGTGAAGGAGCAGCCCAAGACAGAGACCTCAGGCTCCTCTGGGGTTGTTAAACTTGCTTATTATTAAACTTCTCCGTGCTTATTTATGCGTCTGGAAGTGCGTTTACAAACTTCCATGTTGATTAAGAAACAGTAAGCCTGAGGATCACCATTGCAACCCATCAGCTTAAGGAGATGGGACCTCCCTGGACTGAGATCACAGGGCAGAGGTTCAAGTCCCAGGGCTGTAGCGATTGAGAATATTACTAATCTCTTCTTTAATAAAGGGCTTCCCTGGTGGCTCAGTGGTAAAACATCCACCTGCCAATGCAGGAGATGAGGGTTTGATCCCTGGGTCAGAATGATCACCTGGGGAAGGAAATGACAACGCACTCTAGTATTCTTGCCTGGAAAGTTTCACAGACAGAGGAGCCTGGTGGGCCAGTCCATGGGGTCGCAAAAGAGTCAGACAGATGAGCGACTAAACGACAACGGGGATCTTTAATATAAGTGAGCTTAATGAGAGCTGTGATCTGGAAGATTTTTTGCAATGCTGACCTTACAGAATAAATCGAATTACAATCTGGGGACTGGTTGCTGTATTTTTTCTTTAAGAAAGAATTTGTCCTTAAATGGCCTATAAACTGGACAATTTCAGATTTGGAAGACATAGAATCCGTTCCAGCTCCACTTATAAGATTTTAGACTCTTGGAGATGTTTTGTTATATTGTTTGGTCTTAGCTACTACTTTGTACAAATAGATGAAAGTTCTTATCTGACTTACAAGGCTGTGCTGAAGTTTCAAATACAAAATTCAGGAGTATGGGAAAGCTACTAAGAGTAGTAAAACTACTGGATATTATGCTTTTAAGATTATAAGTGATGCTGCGAGGGCAAAAGGGGGCAGGGAGGTCTCTGTATGCTGGATCTGACCTGCTGTCTGTCTCTCCCTCAGATCCTGAACCCGCCCACCAAGATGTCCTGCCAGCAGAACCAGCAGCAGTGCCAGCCCCCTCCCAAGTGCGTCCCCAAGTGCCCCACCCCTAAATGCCCCCCAAAGTGTCCCCCGAAGTGACCCCCGTCTCCTCCTGCTGTGGCCCCAGCTCCGGGGGCTGCTGCAGCTCTGGGTGTGGGGGCTGCTGCAGCTCTGGGTGTGGGGGCTGCTGCAGCTCTGGGTGTGGGGGCTGCTGCCTGAGCCACCACAGGTGCCGCAGGTCCCACCACCGCCGACCCCAGAGCTCTGACTGCTGCAGCCAGCCCTCGGGGGTCTCTGGGTGCTGCGGAGGGGGGAGCGGTCAGTCCTTCGGAGGCGGCTGCTGCTGAAGTGGACCCTGTGCCAAGAAGAGCTGACCTGGGGGACAGTCAGTGGACAAACACTTCCTTCTCCTCCTTCACCTCCTGTTGGGCCTGCCCCTCTTGCTGGGGAGTCTGGGTGAGGCCTTTGAGCTCTGGTCCTGAGGATCTCTGTGCTCTAGGGTCCAGGAGCCCCACACTTCTCCCTGAAATCCATTTATTCACCTCCTTTGCCATACATGTGATGGCCCTGGGAATCCCAAAGCATAGACCCCATGTCCCTCTGCAACTTCTGGCATCCTGCTGCCCGAGTTAAAATAATAAATACAGAGTCTGCTCATTGACTTGATCTAGATAGTTCATTTCATGTTTTGGCTACTGTTGTTCCATTCTTGTACCTTCTCTGCTGGTGGCTGCAGAGGCCTCAGTAGACAGTTGACAGGGTCATGGGTCAGAAGGGAAAAGTTTGTATTTTTTTATAGGTTTGCATTTTCTCCTAATTCTTTGTTTTCCCTTTTAATCAATATCCTGAAGTAGCATTAGTTGTGAACATAGCTTCTTCAACTTCTGGCTTGCTTCATCCCTTCGTATATCTAACTGTGCCCTTCAGACATGAGCAGGAGACAGACAGCTTCTTCTTCCTCTCTCTTCCCACTGTCATTCTTCACTCCTATGCTCCGCATCCCTCACCCTTCTCCTTACAATCTCTACTTGAGTCCTCCATCAGTTTAAATATACAAAATATATACATACAAAAATATAGATGAAATAAACCTTTAAGTTAAAAACTCACTTATTTCTGTATAATTTACATGCAATAAAATTTGCTAATTTTAACATACAGTTCAATGTTTTGTCAAATACATGTAGTCATATAACTACAAATACAATCAACACCTTTAAAATGTAGTTGGTAGTTAATTATTTGGAGAAAACTTTAATTAAGAATAACATAAGACCCACAATATATAAGAAAAGGTAGTTACATGTAATCTACATGGCTAAATATGGAAAAATTAAATTCTAAATGGTAGAAAATACCATTAAAAAGGTGGAGGAATACAAAATTGATGAGAAACTCAAAGTTTTCCTTCTTAGATCAGGTATAAGGCAAGAATGTCCCCTCTCACTACTCCTTTTCCACATGGTGGTATTGGATGTTCTACCTAATGCAATTAGACAAGAAAAATAAGTTAAAGATATACTGATTGGGAAGGAAGAAATAAACTGTTTGTTCACAACATTATTATCTTTGTAGAAAATTTAAGATAGTAATAAAGAGTTATAGCAAGGTGAAGGTACAAAGCTAAGCAAGTGGCAACTGCATTCCTATATACCAGAAATGAGCAAATGAAATTTGAAATTTTAAAATGCACCCCCAAGATTAAGTACTCAGGTATAAATCTAAAAATAAATCTAAAAATAAAATATGTGTAAAATCTATTTTAAGAAAACTATAAGACTCTGATAAATGAAATCATAGAACTTAATAAATGGAGAGATATTCCATGTTTATGGATAGAAAGACTCAATATTATCAAGATGTTGATTCTTCCCAATCTGTTCTATAAATCCAATGCACTCCCAATCAAAATCCCAGGAATTATTTTGTGGGTATCACCAAGCTGATTCTAAAGATTATATGATCTTCATACATGACCCAGAACAGCTGATACAGTACTGAAGGAGAATCAACTCATAAGGATTGACATTACCTGACTTCAAGACTTACTATAAGTAAGTTACATAATCAACGCAGTTTGGTACTGGCAAAACAATAGGTAATAGATCAATGAAACAGAACAGAGAGCCCAGAAATAGACCCCCCAAACCTATAGTCAACTGGTACTTGGGGGAAAAAAGAAGCAATATAATGGAACAAAGGTAGTCTTTTCATGTAATGGGGCTTGACATCAACATGCAAAAAAATGAATCTAGACACAGAACTTATATTCTTAGCAACAACAACAAAAAAAAACTGAAAATGGATCACAGACTTAAATGTAAAATGAGAATTATAGCATTCCTAGAAGAACAGAGGCAAACCTAGTTGATCTTGGGTATGGCAGTGACTTTCTAGATACAACACCAAAGTCAAGATACATGAAGTAAATAATTGATGAGCTAGGTTGTATTGAATTAAAAACTTCTGCTTTGCAAAAGACAATGTTAAGACTGATAAAATAAGCCACAGACTGGAGAGAATATTTTCTACTATAAAGGAGTACTATCCAAAAGATTCAAAGAGCTCTTAAAACTTAACAATCAGAAAAAAAAAAAAAAACAATTAAAAAATAAACAAAGGGCCTGATATCTCACTAGTGTAGATAAGTGAAAATGAAGTCACTCAGTTGTGTCCAACTCTTTGTGACCTGTGGACTGTAGCCCACCAAGCTCTTCCATCCATGGGATTCTCCAGGCGAGAGTACTAGAGTGGGTTGTCACTTCCTTCTCCAAGAAGGAGAGATACAGAAGATATACAGAAGATACAGAAGATATATAGATGGCAAATAAGCATATAAAAAGATGCTTCGTGTTGTATGCCATGGGAAATGCAAATTACAGCAATGAGATTCCACTACATACCTGTCATAATGGCTAAAATCTTGAATTCTAACCACCAAACACTGGTGAGGATGTGGAACAATGGGAATGTTAACTCATTGCTAATGGAAATGCAAATTTTTCCAACCACTTTGGAAGACAATTTCTTACAAAACCAAATGTTCTCTTACCATGTGATCTAGCAATCACATTTCTTGGTATTCACCCAAAATTGTTGAAAACTTACATCCATACAAAAATCTATAGACAGATGTTCAGAGCAGCTTTTTCATAATTGTCAAATCTTGGAAACAATCAAGATATCCTTTAGGAGGTGAATAACTAAACTATGGTAGATCCAGACAATGGAATATTATTAAACACTACAAAGAAATGATCTATCATGCCATGAAAAGACAGAGAGGAAGCTTAAATACATATTATTAAGTGAAGGAAGCCAATATGAAAAGGCTACACATTGTATGGTTCCAACTATATGACATCATGGAAAAGGCAAAATGGTGGCAAAAATAAAAAGATTAGTGACTAGGGCTTCCCCAGCGGTCCAGTGGTTAAGATACCTTCTTCCAGTGCAGGGGGTATAAGTGTGATCTCTGGTCAGGGGACTATTAATAAGATCCCACATGCTCCAGGCTATGGCCAAAAGTTAAAATAAATAAATAGATAAGACTTGTTAAAAACAAAAGATCAGTGATTGCCAAGAGTTGTTGGGGTGGGAGAGGGATGGATAGGCAAGGCATTTTTAGGATAGTGAAAATACTCTGTATGATACCATACTGGTGGATACCTGTCATCACACATTTGTCCAAACTTACAAAATGTGGACCACTAAGAACACACGGTAATGTAAACTATAGACCTTGTATGATAATGATGTAGAAGTGGAAGCTTCATCAAGTGTAGCAAATGTACGTGTATGGTGGGGGATGCTGACAATTGAAGAAGCTAGGCAGGTGTTGGGACAGGAAGTATATGGGAAATCGCAATACCTTCTTCCCAATTTTTCCATGAACCTAAAATTGCTCTAAAAATTAATTTTAACAAAAATAATTAACTTGGGAAATAGATTACATATGATAGTTATAGTATCAATATCCCTTGAAAACATAGGTTTCATGTTAATTAAGAATAAACAAGTAAACATTTCTATAAAAGATTTGGAAGAATCAAAAATAATCAATACAAAAAAAAATGAAGACAGAAATGAAAAAAAATTTTCTAGTTTCCACTGAAATTAGATTAGAAAAAAAAATTCCACCTCACCAATAAAGAATAGAACTTGTTTCTTCAGGAGGGAGCTCTTAGATTCACAATATATTGTCAGAGATTAAAAAGGTTCCTAAGGGACTTCCCTAGTAATCCAGGGCCTAAGAATTCATCTTGCAATGCAGCAGACCCAAGTTTGATCCCTGGTTAGGGAACTAAGATCCCACATGCCACGGGGCAACTAAGCCTAATTACCACAACTGCCTAGCCCGAGTTCTAGTACCTGGGTGCTACAACTAGAGAGTCTGTGCATTACAATGAAAGATCTTGCATGACACAATGAAGATCTCTTGTGTGTTGCAACAAAGACCCAACAAAACCAACCAAATAAATAAATCAGTGAATATTTTTTTTTAAATGAAAAAAATGTTCCTAAAACTACTGTTGGTGGGTTGTGTGCAAATGGTCCCTCAAAAAGCCTTGTTACTGGGAATGCAAATTAGCCTAATGATTCAGGGCATTCATTCAATGAATATTTATTGGGGTACATTAATTAATTCCAGTAGAACTATTTAAAATCCTAAATGATGATGTTATTAAAGTGCTACACTCAATACATCAGCAAATTTGGAAAACTCAGCAGTGGCCACAGAACCAGGAAAGGTCACTTTTCATTCTTGTCTCAAAGAACGGCAGTGCCAAAGAATGTTCAGATTACTGAACAATTGCACTCATTTTGAATGCTAATAAGGTAATGCTCCAAATTCTTCAAGCTAAGCTCTAGGAGTTGGTGATGGACAGGGAAGCATGGCATGCTGCAGTCCATGGGGTTGCAAAGAGTCGGACACAACTGATTGATTGAACTGAACTCAACTGAACTGGGAGATAGTGGAGGACAGGGGGGCCTGACCTGCTGCAGTCCATGGGGTTGCGAAGAGTTGGAGAAGACTTAGCAACTAAACTATGCACAGCAAAGCACTGATTCTTCAGTTTATAAACAGCTCCTACCTGTGACTTAGATCATCCTTCTAGGAGACCTGACTCTGAGATAGGCACCATGAGCTGTGATGACCATGTCATCCTGCAGAGTTCTGCCCCTGTCTCACCTGGTTATGACACTGGCTCAGGTTGTTCCAATGATCTTAGTTATGGGGAGTGGCCAGGATATCCATGCCTTGGCTCACACAGGAGAGCCTGGCTCCTGATTCCTAGAATGATAGGGTTAAGAGGTCATATGGTCCATACTTCTGCCTCAAGGCAGGGCAGCCTGAAACACTAATCTGTTTGGACTTAAGTGATGAGTCAGAGTTATGATTACAACCATATCACTTGGACTGACTCTTTGGATTGGATATTAGCTGTCAGTGGCTCTGGTACCATTTTCACAATCAAAGGCTTTCTGAGGTCATCACCGATTCATCCAAGGATTCTATCTCTACATCATTCCTTCAAGTTAACAAGAAACTGGAGATCTAATGAGAAGTAAATCAGGCTGAGTTAATTTTCCTCTGTACCCTCCCACTCTCATTCAATCTGAACTACAAAGGAAAACATTAACACATGTTCCCTTCATGTAAATCTTCTTTTAAGTTATAAACAATGAAACAACACTCCAAAGAAATAGAAAATATAAATGATTGTTGCTTAATTAATGAGGAGAAGATATTTTAAAAGTGGCACAAACCCATAATTTAAAAAGGAAAAAATTAATAAACTAAATTTTAAAATACCATTAACATTTATTTTATTTTTAATCGGAGGATAATTACTTTAAAATATTGTGATAGTTTCTGCTGTACATCACCATGAATCAACCACAGGTATACATCCATCCTTCTTTAACCTCCCTCTCATATCCCACCCCAACCCACTGCTCTATGTTGGCACAGAGCACCAGTTTTGGTTCCCTGTGTCATACAGCAAATCCCCACTGGGCTATCTATTTTACATATGGTAATGTGTATGTTTCAATGCTACTCTCTGAAATCATTCTACTTCTCTCTCCTCCACTGTGTCCAAAAGCCTTTTCTCTGTGTCTGCAATCTCCACTGCTGCCCTGTAGATAGGTTCATCAGTACCATCATTCTAAACTCCATATGTATGCATTAATACACAATATTTGTCTTTCTCTTTCTGACTTGGACTTCCCTGATGGCTCAGATGGTAAAGCATCTGTCTACAATGCGGGAGACCTGGGTTCAGTCCCTGGGTCGGGAAGATTCCCTGGAGAAGGAAATGGCAACCCACTCCAGTTACTCTTACCTAGAAAATCCCATGAACGGAGGAGCCTGGTGCAGGCTACTGCCCATGGGGTCGCAAAGAGTCGGACATGACTGAACGACTTCACTTCACTTTCTGGCTTACTTCACTCAGTATAATAAGCTCTAAGTTTGTCCACCTCACTAAAACCAACTCAAATGCATTCTTTTTTATAGCTCAGTAATATTCCACTGTGTATATGTACCATGACTTCTTTATCCATTCATCTGTCAATAGACATCTAGGTTGCTTCCATGTCCTAGCTATTGTAAATAGTGCTGCAATGAACATTGGAGTACACGTGTCTTTTTAAATTCTGGTTTCCTCAGGGTATATGCCCAGTAGTAGGATTGCTGGGCCATGTGGTAGTTTTATTCTTAATTTTTTAAAGGAATCTCCATACTGTTCTCCATAGTCGCTGTATCAATTTGCATTTCCACCAACAGTGCAAGAGTGTTCCCTTTTCTCCACATCCTCTCCAGCACTTATTGTTTGTAGACTTTTTGATGATGGCCATTCTGACGGACTTTACTTTCACCACCGAACACATCTACAACTGGGTGTTGTTTCCAGTTTGGCTCAGCCTCTTCATTCCTTCTGAAGATATTCCTCCACTCTTCTCCAGTAGGATGTTGGGCACCTATAGACCTGGGGAGTTCATTTTTCAATGTCATATATTTTTGCCTTTTCATACTGTTCATGGGGTTCTCAAGGCAAGAAGGCTGCAGTGGTTTGCCGTTCCCTTCTCCAGTGGACTATGTTTTGTCAGAACTCTCCACCATGACCTGTCCATCTTGGGTGGCCTTACATGGCAGATAACCACGATAACCCAGACAACCATGATGATGTGATCACTCACATAGAACCAGACATCCTGAAGTGTGAAGTCTAGTGGGCCTTAGGAAGCATCACTACAAACAAAGTGAGTAGAGGCGATGGAATTCCAGCTGAGCTATTTCAAATACTAAAAGATGATGTTGTGAAAGTGTTGCACTCTATATACCAGCAAATTTGGAAAACTCAGCAGTGGCTGCAGGACTGGAAAAGCCAGTTTTCATTCCAATCCCAAAGATAGGCAATGCCAAGAATGTTCAAAAACTATCACACAATTGCACTCATCTCACATGCTAGCAAAATAATGCTCAAAATTCTCCAAGCTAGGCTTCAACAGTACATGAGCCATGAAATTCAAGATGTTCAAGCTGGATTTAGAAAAGGCAGAGGAACCAGAGATTAAATTGCCAACATTCATTGAATCATAGAAAAAGCAAGAGAGTTCCGGAAAAACATCTACTTCTGCTTCATTGACTGCACTAAAACCTTTGACTGTGTGGATAACAACAAAGGGTGGATAATTGTTAAAGATATGGGAATACCAGGCCACTTTGCCTGTTTCCTGAGAAAGCTGTATGTAAGTCAAGAAGTAACACTTAGAACTGGACATGGAAGAACAGACTGGTTCCAAATTGGGAAACAAGTCCATCAAGGCTGTATATTGTCACCTTGTTTATTTAAGTTATATGCAAAGTGCATCATGCAAAATGTGGGGCTGGATGAAGCACAAGCTGGAATCAAGATTGCTGGGAGAAATATCAATAACCTCAGATATGCAGATGACACCACTCTTATGGCAGAAAGCGAAGAGGAACTAAAGAACCTCTTGATGAAGGTGAAAGAGGAGGGCAAAAAAATTGGCTTAAAACTAAACATTCAAAAAACTAAGATCATGGCATCTGGTCCCATCACTTCATGGCAAATAGATGGGGAAACAATGGAAACAGTGACAGGCTTAATTTTGGGGGGCTCCAAAATCACTGCAAATGACTGCAGCCATAAAATTAAAGACACTTGCTCCTTGGAAGAAAAGCCATGAGCAACCTAGACAGCATATTAAAAAGCAGAGACTTTACTTTGTTGACAAAGATCAGTCTAGTCAAAGCTATGGTTTTTCTAGTAGTCATGTATGGATGTGAGAGTTGAACCATAAAGAAAACTGAGCACCAAAGAATTGATGCTTTTGAACTGTGGTGTTGGAGAAGACTCTTGAGAGTCCCTTGGATCGCAAGGAGATCCAACCAGCCTGTCCTAAAGGAAATCAATCCTGAATATTCATTGGAAGGACTGATGCTGAAGCTGAAACTCCAATACTTTGTCCACCTGATGCGAAGAACTGACTCATTGGAAAAGACCCTGATGCTGGGAAAGATTGAAGACAGGAGAAGGGGTGACAGAGGCCAAAATGTTTGGATGGCATCACCAACTAAATGGGCATGAGTTTGATGAAGCTCCAGGAGATGATGAAGGATAGGGAAGCCTGGTGTGCTGCAGTCCATGGGGTTGCAGAGAGTCAGACCTGACTGAGCAACTGAACAACAACAATTCTGATCAGTGTGAGATGATACTTCATTGTAGTTTTGATTTGTATTTCTCTAATAATCAATAATACTGAGCATCTTTTCATGTGCTTATTAGCCATCTGCATGTCTTCTTTGGAGAAGTGTCTGTTTAAGTCTTCTGCCCACTTTTTCATTGGGTTGTCTGTTTTTCTGCTTTTGAGCTTCATGAACTCATGCTTGTATATTTGGAGATTAGTCTTTTGTCAGTTGTTTCATTTGCTATTATTTTCTCCCATTCTGAAGGTTGTGTTTTCACCTTGTTTATAGTTTACTTCATTGTGTAAAAGTTTTTAAGTTTGAAACTTAAACTGTGTGCAGAAAACTATAAGACCTATTGAAAGAAATTAAAGGTGACACAAATTGATGGAGAGATATACCATGTTCTTGGGTTGGAAAAATCAATATTGTGAAAATGACTATACTACCCATAGCAGTCTATAGATCCAATGCAATCCCTATAAAATTTTCACAATTTCTTTTGGTCAGGAATCCAGGATCAGCTTGGCTGGGTGGCTCTTGCATGCATGCTCAGTCATGTCTGATTCTTTGTGACTCCATGGGCTGTAGCCTGCCAGGCTCCTTTGTCCATGGAATTTTCCAGACAAGAATATTGAAGTGGGTTGCTGTTTCCTCCAGCAGGGGATCTTTCTGATCCAGGGATCAAACTGACGTATCCTGAGTCTGCTATATTGGTAGGCAGAATCTTTACCACTGAGCCACCTGGGATGCCCTATCAAATTACCAATGGTATTTTTCACAGAACTAGAACAAACAATTTTACAATTTGTATGGAAACACAAAAGATCCCGAAGAGCCAAAGTAACCTTGGGAAAGAAGAATGAAGCTGGAGGAATCAACCACCCTAACTTCAGAATATACTATAAAACTACATTCATGAACATGGTATGGTACTGGCACAAAAGCAGAAATATAGACCAACGGAACAAAACAGAGAGCGCAGAAATAAATCTATGTACCTATGAGCACCTAAGTTTTGACAAAGAAAGCAATGATATACAATAGAGAAAAGACAGTCTCTTCTATAAGTGGTGCTGAGAAAACTGGGCAGCAATGTGTAAAAGAATGAAATCAGAACACTTTCTAACACCATACACAAAAATAAACTCAAAATTGATTAAAAACCTAAATGTAAGACCAGAAACTATAAAACTCTTAGGGGAAAACATAGGCAGAACACTCTTTGACATAAACCACAGCAAGATCCTTTATTACCCACCTTCTAGAGCAATGGAAATAAATACAAAAATATAATTTTATAGCATAAAATACCATATATGAGATAAAAAAATCAATGAAAGAAAAATACAATACATACCTGATAAAGAATTACTTTACCTAACATATAAATATATCTTATAAATCCAAAAATTAATAAACATAGAAAAATGTAATGGACAAAAAACACAGAGAGCCCTTATTAGTCATACAAACACATATTCACACAAATATTCATACGTAATTAGTCAGAATTCTTCAGAGAAACAGAATGAACGGGACATGTGCATGTATCTAATGAAGTTTATTTTAAAGAATTGGCTCCCATAGTTTTAGGGGCAGGTAAGCTTGATGTCAGTAGAGTAGGTTGGCTGGTTGAAGATTCATGGCAGAGTTGATGTTACAGCCTGCAGTCTGTAGGCAGAATTCCTTCTTCTCTTAGAGCGGTCAGTCTTTTAAGGCTTTCAGTTGATTGCATGAGGTCCACCCACACTATGGAGGATGATTTGTTTACTCAAAGTCTACAGATTTAAATGTTAATAACATGTAAAAAAAATCTAAACAGCAACATCTAGATTCGTGTTTAACTTACAATTTGGGTACCATGGTGTCACCAACTTAACACATAACGTTAACCATCACAGTTCACTACTTGTCAGCTTGGCACTTGTACACATCTCCTTACATGCTTGTGCACCCAGTCACTTCAATTGTGTCTTTGTGACCCCATGGACTGTAGGCTTCCAGGCTCCTCTGTCCACAGAATTCTCCAGGCAAGAATACTGGAGTGGGTTGCCATGCCTTCTTTCAGGGGATCTTCCTGACCCTGGGATCAAACCTAGGTCTCCTGCATTGCAGGCAGATTCTTTACAACTGAGCCACCAGTGAAACCCCATACATTTCCTTACATCATATTTATTCCCTAAATAAAGACAATGACAAGGCCACATTTCCAGCTAACATAATACAACCATGCTGTGTACATCAAAAAATGCATTAACCGTTTCCCCAGAAGAAGATGCAGCATCCTTGAGTAATGTTTACTCTTCTCCTTGATAGCCTTAACTTAAATATTGTGATACACAGCTGAACCATACTTAAATACAGTAGTCAATACTCCTTATGTGATAAGGGGATTAGAAATAAAATAAAGACTCTGTATTCACACATACATACAAGCATATTAATAGCAAAATATGGAGGAAACACTATAATAATAATTAAACTCTTACTTGTGGTTCTTCTTTACCTGGTGGAGTGACCCACATTAATTCCTGGAGTGTCTGGACCATTAGTAGTCCTGTTTGAATTAGACTGCTGTAATTTTTCCACTGCCTTTAATGAAAGAGTATGGTAGTACTAAGATAGGCCCTAAGTGATCTTTCGTATTCAAATATGTCCTTGTCTACCTCCATTCTGAAGTAATAGTCCAAATTCCTAATGGTAATCGGACTTGATCACTCAACAAACACAGTAACTCCCTTCTTTGCCTGTTGATTCAGAGGCATAAGGAAGCTAAAGTGGCTGAGTGACAGTCTTAACTTCCAGTTCAGTGGAGTCATTGTGTGTCCTGGTGGAAACATTCCTCCCTTAGGAACCTCTTGAACCTAAGAAACCTCTTGAACAGCATAAGGTCACAGGGACAGGAAACAAAAATTTTGCTAGGAGATCTTTGAAAGTAATAGTGAGAGGTACCACTCTATTTCCACCTTTTAACTCCTGGACCTATATCATCTGACAGTAGAAGAAACAGAACCATAATACTGATTGCTGATTTTGAGCCTGTAGCATGTGGCCTCCTAGAGAGCCTTGCCCCAGCTCTGCAAGGTAGTCCCACTATGCTGGTTCAGTAACTAGGTCTTTAAAAGGCCATTCCACAGTCTGATCAAGCCAGCTGCTTGAGGATGATAGGGAACATGGTGAGAACAGTGAAGTCTATAAGTGGACCTGTTGCTGTGCTTTATTTGCTGGATCTGTCAGCATTCTCCAGATAAACAAAAGTATGATTATATATATGTATGCATGAAGAGATTTATTTTTTAAATTGGGCTAATGCAATAAAGGATGCTGTAAAGTCCCACAGAAAGCTGGTGATGTACTTCAGGCCAAGTCTAAATGTCTGAGAATCAGGGGAGCTAATGGTGTAGATGCCAGTCTGGGCCAGAAAGCCAAGAACCAGCAGCACCAAGAACAGGAGAAGGTCAGTGTTCCAACTCACAAAATTAGGCAAATATTTTAAAAGGGCAAAATCTTCCATCCTCTGCTACTTGTTCTATTGAGGCTCTCAAAAAATTGTATTATGCCCAGCCCACACTGGGAATAGTAACCTACTGAATCAATGATTCAAATACTAATCTCATCCAGAAACACCCTCACAGATGTATCCAGAAATATTGTTTAGCTTGGGCACCCCATGGCCACTCGGGCCAAAAAATAAAATTCAGTTCAGTTCAGTCGCTCAGTGTCCGACTCTTTGTGACCCCATGAACCGCAGCACACAAGGCCTCCCTGTCCATCACCAACTCCCAGAGTTCACTCAGAGTCATGTCCATTGAGTCGGTGATGCCATCCAGCCATCTCATCCTCTATCGTCCCCTTCTCCTCCTGCCCCCAATCCCTCTCAGCATCAGAGTCTTTTCCAATGAGTCAACTCTTCGCATGAGGTAGCCAAAGTACTGGAGTTTCAGCTTTAGCATCATTCCTTCCAAAGAAATCCCAGGGCTGATCTCTTTCAGAGTGCACTGGTTAGATCTCCTTGCAGTCCAAGGGACTCTCAAGAGTCTTCTCCAACACCACAGTTCAAAAGCATCAATTCTTTAGTGCTCAGCTTTCTTCACAGTCCAACTCTCACATCCATACGACTACTGGAAAAACCATAGCCTTGACTAGATGGACCTTAGTCGGCAAAGTAATGTCTCTGCTTTTGAATATACTATCTAGGTTGCTCACAACTTTCCTTCCAAGGAGTAAGCGTCTTTTAATTTCATGGCTGTAGTCACCATCTGCAGTGATTTTGGAGCCCCAAAAAATAAATTGTTACACTGTTTCCACTGTTTCCCCATCTATTTGCCATGCAGTGATGGGACCGGATGCCATGATCTTCGTTTTCTGAATGCTGAGCTTTAAGCCAACTTTGTCACTCTCCTCTTTCACTGTCATAGAAATAGTGCTACGAGGAATACCATGATGATGGATAAGGCATTCTTATCCATCTTATCCATCTTATCCATAAGGCTCATTCGGATGAATGCTTTGGCAGAAGAACTGGATGCAAAGAAGGCAAACCTGTATCCAGAGGAAGTCCTTATTCCAATAAGAGCAAAGCACTGCCCTTTCATGATGTGAGTGTCCTGATGCAGTCAAGCTGCCACCAGGCAGTTGGCTGATCAACCCAAGTAATAGTGTCTTATTGTGAATTCAGTGTTGGTCTTTATAGACATATCAGCCCTTATGAGTAAAAATCCTGCTGAACCCATGAATAACTATAATCACCCTAGTAAAAGGTTCTAGGTCCCTTTGAGGAAGGTTGGGGGAAAGATTGACAGTATGACTTTTGGGCAGAGTACTGGGATCCTTCTTCAAGGGGACCTGGCCTCTCCTTAATTCAAAAAGTTCTGGGTCTGTAAACTAGCTCAAGACTAGAAGCTGATTGGAGAGCATGTTCTTTCTTGTCAGAGTTTTGTTCACATGACTTAGAACTCTTCCACTTATATGGATCAACTGAGAATTTAGTAGACTTCCCGTCTACTTCACTTTTAAGTGCAGCATGATGAACTACCAGAGACACAGCTCTCTGGGAGTCAGAACATCCTGACTGCTGCTTTGATGCTGAGGTCCATTACAGTTGCCACACCCACTTTGCTACTGGTGACTAAGTGCTGCCACTTGGCCCTGCCAACCTGGATCCAATCATCGCTATTGCATTTAGGTTTCCCAATTTAGTGACATCAGATTCCACTGTAGTTTTTGACTTAGAGAGATGAGCAATTGCAGAGTTAGTCAAGGATGCTAGGGCTCTCCTTACAAATTTATTTCTCCTGGTTGTGGTAAAAGGTGAGTCCTTTGGACCTTTCTGGGATGGAGGCGCAGATATAAATGATAACTTCATTCTAACATTCCAATCAACCGAAGCTTCTGGATCCCTTCCTCTGCAGTATACCAAGGAAGTTCTTACATTTCACCTTCATTTAGTGTAGACTGCTTTTTTCTTCATGGTAACCAATGAGCCAAACTGTTAAAGTCCTGTCTAACCCACAATGTTAGAATGTTAAGTCTAGGAACATCTGCTTGCCTGATCATATCAATAAATTTGGCCTGAACCAACTTTAAGTTCCTTCCACAATTATCCTGTGCTCCTAATATACATTCTACACATACCCCGGGGTTTGTGTCTGTATAAATCAGGGAAAAAATCATGTAGTTCTTTTGGACTATAATCCAGCTGTTTGTTGGTCACAATTCATGCCTCACCTTTTCAGGCCTACTTGAACTTCAGTTCATTTATACATCTAAGAGCAAAGGGAGATGGTGAGAGTGGGTCCACATGAGAACCACCAGTCTCCTGCAAGGCAACTACTTCAGGCAAAGTTGTTATAATTTCTTTGGAACAATACAAGATTAATTTACTCAGGTGGGATGGAAAGGCTGCTTCTACTGCAAAAAAAAAAAAAAAGCAATGGAAGAGAATTCAGAAATTTAATGTCTCACTTTTTCAGAATCTCCTCAAATATTTGCATTGCAATTTTCACGATCCCAGGAATGAGTCAGTTACACATCATGTGAGGCATAACTTCTGACTCTATGAAGGACATAGCACATCACTCCTGTGGGAACCATTATAAATATGCATAATCACATCTAGTCAAGAAGAAACCTCAGATCAACCCCACTGAGTGTTTGTCCACAAAACCAACAGTTCATAAAAAAATGTCCAGGTCGTAAAAGACAAAAAGCCTGAAGGACTGTCACAAACAGGAGGGAACTGAAGAAACATGCTCCTAAATGCAATTTTGGATCCTTAATTAGATTCTGAATCAACAAAATTTTGTTTTGCTATAAAACACATTAGTAGCACAAGAGGTGAATCTGAACAGGCCTATAGATACACATTAAGGGAACTAGGAGTTGAGGACAGAGTATGAGAAAGATGAGGTAGGAATAGAAAATCAATCCGACAAGAAATACAGATTTCTAGTTTTATTGTTTCACATCAGCCTGATTTATGCAAAAAGAGAAGCTGCAGAGGAACACGGGGTCTGTGCTTTGGGGTTCTCAAGGCTGCCACACATATGGGAAAGGAGGTGAATAAATGGGTTTGGGGGAGAAGTTTGGGGCTTCTGGACTTCAAGGCACAGGGATCCCCTGGACCAGAGCTCAAAGCCCTCACCCAAACCTCCAGCGACAGTGGCAGGCCCAGCAAGAGGTGAAGGAGGAGGAGGAAGTGTTCGTCCATCTGTTATCCCCAGGTCGGCTCTTCTTGGCTCAGCGTCCACTTCAGCAGCAGCCGCCTCCAGAGGACTGACCACTCCCCCCTCCACAGCACCCGGAGCCCCCTGAGGGATGGCTGCAGCAGTCAGACCTCTGGGGTCTGCAGCGGCGGGACCTGCGGCGCCTGTGGTGGCTCAGGCAGCAGCCCCCACACCCAGAGCTGCAGCAGCCCCCGGAGCTGGGGCCACAGCAGCCCCCGGAGCTGACATCACAGCAAGAGGACGCTGGGGGGCACTTCGGGGGGCATTTAGGGGTGGGGCACTTGGGGGCACACTTGGGAGGGGGCTGGCACTGCTGCTGGTTCTGCTGGCAGGACATCTTGGTGGGCGTGTTCAGGAGCTGAGGGAGAGACAGATGGCAGGTCAGACCAGCACACAGAGACCTCCCTGCCCCTTCCTGAACTTTTAGAATCATTTCTAATACATGCATTTAAATAACCTGACACTTTTATTATTTTAATGTCTTATCAACTACTCTTACAGCATCTCCTTTGAACTTCAACTTATCATTTTAAAGTAAAAAGAAGTCATCAATTGCTTCATAAATTTGAAGACTGAGACCAAATGATATTAACGAAAACATAATTTTTTCACTTATGTCATCCAAATATTACCAAAATATTTTCTTTATCAAAAAAATACGTTGTTAGCATTGCAAATAATTGAATACTTTAGACATTTACAACATTAGATTAGAAGGAGTCTTAGCAATTTCCTGGTTGGTTCACCTTGTTAGAAAAATAAGAGATCCCTTGACTCAGAGCCTGGCCTCTGACAGTCTCAGAGACACCTCTTACACTATCCTTGACCTAGAGAGCATTAAACTTCTTGTGCTTTTTCCCCTCTAGAGCTTGTACAATGCATTCCCAGGCTCTACCCTGACCCACGTATGCAACAATCTCCCAGAGTGCCTCTGATTCTCGCCTAACTCTGAGAATTGCTGTCCCCAGATCATACTTTACAGGGAATACAGTATCTCTTGAAGGTAAACCCCCTTTCTGAGACCTCTTCCAGAATGTCAGAGCAGCCAATGGTTTCCTTTCATCCTGAGAGTCCCACACAGTCTTTAGTTCCCTCATAGTGTCCTTAGTCATCAGTAAACTCCTATGGTTCTCTCACTGTTCCTGCCAGTTCCTGGCTCCTTCTGTCCTTCCAGGCCTGGTCTCAGCCCTATCCCCTTCCCAGTGGACACTCACCAGAGTACAAGTAGCACAGGGTCTGTCAGCACCTCAGGAGAGGAGTGGATGGAGGTGCTCTGGCCCCGAGAGCCTTTTATCCCAGCCTTGGCCTCTGCACTCAGGTGTGAGACAGGGCCTGGGCATGAGGGGACCGCCTCCTGCCGCCCACGTGGCTCCTGTGACAGCTGATGACTGGCAGCTCCTCCCTGCCTCCCTCCACGGGGCTCAGGGCATCCCCAGCTTCGGTGCCACCTCATTCTCCTTACATTTGTCTGTCCCTCACACCTTCGTCTTAGAGTTTGGCCTCCTGAGCACTCCTGCCCTAATTCCCGATGCTCTGCTTTGAACTGAGATTCATGAAGTCTCCAACTGTCTCTGCTGTGTCCCAGCCCCCCAGGCCCATCATGTGTGTGTGCCCGTGTGTGTTTGCACCAGTCCAGTTAAAAGCCTGGATTGGGTGTGAGACACACCAGGGACAGAATCCCAGTCCTGACCCTCAGCTCCTTGTGTGGTCTTGTGAAAATCACCCAACTTTTCTCATTCTTAGTTTCCTCAGCTTTAAATTAGTTGCTAAGAATCACTCTCAATGGTATCCCGAGGATCAACAGAATCATGGAAGAAAGATGTTTGTCTTCCTGCAAAAGGCCTTGTAACACAATAGACCCTCACATCTGAGCTATCTACTCACTGATAATTAAAAATGAGTAGTTTGTTATTTTTTTTTTGAAGGTAAGTTATTTTCTAGGATAAGTATATCTAACTTTTTAAATGAACACTTTTTTTTCAACTGAGCTCTTTTGTACATTTTCATAAAAGGGTATCCATGTAGAGGAGCTAGAGAGTAAATCTGCATTGCCTTCTATGGTAGAATGAGAAGTTGCCTTCCAAGGACCTTACACGAGGAAAGAGGCTGAGCCTGTGGGACCAGAAAGTAGCAAGGAGAGACAATGCCA
The DNA here is from genome assembly GCA_006410935.1 of Redunca redunca. Lineage (NCBI taxonomy): Eukaryota > Metazoa > Chordata > Mammalia > Artiodactyla > Bovidae > Redunca > Redunca redunca. The sequence goes on along the minus strand of SJYQ01000624.1, from coordinate 413,103 downwards.
GAGTTCAATCCTGAGGCATTTGTACAGGAGGATGCTGCGGAAATGAGCCTCCAGCTGGAAGAGGCAGGAGGGCCTGACAGAACAGGAAGCCTTCCACACAAGTGTTCCTTCAAGGACTTTTTTTTTAAACCTTCAAACATTTTATGGAGATTAATATATTGGCTGATGTTAATTTTGTATGTATCCTCCCATGCCTACAGAGCAGCAGTATTTTTTAAAATCATCAAATTAATTAGATGAAGGCAAATTAAACCTAGGAGTTATCTATGAAAAGAAAGTGCTCCCTCCATAAATGTCCAAAATAATTTTCTAGAGTTTGAGAGGAGGTAGACATAACTCAGTCTTCCCAGGTGGTACAGTGGTAAAGAATCCGCCTGCCGGTGCAGGAGATGCAAGAGACATGAGTTTAATCCCTGATCTTCCCTGGGTCAGGAAGATTCCCTGGAGGAGGAAATGGCAACTCACTCCAGTATGGACAGAAAAGTCTGGCAGGCTATAGTCCATGGAGTCCCAGAGAGTCAGACATGACTTAGCACACACACAAAGACGTAACTCAGTAGTATCTATGCCTAAGTCTGTCGGGCAAGGAGAACCAATATCTGGTGAGCTGTAGCTGTATGTGTGGACATAATTGTGTTTTAAATTGTTTGACAGTATATATAATGCATACATAGGTATGGATACAGAATACACCTTGTCTACGTTCTCAGCACAAGATATCTCAAGATGCGCAGCCTCCTCTGATGTTTCATTGCCTCCACAAGTTAGGATTTCTCCTTGATGCCAGTCTTCACTGGGATACAAGCGTGTTCTCTCTCCACCATCCCACACTCTTGGTATCATTACCCCCACACTTTAAGGAAGTCTCATCCAGGGCTCCAGAGTATGTTCAGGATCAAGGGCAACACTTTGACATCCAAGGCTCTCTTCAGTATGACTTAGCACAACTAATCCAATTTCTGATTTGCTTCCCTAAAAGAACTGACATATTGGCTGTACTGAAAACATCTCTCCCTATCTTCGTTGTTCGGTTGCTCAGTCATGTCCGACTCTTTGTGACTGCATGGACTGCAGCACGCCAGGCTTCCCTGTCCTTCACCATCTCCCTATCCTAGTCCTATGCTTTATTCCATGATGTTTTCCTTTCTGAGTCAGGGAGTTCAAGTCCTGCTTACTCCATATCTTTTATGTGACATTTCTCACAAATGAAATTTTAATAGATCCTCTGACAATACAACTTAGGTCTTATATTTCTGATTTCCTTTAGCAACTGCACAAGGTTACACACACATGGGTCGTTCAGAGAGTCTTAAAAATCTTTTCATTAACATTAGCACCGATACTGCAGTTTCCAATAGCTCTTCTCTATAACAGGTTATGCTCCTAGGAGACCACACACTGAGACAGTCACAATGAGTTATGATAGCCACATCACCCTGCAGAGATCTGCCCCTGTCTCACCTGGTTATGACACTGGCCCAGGTTGTTCCAATTAGCTTAGTTAAGGGGGAGTAGACAGGATATCTGTGTACTGGCTCACACAGGATCACAGCTCCTGATTCCTACAATGATGGGATAAAGAGGTCATCCAGTCTACACCTCTTCCTTGTGGTATGGCAGAGCCCAAATATCAATCTAGATATTTGGACTTAGGTGATGTGTCAGAGACGATTATAACCATGTCACTTGGACTGACCCTTTGGCCTTGGATATTAGCTGTCAATGGCTTTGGCCTCGTTCAATAAACAGTTTGGTTACCAAAGGCTTTCTGAGGTCACGTATTAACGCAAGGGTTCTTTTTCTTATATTTTCATTTTTCATCTTCTCAGTGAGCTGGAGGAGGCACTGCTGTGATTTAATGTAAAATAATTCAGACTATTTTTTTCTCTATGCCTTTCACTCTCCTCCCTTTTAAGCTACAAACTAGTACATTAACAAATTGTAGCTTTTTCCCCATTCTTGAAAAACTTTCTTTTAAATTTTAAATGATGAGACAATACTATAAAGGAAATAGAATATATAGGTGATTGTTACTTCATTATTAAGTGGCCAGAAAATACTTTAAGAATGGCACAAATCCCATAATATGTAAGGAAAAGGTGGATAAACTATATACAAATTTAATTGCATGTTGCAAAGGCAAAAGGACAAGTAATCAACCACACAGAAACACAACACATGTGCCAGGTAAGGATTTAATATTCCTAATATAAAAACATGTCTTAAAAAGGAAAAAGAAAACACAAAAAATATAATAGACAAAGGAAAGAGGCAGCCCATTCTTATTCTCACACACATACACACACACACACACTCACATGTGCGCGCGTGCGTGCACACACACACACACACACANCTTATTCTCACACACATACACACACACACACACTCACATGTGCGCGCGTGCGTGCACACACACACACACACACACACACACGTGAGTACATTTTCTCAAGCACAAAGGCACAAAAAATTTGAAAAGATGTTTGTCTGAGGACAAAGGGAATGAAAAGTGGCCAGCGAACTGAGAAGATATCTTGAGACGCAAAACAAAACAGACAACTCCTTAAAACAGAAACGTGAAGTTTATTGTGGTTAACATTCAAGTGAGTAGAACTGGGCAATGATGATCCAAAAGCATGCGCTGCTGCACTCTGAACCACCAAGTGGCCACTAGGTCAGTTTTATAGTTAATCTAGGGAATGGGGTACATGCTTGAAGACTGGGAGTGCATTCCTAAGCCAAGACCTTATCTTATTCACGATGGATAACTAGTCTCATGGGTACTAGGAATATAGCAGCAAAGGTCTTTTTCATTGTCTGAGACTAACAGAGCAGAGAGGCTACCTGAATCTAATAAGCATTAGACAATATCTGTTAACTACACAGCCCTTGACTTTAGAGAAAGGAGTTACTACACAGTCCAGTCCTGGTAGGGTCAACGGAATTACAGGAATAACTGGGTATGCTCAAGATGCCATCTGCTATGCTAAAAGTCATACCATGTTCAACATTAATAATATGTGAAACATTACAAAAAAAGGAACAAATATCTTATCTTTGGGGATGTGGTTTATCAGATTAAATTATTTGTTTCAAAATAACAATTATTGTAATGGCTAATAAAATTTTGGATGTGAGAATTTGTGGTAATATACATTCAAATTTGATGGTGGCAATATAAATTGGCATAATTATTCTGGATGACAATTTAGTACTTACTACTGTGTAATCAATTTAAAATTAAAATGAACATAGCTTTTCATTCAATAATTTTGTATATGAACTTAGCCTAAGAAAATAAAGATATGGTATAGGAAAAATTCATTTACAAGAATGTTCATTGCACTAAACTGAGTAAAAGAGTTCAGCAAAGTAGCAGGATACAAGATCAATATATAAAACACAAATTATAATCAATGACATCAGTGCCACCAGAGTAATAATTGTTTCATATAGAATGAACAGATTCCAAAAATGTTTGGGGTAAATATTTGATAAATATAGATATTTAAATGCTATCAAAGTATCTCTCACCAGTTATTTTAGTTTTTAAAATTTATTTATTTTTATTTGAAGGATAATTGCTATACAGTATTGAGTTGGTTTCTGCCCAACATCAACATGAATCAGCCATAGGTATACATATGTCGGGAGAGATTGGGGGCAGAAGGAGAAGGGGACGACAAAGGATGAGATGGCTGGATGGCATCGCCGACTCGATGGACCTGAGTTTGAGTGAACTCCGGGAGTTGGTGATGGACAGGGAGGCCTGGCGTGCTGAGATTCATGGGGTCTCAAAGAGTGGGACATGACTGAGCGACTGAACTGAACTGAACTGAATACATAATGTCGCCTCCGTCTTGAACCTTCCTGCTTCTTCCCTCCCCATCGCACTCTCTCTAGGTTGTTACAGAGCCCCGATTTGAGTTCCCCCAGTAGGAGAAGGCAACGGCACCCCACTCCAGTACTCTTGTCTGGAAAATCCCATGGGCGGAGGAGCCTGGTAGGCTGCAGTCCATAAGGTCGCTAAGAGCTGGATGCGACTGAGGAACTTCACTTTCACTTTTCACTTTCATGCATTGGAGAAGGAAATGGCAACCCACTCCAGTGTTCTTGCCTGGAGAATCCAAGGGATGGGGGAGCCTGGTGGGCTGCCGACTATGGGGTCGCACAAGTCACAAATTACTAACTGATTTAGCAGCAGCAGCAGCAGTTAAATAGCAAATCTATTGGCTATCTGTTTTACATATGGTAATATATGTTTCCATGTTAAAAAAAAATAGTAAATAGGCAATGAACAACCCTGGCAGACGTCACCTAAACTAGGTAGTCAAACTTGTATCACCAGGAATAGGACAAGTAGTTATATACACTATGAAACTGAATATCAAATTCTAAGAAGGATATAGAACCACCTTCCCTCCTGGCTCAGATGGTAAAAATAATCTGCCTCCAATGCTGAAGACCCAGGTTCGAGCTCTGGGTAGGGAACATCCCCTGGAGAAGGGAATGGCTACCCACTCCAATATTCTTGCCTGGAGAATTCCATGAGCAGAGAAGCCTGACGAGCTATAGTCCGTGGGGTCACAAAGAACTGGACATGACTGAGCGACTAACACATCCACTTCACTTTCTATGGGATCCCTACAAAAATGCTAAATCACATCTAGTTGAGAAGAAACATTAGAAAAATCTGAATTGAGGGACCCTGTACAAAAACCAATGGCTCTTAAACAACCTAGGTCATGAAAGACAAATAAACCTGAAGAACTGTCATAGATAGGAGACAAAAAAAAAAAACAAAACAGCAACTAAATGCAGTGTTGGATTCTGAATTAGATACTAAATCAATAAAATTTTGTTTTGCTATAAAGGACATTAGCAGCGCAAGAGATAAATCTGGAAAAGACCTGTAGATACTGACGCATCAACGGAACCGGGAGATGAGGACATAGTATGAGAAAAATGATGTAGGAATAAAAAATCAGTCAATGCAAGAAGGAATACAGATTTCCAGCTTTATTGTTTCACATCAGCCCGGCTTATGCAAAAAGAGATGCTGCAGAGGGACACGGGGTCTGTGCTTTTGGATTCCCAGGGCTGTCACATTTACGGGAAAGGAGGTCAATAAATTGGTTTGGAGAAGAGGTTTCGGGTTCCTGGATCCCAGGGCACAGGGATCCTCAGGACCAGAGCTCAAAGGCCCTGCCCAGACCCCCAGCAAGAGGGGGGAGGCCCAGTTGGAAGAGCAGGAGAAGGAGGAAGTGTTTGTCCACGTGCTGTCCCCAGGTCAGCTCTTCTTCACTCAGCATCCACTCCAGGGGGAGCCACCTCCAGGGGACTGACCTCTTCCCCTCCACGGCACCTGGAGCCCCCCGAGGGCTGGCTGCAGCAGTCAAGAGCTCTGGGGTCTGCGGCAGCGGGACCTGCGGCGCCTGTGGTGGCTCAGGCAGCAGCCCCCACACCCAGAGCTGCAGCAGCCCCCGGAGCTGACATCACAGCAGGAGGAGACTGGGGGGCACTTCGGGGGACACTTTGGGGGACATATCAGGGTGGGGCACTTGGGAGGGGGCTGGCATTGCTGTTGACTCTGCTGACAGGACATCTTGGTGGGCGTGTTCAGGAGCTGAGGGGGAGTCAGAGAACAGGTCAGACCAGCGCACAGAGACCTTCTTCACGGACTTTTGCTATCTTGTCTTTCTCTGACATTCTAAAAGCCTGGCAAAGTCAGTCATGGAGAAATTATATCTACAGTATAGTTTTCAAATGCTTTCCCACTATCTTATTTGAAATGTGAGAATTTTTTGTAGAACAGACATAGGTTGTCTTCTTTCAACAAAGCAAGACATAGAGGACAACTGAGTTGACAAAGTTGCCCAAAGTCAGGACACTTTCACTGGAAAAGGCAGAATTAGCCTTCACAAAATCTGACTCAGGTTCACTCTACACCACTCAGAATTCTGAAAATGTCCACTTTAGGAGCCAGTTGGCATCACCGACTCGACAGACATGAGTTTGAGCAAGGTCCGAGAGTTGGTGATGGACAGGGAAGCCTGGCATGCAGCAGCGGTCCATGGGGTCAAAAAGAGTCAGACACGACTGAGAGACTGATCTGACTGACTGAGGAGCCAGTTTGGAGCAGCAGTGTTCTCTGCTAAGGAAGAACTAAGAATTCCCTTCTGGAGGAATTTCCCAGATAGCTTTCCAGAGACACATATTGTTATCATATATCTAATATATAATTTCATAATTGTACATATGTATTTCGTTAACCAGCCCATATGTTGACCCTTTGCAATTCTGTATATATATTATCTATCTGTATCTGTATTTATCTACGTTCATGCTTGTATATATCTATACCTATGTGTACAGGTATACATCTATCTCTATGTGTATATAAAATAGAGTTACCAAATCATTTTAGAAATAGAGAAGAGAGTCCCAAACCAATCAAGGCAAGCTGAATGTGAACCTAGGCTTTCTGGTCTAGTGAATCTAGTCTTGATTATACACCGTTTATAACATATAACCAGTTTTTTCACACTTTAAGCAGGTGAACTTCAACGTGTTACTCATTCAACTTATGAGTTTCTAATAAAGATGACCGGGCACCACTCTTGACCAACTAAATGATACTTCATGAGGGTGAGGCCCATGGATCTCTGTGTCTATCAAACCCCAAATATGTTGCCTCTGGTCTCCACTGTTTGAAAATCACTATGACCCTAGTAGAGGCTTTGTAGAAGAAACACAGCCGATTTCTCCAGGGTAAGATTTTCATTCTGAAAGTTCTGTCTTATTGAAGTCTGAGAAACTCAAAAAGATATAGAACTAACTTAGAGCACAGAGCGTAGACACAGAAATGCCACCTCCTAACTCACAGCTCATCCTTCATCAGATTTCTAGATTTTCTCTCTAGCTCTCCTCATTCTTGCCATCCCCAAGGCCCTGCCCCCCACCCCACCCTCCCTTCTGCTCTGAGCATCCTCTGTGGAAGGTCCTGCTCCCACTGCCAGGGGACACTCACTAGGGTACACACAGCACAGGGTTGTCAGCACCTCAGGAGAGGAGTGGATGGAGGTGCCCTGGGCCCAAGGCCCTTTTATCTCGGTCTTGGCTGTGCCCTCAGGTGTGAGACGTGAGCTGGGCATGAGAGGACTGTCTCCCGCCACCCATGCGGCTGCTGTGACCCGAGACACTGGCAGCTCCTCTCTGCCTCCCTCCAGGGAGCTCCTGGCAGCTGCTCCCAACCAGGAATAGTACTGCTTAGAAAAGGTGACAGGGAAGAAAATCCCTACCTATAATTCCTCCCCACTCTCTCTCCCTGGAAGATACCCACCTTGATTAATTTTAGACCTTGAATTCCCTTTTTTTTTTTTTTTCTTGTCTCCCAAATCTTAATTCAAGGGTTCTGAGCAATCTGGTTTAAATTAAGTTTCAAGAATCAAGAATCTTCCAACTCTATTATTTTTTGTGAGATAGAGAGAGAGACGGTGCCCCTCATCAAGGGCATGAGTTTGGGTTGTTTGCATATGTATATGTTCCACAACAACCAAGAATCTCATTTAAACAGTCATACAGAGCTGAGAGAATCATTCTGCCACCTATTGGCTGCACGATGGTATGATCACTCACCTAGAGCCAGACATCCTGGAACTAGTCAAGTGGGCCTTAGAAAGCATCACTACGAACAAAGCTAGTGGAGGTGATGGAATTCCAGTTGAGCTATTTAGAATCCTGAAAGATGATGCTGGGAAAGTGCTGCACTCAGTATGCCAGCAAATTTGGAAAACTCAGCAGTGGCCACAGGATTGGAAAAGGTCAGTTTTCATTCCAATCCCAAAGAAAGGCAATGCTAAAGAATGCTCAAACTACTGCATAATTGCACTCATCTCACATGGTAGTAAAGTAATGCTCAAAATTCTCCAAGCCAGGCTTCAGCAATACGTGAACCATGAACTTCCAGATGTTCAAGCTGGTTTTAGAAAAAGCAGAGGAACCAGAGATCAAATGGCCAACATCCACTGGATCATGGAAAAAGCAAGAGAGTTCCAGAAAAAACATCTATTTCTGCTTTATTGACTATGCCAAAGCCTTTCACTGTGTGGATCACAATAAACTGTGGAAAATTCTGAAAGAGATGGGAATACCAGACCACCTGACCTGCCTCTTGAGAAATCTGTATGCAAGTCAGGAACCAACAGTTAGAACTGGACATGGAACAACAGACTGGTTCCAAATAGAAAAAGGAGTACATCAAGGCTGCATATTGTCACCATGCTTATTTAACTTATATGAAGAGTACATCATGAGAAACGCTGGGCTGGAAGAAGTAAAAGCTGGAATCAAGAATGCCGGGAGAAATTTCAATAACCTCAGACATGCAGATGACACCACCCATATGGCAGAAAGTGAAGAGGGACTCAAAAGCCTCTTGATGAAAGTGAAAGAGGAGAGTGAAAAAGTTGGCTTATAGCTCGACATTCAGAAAATGAAGATCATGGCATCTGGTCCCATCACTTCATGGGAAATAGATTGCGAAACAGTGGAAACAGTGTCAGACTTTATTTTTTTGGGCTCCAAAATCACTGCAGATGGTGATTGAAGCCATGAAATTAAAAGACGCTTACTCCTTGGAAGTTTGACCAACCTAAAAGCAGAGATATTACTTTGCCAACAAAGGTCCATCTAGTTAAGGCTATGGTTTTTCCAGTGATCATGTATGGATGTGAGAGTTGGACAGTGAAGAAAGCTGAGTACCGAAGAACTAATGGTTTTGAACTGTGGTGCTGGAGAAGACTCTTGAGAGTCCCTTAGACTGCAAGGAGATCCAACCAGTCCATCCTAAAGGAGATCAATCCTGGGTGTTCATTGGAAGGACTGATGCTGAGGCTGAAACTCCAATACTTTGGCCATCGCATGTGAAGAGTTGACTCATTGGAAAAGACTCTGATGCTGGGAGGGATTGGGGGCAGGAGGAGAACAGGATGATAGAGGATGAGATGGCTGAATGGCATCGCTGACTTAATGGACATGAGTTTGAGTGAACTCTGGGACTTGGTGATGGACAGGGAGGCCTGGTGTGCTGTGATTCATGGGGTCACAAAGAGTCGGACATGACTGAGTGACTGAACTGAACTGAGGTCACTTTGTGCACTATGAACCCTACAGTGTTGAGATATGTGGTCTGTATGTACTTGAATACACTGCTACCTAGAAATATTACAGAGATGATGAGAGAGACTAAATACGTGAAGATATGTATGTGTGTGGATGTATACGCACCTACACCCACACGCACACGTATGTATTTCACCATGCTTCTCTCTGCATCTGGAATTGCCTGGTGCTCAGCCTTCTCTAAACTGTTCTGCCTCTTAAATGCCTTATCTCTCCTTTGCCCCATCCCTCATTGGGTTTCAGTTCCCTCAATTCTATTCTTCATTGGGTTCCATCCCTCACCTTCAGAAGGAAGTTTCCTGGACCACTAAGGAGGTTTCACCTTGGGGTCTACAAGGAGCCAGTCTACTGATGGATTGCTGAGGGCTTTGTAGACCTCGGCTACATCTCCAGTATAGGCTTTGCTACTTCCATTTAGAAATGTTCTTCTTAAGCTGAAATGGCTCACTTTTTTTCTACTGTAATTTGTTTCTGCTTGTCAAACTCCTATGCTTTATTCCATGTTTTACGTTCTAATGAAACTGTTTTGTTCAAATATAACTTGCTGTGATATTCTTTTTGTGTCTTTTCTCTGAAATACATTTAAAACAAACTCTCCTTGAATCCTCAGCTTGGATCTTATATTTCTATCTCCCTCATCAGCTCCTAATATAGGACTGTGCATTCGATGGGTAGTGAGTTTTAAAATTTGTTGATTAATATTAGTGTTAATTTTCTTTTGATGATGACTTATGCCATCATCAAGAAAATTCTTACTCTGAGGTGTTCACATTACAGTGTACAAACCCTATCATCTTGCATAAATTTTCTCCTTGAATACTTGGGTATGGCTCATGCTGTTTCAAAGAGTATATTTAATTAGTAATTTTGATTACTTTGCTCATGCAGGTAGCTTTGATTCAGGAATCCAGTCTATTCATTCCAATGATGATGGGATGTGGAAATTATTCTGTCCATACCTCTGCCATCATAAAGGGCAGTGCCCTAAAATACCAGTTAACTTGACTTGGGTTTAGCAACATGATGCAACATCTTTACAACTGGGTTTAGATCTCAACGGCTTGGGTACCATTTTAACAAAAATGATGTGCACTAGTAAAGGACTGATTTTCTGAGAGAACATGTTTCTTCAGTGGTCAGGCCTTCATAATCTCAGGAGATAGGAGAGAGGAATGCTGACCCCTAGTGGGAATTAACGCAGACAGTGAATTTTGCTCTGTTTTCCAGATCCCACACTATACATATGAGTGATTCTTATTCATTTCCTTCTACTCCAAACATCTACTTATAGTAACAACAATAAATCAATACTCAAAAATTACTAGAATATGTACCTAGTGATTTTTTTATAAGTAAAATAGTTTAAGCATGGCAAAAAATACCACCACATTAATTGAGAGAGAAACATGTATCCCAACGTTGATTGCAGGCACTGTTTACAATAGCTAGGACATGGAAGCCACCTAGACGTAAGGAAGTAGTGGTACATATCGACACAATGGAATATTACTCTGCTATAAAAAAGAGCACGTTTGAGTCAGTTCTAATGAGATGGATGAAACGGGAGCTTATCCTACAGAGTGAAGTAAGTCAGAAAGAGAAACACAAATACTGCATATTAATGCATATATATGGAATTTAGAAAGATGGCAACAATGATCCTGTATGCAAGGCAACAAAAGAGACACAGATGTAAAGAACAGGCTTTTGGATCTGTGAGAGAAGGTGAGGGTGGGATGATTTGAGAGAATAGCATTAGGAAACATGTGTATTACCATGTAAACAGATGACCAGGGGAAGTTTGATGCGTGAAGCAGGGCACTGAAAGCTGGTGCTCTGGGGCAACCCAGAAGGACGGTGAGGAGGGAAGCGGGAGGGGGGTCAGGTCTAGGGGACACATGTGCACCCATGGCTGATTCATGTCAGTGTATGGCAAAACCCACCACAATATTGTAAAGCAATTATTCTCCAATTAAAATAAAGTAATTAATTAAGAAAATATCACCACATTAAAAACCTATATGGGGCAATGCATCATTTTAAAAACAACCACCTGAGAGAAAACAAAATATACAAACCAGTAATAGGTCAAAATTCAAAATAAACAGAAATTTATTATAACTTTATAGAAAGTAAATAAACCTACCTACAAACTAAGGGACAAATTCAAGAACAAATAGCTTAGGAAGAAATTCACACGAGTAATACATTTTGAAATTTATTGTTTCATGTTCGTACGTGCAAGTAACCACAAAGTACAAATAAATAAGAATGACTTCTCAGGAATGAGGCCTATCAGATTTATTCCTTTATATGGAACTGGAACAAATATAAAAGGGGTAACAAAACTCAGTATTGCTGAAGGTGATCAGAAGTGAATCTTAAGTTGTTAGAAATATAAATTGGCCTAGCCATCTGAATGAAAGTTTGGTGATTCATTATTCAACACATAATTAGTCTTTGTATACAAATTAGCTTTAAGATGAACATATTCTTTAAAACAGGCATTGAACTTCTAAGAATGTAACCTAAGGAAAAAAGGTTTTATAAAAATTGTATGTATAAGAATAATTGCTACAGGAAATTAATATAATAACAAAACTTAGAAAAGTTGCAAGATATATCAGAATATGTTTTTACTGACCAGCAAAAAGTAATTCAAAAATATAATTTTAGAATTTGCTAAAGTATAAAAAGTATATAAAGTCTAA
>SJYQ01000624.1:374680-399079 GCA_006410935.1 Redunca redunca | reverse complement strand
TATATATATATATATATATATATATATATATATATATAGTGTCAGAGTTATGAAGATGGAATAAAACATGAAGGAATATCTTAAAAACTTGCTTTAAACCAGATTGTATGTAGTCATTAATAACATTTGGGAAGAAAAAGGTAGTGTTGGGCAGAGCAAGGGGTAGAGATGGAGGCAGGATGGTTCCAAGAAGGAAAGGCAGGAGTCCTCAAGAAAGGCACCCTTCAGAAAAAAACAAGTGGGGAAAGACAAGAGGATTTTCCCTCCCTGCCTTCATTTCTGAGCTGCCATATTCCTTGGTGGTCACAGATGTCCTGAGCCACATGGAGGAAACTGCCAGTCATCACTTGTCACAGGAACCACATGGGTGGAAGGAAGCAGTCTTCTCATGCCCAGGTACTGTCTCACATCTGAGGGTAGAGCGCAAGGCTGGGATGAAAGGGCACTGGGGCCAGAGGACCTCCACCCACACCTCTCCTGGGCTGCTGACAACGCTGTGCTGCGTATGCACTGGTGAGTGCCCACTGGGGAACGGGAGCAGGGCTTTCTACAGAAGATTCTCAGACCAGAGGGGAGGACATGTGGAGGCTTTTCAATGTGTCCACATGCCTATGTGTGTGTGTGTTGAGATGGAGAGGGTGAGAAGAGGATGAGACTGGTTTTTTTTTTTTTTTTAGCAAAATAACAAGTCTTAAGAAGGCTAAGGGAAGGGGCAATGAGGAGGCTGGGAACCTGGGTAGGAGGAGTTGTGGAGTTGTGACTGAGTACTCTAGAGAAATCCAGTTGATGTGTTTTTTGGTCAGTGATCTGAAGGATTTGCAATATTGATTATGCTAACCTACAGCTGTGTTCAAAAAGGGACGCTCATCTCTGAAAACCTAACTGTCCTCCTGGAAAAGCAGAGATGGTGACAGGAGTGCTCAGCCAGGAGACAGGAAATCAGAACTGACTGACTCTTTTAAACTCTCAGATAAGTGGGTCTGCAGAAATGAAAAGGCAAACCCCAAAGCTTGGTGCTGAGGTATTAGTTTGTGGTGAGTGTCTGTGGAGAATGCAGAGCACTGGACTAGCTCAAGGGCCTGCGTGCAAGTCCCAGCTTATATTAATTAAAAAGCTACTTCTGGGCAATCTCCAACATCCTTTGAGATTGTGAACATTGAGAGTCCCTTGGACTGCAAGGAGATCCAACCAGTCCATTCTGAAGGAGATCAGCCCTGGGATTTTTTTTGGAAGAAATGATGCTAAAGCTGAAACTCCAGTACTTTGACCACCTCATGCGAAGAGTTGACTCACTGGAAAAGACTCTGATGCTGGGAGGGATTGGGGGCAGGAGGAGAAGGGGACGACAGAGGATGAGATGGCTGGATGGCATCACAGACTCAATGGGCGTAAGTCTGAGTGAACTCTGGGAGTTGGTGATGGACAGGGAGGCCTGGTGTGCTGCGATTCATGGGGTCGCAAAGAGTCAGACATGACTGAGTGACTGAACTGAATTGAACTGATGTCCCTATAGGACAAGAATATCTAGGAAATTTTCCAAGAGGGAATGACTATTTTCCCTAAAGATATGACTTCATTTCTAGACTGCTTCTTGGATTTTTTTCATGATTCTTACAGTATAATTACAGTAGGTCTTCTACATACTGGATGTTTGGGTTTAAGAACATTTTCTTATTATTTGGTCTCAGTTTTTCTAATTATAAAGCAGGAGAACATTTGCCATTAAAAAAAAGAAGCTATGAGAGCATTTGAGCAACTACTGGAAACAATGAAACTTTCAGTGTTTATTTATCTAGGACTGCATTAAATAGTTTGTCAAACTAAAGGGGATAGAAAGATGGTGAAAGCTCAGGAAGGGGCAGGGAGGTCTCTGTGTGCTGGTCTGACCTGTTCTCTGACTCTCTCCTCAGCTCCTGAGCCCACCCACCAAGATGTCCTGCCAGCAGAACCAGCAGCAGTGCCAGCCCCCTCCCAAGTGCGCCCCCAAGTGCCCCACCCCTAAATGCCCCTCAAAGTGCCCCCCAGTCTCCTCCTGCTGCGGCTCCAGCTCCGGGGGCTGCTGCAGCTCTGGGTGTGGGGGCTGCTGCCTGAGCCACCACAGGCGCCGCAGGTCCCACCACCACCGACCCCAGAGCTCTGACTGCTGCAGCCAGCCCTCGGGGAGCTCTGGGTGCTGTGGAGGGGGGAGCGGTCAGTCCTCTGGAGGCGGCTGCTGCTGAAGTAGACCCTGAGCCAAGAAGAGCTGCCCTGGGGACAACAGATGGACAAACGCTTCCTCCTTCTCCTGCCCCTCCTGCTGGGCCTGCCCCAGTTGCTGGGGGTCTGTGTGAGGCCTTTGAGCTCTGGTCCAGGGAGTACTTTTCCTTGGGTCCAGGAGCCCCAAACTCCCTCCCAAATCCATTTATTCATCTCCTTTTCATATGTGTGGAATCTCTGAGAACCCCAAAGCACAGACCCTGTGTCCCTCTTCAGCTTCTCTTTTTGCATAAATCAACCTGATGTGAAACAATAAAGCTAGAAGTCTGCATTCCTTGTTGTCTGAAATGATATTTTTATCCCTACATCATCTTTCTCATACTCTGTACTCAACTTCTGGTTCCCCTAATGCCTCAGTATGTACAGACCTGGTTCAAATTTGCCACTTGTGCCACTAATGCCCTTTATAGCAAAACAAAAAATGTATTGATTCAGAGACTAATTCAGGATCCAATGCTGCATTTAGTTGCCATGATTCTTCAATTTCCTCCTACCTGTGACAGCCCTTAGGTTTTTTGTCCTTCATGTCCTGGGCATATTTAAGGAGCTCTTGGTTTAGTGGACAAACCCTCAGTTGGGGTTTGTCTGGGGGTCTTCTTAGCTAGATGTGATTATGCAATTATGTAAGGGATCCCACAGAAGCGATGCTATGTCTGTAGCATGTGACAGCCTGATATCATGCCTCACATGATGTGTAACTGACTCATTCCTGGGATTCTGAAAATTGGATGCAAATATTTGGAAAGATTCTGAAAAGGCGAAACACTGAATTTCTAGGTTCACACCTATTATTATCGTTGTTTTTGTTGTTGTTTGTAGTAGAAGCAGACTTTTCTACCCCATCTGAGTAAATTAAACCTGTATTGTCCCAGGAAATGGTAATGACCTCGGCATAAGAAGTAGCCTTGCGAGAAAGTACTGGTTCTCACCTGTACCACCCCATTATCTCCCTTTACTCCTAGATAAGTGGACTGAAGTCCCAGTAGACCTCAACAGGCGAAACATAAAGTGTGACCCACAAGCGAGTGTACTACACTCCACAAGAACTACATGATGTTTTCTGATTTATATACATACAGACCCAGGGCATATGTGTGTAATGGATATTACTGCTGCTACTGGGCCGGGATAATTGTGGAAAGGACTTAAAGTTGTACCAGGCCAAATTTATGGATTTAGATCAGCCAGGTAGATATTCTAGGTTTAACATTGTAACTTTGGGGGTTAGAAAAGGCTCTAACAAATGGTTGATTGGCTATAACATGAAGCAAAGGCAGTCTCCACTAAATGAAGACGAAACACCAGAACTGCCTTAGTTTACTGCAGAGGAAGGGATCTGGAGGCTTGGTGTTATTGGAATCTGGGGTGAAGTTGTCATTTACGATCTGCTTATCCACCCCAGAAGGGTCCAGAGGACTCATCTTTTACAATGACCAGGAGAAATCAATTGTAGGGGGGAGCCCTGGCTTCCTTGAAGAGTTCTGCGATGGTTCTTCTCTATAAGCCAAAAACTACAATGGAATCTAATGTCACCAAAATGAGAAACCTAAACACAATAAGGATAATCAGATCCCAGGACAGCAGAAGCAAGTGTCAACACTTAGTCACCAATAGCAAAGTGGGTGTGGCTACTGTAATGCATGACAGGGCCAAGGCGGCAGTCAGCGTGTTCTGACCGCCAGAGAGCTCTGTCTCTGCTCCTTAATCTCTGTGTGTTTAGAAGGGAAGTGAATGGCAAGTCTACCAAATTTTCACTTGATATATGTAAATTAAAGAGTTCTAAGTCAAACGAACAAAACTGAGTCATAAAAAGAGAGAATCATGTTCCGCCAATCAGTTTCTAGTCTTGAGCTAGTTTATAAAACCCAGAACTCCTTGAATGAAGGAGAGGCCAGTTCCCTTTGAAGAATAACCCTGGTACCCTGCTCAAGAGTTAAATACTGTCAGTCTTTCCCCCAGTCTTCCTCAAAGGGACCTACACTCTTTAACCAGAGTAACTGTGGATATACATGGGTTCAGCAGCGTGAATTTTCACTCACCATGACTGACATGCCTATAAAGACCAACACTGAGTTCAAGTAAGACACTATTACTAGGGTTGATGAGCCAGCTACCTGGAAATAGGTTGACTATATCAGGACATATCATGAAATGACAGTGTTTTGTTCTTACTGGTATAAAGACTTTCTCTGAACCAAGGCAAATTGGAAGTGGTCAAACAGGAGATGACAAGAGTGAACATCGACATTCTAGGAATCAGTGAACTAAGATAGACTGGAATGGGTGAATTTAACCCATATGACCATTATATCTACTACTGTGGGCAGGAATCCGTTAGAAGAAATGGAGTAGCCATCATAGTCAACAAAAGAGTCTGAAATGCAGTACTTGGATGCAATCTCAGAAACGACAGAATGATCTCTGTTCATTTCCAAGGCAAACCATTCAATATCATGGTAATCCAAGTCTATGCCCTGACCAGTAACACTGAAGAAGCTGAATTTGAGTAGTTCCATGAAGACCTACAAGACCTTTTAGAACTAACTCCCAAAAAAGATGTCCTTTTCATTATAGGGGACTGGAATGCAAAAGTAGGAAGTCAAGAAACACCTGGAGTAACAAGCAAATTTGGCCTTGGAGTACAGAATGAAGCAGGACAAAGGCTAATAGAGTTCTGCCAAGAGAACGTACTGGTCATAGCAAACACCCTCTTCCAACAACACAAGAGAAGACTCTACACATGGACATCACCAGATGGTCAACACCGAAATCAGACTGATTATATTCTTTGCAGCCAAAGATGGAGAAGATCTATACAGTCAGCAAAAGCAAGACCGTGAGCTGACTGTGGCTCAGATCATAAACTCCTTATTGCCAAATTCAGACTGAAATTGAAGAAAGTGGAGAAAACCACTAGACCATTCAGATATGACCTAAATCATAGAGGATGAGATGGTTGGATGGCATCACCGACTCGATGAACATGGGTTTGGGTGGACTCCAGGAGTTGGTGATGGACAGGGAGGCCTGGCGTGCTCTGGTTCGTGGGGTCGCAAAGAGTGGGACATGACTGAGCAACTGAACTGAGCTGGATATGGATTTGTCTTCCTTGCATGCAATTCTTCTGTCAAAATTCTCATCTGAGGACTTATAGAATGTCTTATTTATCATCATGGTGCTTCATAAGACACTTTCTCTGACACTTAATTTTATGTGTTGGTCTGAATGACCATGGGATGCCCAGGCTAAGTGATATTTCTAGATATGTCTGTGATGGTGTTTCTGAATGAGGCTAGTATTTGAATCAGTGGATTCATTAAAATAGACTACTCTCCCCATTGTAGGTTTGGAATTACGCAGTCTATTGAGAACCTGAAAAGAACAGAAGGCAGAGGATGGATAAATTGGCCCTTTTAAAATTCTTGACCGATTTCTTGAGTTGAAGCACTGAACTTTTCCTTAGTTTTTCTGATTTTCAGGCTTTCAGACCCAGACTGGAATCTACACCATTGGTTCCCCTGGTTCTTGGGCCTTCAGACATGGGCTGAATTATACCACCAACTTTCCTGGGTTTTCAACTTGCAGATAGCAGATCATGGGTTTCTTAGCATCCTTAATTACATGAACCCATTAAAAAATATATATATATTATATAATATACATATACATGTATATACTTATATACACACATATATATTCATATACATACACACACACACACACACACACACAGTGCTAGTGTTAAGTCACTCAGCCCTGTCTGACTCTTTGTGATCCCATGAGGTGTAGTCTGGCAGACTTCTCTGTCCATGGGATTTTCCAGACAAGAATACTGGGGCAGGTTGCCATTTCCTCCTCCAGGGGATCTTCTCAACCTAGGGATTGAACCCGAGTCTCTTGCATCTCCTGTACTGGAAGGCAGATTCTTTACCACTGCACCAATATACATATATATGTATATATACATATGTATGTATACATATGTGTGTAAAAAATCATATTTTTTTCTGTTTCTCTGGAGAACACTGACAAATACAGCAAGTAAAACAAAGCAACGGGTCTGCTTATAGAATTCATTCTTCTTACCACATTCCACATCATCCTCAAGCAGCTGGCTTGATCAAACTGCGGAACGGCCTTTTGAAGACCTACTTACAGAACTAGGATAGTGGCAATACCTTTCAGGGTTGGGGCAAGACTCTTTAGGAGGCTGCATATGCTCAAAATCAGCAATCAACATTGTGATTCTCTTTCTTCTATAACCAGACTATATAGGTTCAGGAATCAAAGTTGGAAATAAAGTGATACCACACACACTATTACCCTTAGAGATTTACTAGCAAAATTTTTGCTTCCTGTCCCTGTGATCTTATGCTGGTCAAGAAGTCTTAGTTCCTGAGAGAGGAATGCTTCCACCAGGACTCACAGTAATTCCATTGAACTGGAAGTTAAGACTGACACCCAGCCACTTTGGCATCCTTATGCCTCTGAATCAAATGACAAAGAAGGGTGTTAATGCACTTGATGGAGTGACTGAGTCTGATTATCATTAGGAAGTTGGAATATTACTTCAGAATGGATGTAGTGAAGAATATATATGGACTATGACAGATGACTTAGGGCATATCTTATTACTACCATACCTTTTGATGATGGATAATGGAAAACTACAACAGTCTACTTCAGACAGGAGTACTAATGGTCCAGACTCTTCAGGAATTAATGTTGGGTCACCCCATTAGGTAAAAAATAACCACAATCAGGACTTTATTACTAGTATATCTTCCCAGAGAAGGCAATGATGACCCACTCCAGTACTCCTGCCTGGAAAATCCCATGGACAGAGGAGCCTGGTACGCTGCAGTTCATGGGGTCGCTAAGAGTCAGACATGACTGAGCGACTTCACTTTCAATTTTCAGTCTCCGGCATTGGAGAAGGAAATGGCAACCCACTCCAGTGTTCTTGCCTGGAGAATCCCAGGGACGGAGGAGCCTGGTGGGCTGCCATCTATGGGGTCGCTCAGAGTCGGGCACAACTGAAGTGACTTAGCAGCAGCAGCAGCAGTATATCTTCCATATTTTGTTATGAATATGTTTGTATGTATGTGTATCTATAATGTCTTTGTTTTATTCCCTTTCTAATCTTGCTCACATAGCATAAGATGTATTGAGTACTGCATTGAAACATTATCCAACTCTATATCACAATTTTAATGTTAAGCTATCAGGGAGAAGAGTAAACATCACTCTAAGAACCTGTATCCTCTTTGGGGGAAAGGGTTAGTGCATTTTCTGTTGTACACAGCATAGTTGTGCATAGTGTTATCTGGAAATGTGACTTTGTCATTGCCTTTATTTGGAGAATAAATATGGTGTAAGGAGATGTGTACAGGTGCCAAGCTGACAAGGGGTAAACTGTAATGGTTACTTTTATGTGTTAACTTGGTGAGGCTGTGGTACACAGACTGTAAGTCAAAAACCAGTCTAGATGTTGCTGTGAAGGTATTTCTTTGCATGTGATTAACATGTAAATCAGAAAAGGTTCATATAGTCAAAGCTGTGGTTTTTCTAGTAGTCATGTATGGATGTGAGAATTGGACCATAATGAAGTCTGAGCCCTGAAGAATTGATGCCTTTGAACTGTGGTATTGGAGAAGACTCTTGAGAGTCCCTTGGACTTCAAGAAGATGAAACCAGTCAATCCTAAAGGAAGTCAACCCTGAATATTCATTGGAAGGACTGATCCTGAAGCTCCAATCCTTTGACCACCTGATGCAAAGAACTGACTCACTGTAAAAGACCCTGATGCTGGGAAAGATTGAAGGCAGGAAGAGAAGGGGATGACAGAGGATGAGA
The DNA here is from genome assembly GCA_006410935.1 of Redunca redunca. Taxonomy (NCBI): domain Eukaryota; kingdom Metazoa; phylum Chordata; class Mammalia; order Artiodactyla; family Bovidae; genus Redunca; species Redunca redunca. The sequence goes on along the minus strand of SJYQ01000624.1, from coordinate 390,967 downwards.
TGGTTGGATGGCATCATCGACTCAATGGACATGAATTTGAACAAGCTCCAGGAGATGGTGAAGTACAGGGAAGCTTGGCGTGCTGCAGTCTATGGAGCTGCAAAGAGTTAAATGTGACTGAGTGACTGAGCAACAACGTGTAAACCAGTAGATTTTGAGTAAACAGATAACCCTCTAGAGTGTCAGTGACTTCATCCTATCAATTGAAAGCTTTTAAAGAAAAGACTAGCACTCTAAAAGAAGAGGGAATTCTGTCTACAGACAGCGCTCAGAATGTAGGCTCTAACATCAACTCTTTCATGAATTTTCAACCTGTGCTTACTCTACAGATACCGAACTTACAAGCCCCAACAACTGTGGGAGCAAATACCTTGGAATAAATCTCATTACATGCATGTACATGCCTTATGGGTTCTCTTTCTCTGAAGATTCCTGACTAACATAATATGTGTGAATATGTATGTATATGAGAAATGAGGATGTTCTGTGTCCTTTGTCCATTGTGGTTTTATATGTTTTTAGACTTATGAGATAAATTTATATATTAAGTAAAGCAATTCCTTATCAGGTATGTATTGTAATTTTTTTGGAGTGGGAAGTCAAGTGGGCCTTAAGAAGCATTACTACAAACAAAGCTAGTGGATTTGATGGAATTCCAGCTAAGCTATTTAAAATCCTAAAAGATGATGCTATTAAAGTGCTGCACTCAATATGCCAGCTAATTTGGAAAACTCAGCAATGGACATAGACCTTGAAAAGAATTTCATTCCCATCCCAAAGAAGGGCAATGCCAAAGAATGTTCAAACTACCATACAACTGTGCTCATTTCACATGCTAGCAAGGTCATGCTTAAAATCCTTCAAGCTAGGCTTTAGCAGTATATCAATTGAGAGCTTTGAGGTATTCAAGCTAGATTTAGAAAAGGCAGAAGAACCAGAGATCAAATTAACAACATCCACTGGATCATAGAAAAAGCAAGACAATTCCAGAAAAACATCTACTTCTGCTTCATTGACTATGCTATGGCCTGACAGTGTGAATCACAACAAACAGTGGAAAATTCATAAAGATATGGGAATACCAGACCACCTTGCCTGTATCATGAGAAACTTGTATGCAGGTCAAGAAGCAATGGAACTGGACTGGAACCCTTGTCATGGAATGGTGGACTGGTTCAAAATTGGGAAGGTGTACATCAAGGCTGTGTATTATCACCTGATGATTTAACTTACATGCAGAGTACATCAGGCGAAATGCCAGGCTGGTTGAATCACAAGCTGGCATCAAGATTGCAGAGAGAAATAGCAACAACCTCAGATATTCAAATTACAATCCTAATGGCAGAAAGTGAGGAGGAACTAAATAGTCTTTTGATGAATGTGAAAAAAGACAGAAAAAAGCTGACTTTAAAAACTAAGATCATGGCATCTGGTCCTATCATTTCATGGCAAATAGCGAGGGAAAAAATGGAAACTGTGACAGACTTACTTTATTTTCTTGGGCTCCAGAATCACTGTGGATGGTGACTACAGCCATAAAATTAAAAGATGTTTCCTTCTTGGAAGAAAAGCTATGACGAACATAGATAGCATATTAAAAAGCAGAGATGTCATTTTGCCCACAAATTCTGTATAGTCAAAGGTATGGTTTTTCCAGTAGTCATATACAGATATGAAAGCTGGACCATAAAGAAGGCAGGGAGCTGAAGAATTGACACTTTTGAATTGTGGTGCTGGAGAAGACACTTGAGAGTCCCTTGGACAGTAAAGAAATCAAACCTGTCAATCCTAAAGGAAATCAACCCTGAATGTTCACTGGAAGGACTGATGCTGAAGCTGAAACTCCAATACTTTGGCCACTTGATATAAAAAGCCAACTCATTGGGAAAGACCCTGATACTGGGAAAGATTGAAGGCAGAAGGAAAAGAGGATGACAGAGGAAGAGATGGTTGGATGGCATAACTGGCTCAATGGACATGAGTTTGAGCAAACTCTGGGAGATGGTTAAGGACAGGGAAGCCTGGCATGCTGCAGCCCATGGGGTTACAGAGGAGGACACAACTTAGTGACTGAACAACAACAAATCTTACCTGTGGTACTTTATGCTATATAAAAATTATTTTATGTAATTTATCAATTCTTTCCTTTATATATTATGGATTTTGTGCCACTCTTAAAATATCTTCCCTCCCTTAATAATTAAGCAATAATCATTTAGAAATTATATTCCTTTAGATTATTGATTACCATTTATAATGTCAAAAGAAGATTTGCATGAAGGGAAAATGTGTTAATGTTCTACTTTGTAGCTCACATAGAGGAAAGTGGGAGGGCAGAGAGGAAAATTAACTCAGCTTGAATTACTTCCCATTGGATCTCCTGCTCCTTGAGAAGATGCAAGAATGATTGTAAGAGTTATAGAACCCTTGGATGAATAGGTGACCTCAGAAAGCCTTTGGTAGTCAAAATGCTTATTTAATGAGGCCAAAGCCATTGACAGCTAATATCCAGGGCCAAAAAGTCAGTCCAAGTGATCCGATTGGAATCATGACTCTGACTCATCCATCACCCAAGTCCAAGCAGATTGATATTTCAGATGCTGCCCTGCTTTGAGGCAGAGGTGTGGACCATATGACCTCTTCACCCCATCATTCTAGGCATCAAGAGCTGGATTCACAACCCATATCTGTGAGCCAAGGCACAGATATTCCTGTCCACTCCCCCATAACTAAGCTCATTGGAACAACCTGGGCCAATGTCATAGCCAGATGAGGCAGGGGCAAATCTCTGCAGGGTGATGTGGCCATCACAGTTCACTGTGCCTATCTCAGTGTGAGGTCTTCTAGGAGGAGGACCTGTCATAAGGAAGAGCTACCACACAGTGCTAATGCTAAACAAAGAATTCTTAAAAATCTATTAACTACCTATGTGTGCATAACCTTGTCCCTGTTGCTGAAGGAGAATCAGAAATATAAGGCACAGGTTGTCAGATGGTCTGTTAAAATCTCATTTGTAAGATATGTCACATAAAGCATATGAAGTAAGTGAGGCTTGAACTCATCTCAGAAAGGAAAATATCATAGAACAAAGCAGAGAAGTAGAGTAAGGAAAGATATGCTTACCGTACAGCCAATACAGTAAATCTTGAGAAGAAAAACAGAAATTGGAGTAGTTGTACAAAGTCATATTACAGAGAGCCTTGCATATCAGTCAAAAATGATAACTTCAATCCTGAACACAGTGTGGAGCCCTGAATGAGGCTTCCTTAAAGGGCAGATGTAATGATTCCTAGAGTGTGGGATGGTGGAAAGAGAACATGCTTGTATCCCAGTGAAGACTGGAGTCAAGGAGAAATCCTAGCAGATGGGAGGAAGTGGTTCATCAGAGGAGGCCATCCACCTTTTCATATCTGGTGCTGAGAATGATAGAGAGGGTAGATTCTGCACCTACATCTGTATCTGAGGCTGTATCTGCATCTCTATCTCTGGCTATAAGGTTTTACACCACAATTTTAAAAATATAGTCAATCTAAGTCAATCTAAAACCCCCTATGCCTATGTACATGTATACATTTCACCAGATATTCGTTATCCTTATCCATTATGACCTTGATATAGATATTATTGACTCGATTCATGTCTTATTCTACTCCAAAAAATTATTCTGGACACTTCTGGAAAGAAGGTTTTCTTCCCATAATTAATCCTAGCTCTGATTTCCTTTCATCTGATTAATTTGTTTAGTTTTTTTGTGATGTTGCCTTCTAAACATGGAAGGCTCACCTGCTACCTACCAAACTGACATTAGTCCTTATCTTAATCTTGTAAAAATGTTCATACACAAACACCCTTGAAGGAACCCTTGGGTTCTTGCAGGAACAAAGAAGTAACACTGGAGATTCCTACTGAACCCCAGACCTCCTGTTCTGTTAGGTCCTCCTGCTTCCTCCACCTGGGCACACATTTCAGTAGGTTCCCAGCCCCTCTACCTGTGCCCCAGGGCTGAGCCCTCTCAGTGTCTCTTCTTGCTGCTTTCTGGTCCACCAGCTCACAGGTTTCCCTGTGTAAGATTCTTGGAAAGCAAATTCTCATTCTACTATGTAAGGCATTGCAGATTTACTCCCTAGTTATTCAACAGGGATACTGTTTTATGAAGATGCACAAAAAAAGCTCAGGTGACAAAAACTGGTCATTTAAAAAGTCAGATGTATGTACCCTAGAAAAGAGCTGTCTTTTAAAATAAATTTTCTCACTTCTAATTATCAATGGATAGGTAGCTCATTTGTGAGGATCCGATGTGTGTAGGAGCCACAGGAGTCACAGGTTTGATCCCTGGCTGGGAAGATCTGCTGGAGGAGAAAATGGCAACCTACTGCAGTATTCTTGCTGAGATAATCCCATGGACAAAGGAGTCTGGTGGCCTACAGTCCATGGGATTGCAGAGTCAGACATGACTGAGCACTCATACATGGTGTGCTATCGGACCTTTTGCAGACATTGTACTTCTTTGATTTTGTTGACTCTCATGACACCATTGAGACTAGTTTTTCTCAACCATTTTAAAGCTGAGGAAACAGAATGAGAAAGGTTAGGTGCTTTTCATAAGATCACATAGCTGAATGTCAGGACCAGGGGTTCTGTCCCAGATGGGTCTCTCTCCCAGTCCAGGCTTTTAACAGGAACAGCACAGACACGAACATCCAGACACACAGGATGAGCCTAGGGGGCTGGGACAGAAGCAGAGACCCTTGGAGGCTCCATGAGTCTTAGTTCAAAGCAGACCATCAGAGAACTAGGACAGGAGGGCTTGGGAGGCCAATTCCCAGAGGAAGGTGTGAGGGACAGGAAGCCGTAACGAGAATGTGGGGACACTGGTGCTGGGGATGCCCTGAGCCCCATGGAGGGAGGCAGGGAGGAGCTGCCAGTCATCACCTGTCACAGGAGCCACGTGGGTGGCAGGAGGCGGTCCTCTCATGCCCAGGCCCTGTCTCACACCTGAGGGAAGAGCCCAAGACCAGGATAAAAGGGCCTCAGGGCCAGAGCACCTCCATCCACTCCTCTCCTGAGGTGCTGACGACTCTGTGCTGTGTGTGCACCGGTGAGTGTCCACTGGGAGTGGGGCCAGGGCCTTCCACAGAGGATGCTCAGCCCAGAGGGGAGGGCAGGGAGCAGGGCCTTGGGGGATGTGGCCCATATTATTAGAGAGAGAGAGACAAGCCCTGGAAGGACAGAAGGAACCAGGAGCAGACAGGAAGACAGGGAGAATGATAGGAGTTTAGTGATGGCTAAGGACACTGGTAGGGACCCAAAGATCTGCAGCTTTGTGGAGGGGGGACTCCCAGGATGAAAGAAGGAAACCACTGGCTGCTCTGATATTCTGCAACAGGTCTCAGAAAGGGAGTTTACCTTCTAGAGATACTGTATTCTCTACCTTGTATGATTTGAACAATTGTCAGAGTGAGGAGAGAATTAGAGGCACTTTGGGAGATATTATACACGTGGGTAAGGATAGAGCCTGGGAATGCATTGTACACTTTTAGAGGTGGAAAACACAAGATGTTTAATAATTTCTAGGCTAAGGATGGTGTAAGAGGTGTTTCTGAGGCCATTATAGGTCAGGATCTGAGTCAAGGGAACTCTCATCATTCTAACAAGGTGAGCCAGCCAGGAAATTCCTCAAATCCCTTTCTAATCTGAAGTTGTAAATTTCCAAAACGTGCAATTATTTGGGGTGTTAACAGGACTTTTTTCCATAAAGAAAATATTTCAGTTCTAAGTTCATCTCTATAGAACAATTTCAGTATTTGAATGAGATAAGTGAAAAGAATTGGTTTTTAAATATTATTTAATGTCAATTTTCAAATTGGTAAAATAGGTTATGACTGCTTCTTACTTTAAAAAGAATAAGATGAGGTTCGAAGGAGATGCTATGAGAGCAGTTGATAAGACATTAAAATAATAACAGAGGCAAATTATTTAAACATACATGTTAGAAATGATGTTGAAAAGTCAGGAAGGGGCAGGGAGGTCTCTGTGTGCTGGTCTGACCTGCTGTCTGTCTCTCCCTCAGCTCCTGAACCCGCCCACCAAGATGTCCTGCCAGCAGAACCAGCAGCAGTGCCAGCCCCCTCCCAAGTGCGCCCCCAAGTGCCCCACCCCTAAATGCCCCCCGAAGTGTCCCCCAGCCTCCTCTTGCTGTGATGTCAGCTCCGGGGGCTGCTGTGGCCCCAGCTCCGGGGGCTGCTGCAGCTCTGGGTGTGGGGGCTGCTGCCTGAGCCACCACAGGCGCCGCAGGTCCCGCCGCTGCAGACCCCAGAGGTCTGACTGCTGCAGCCATCCCTCAGGGGGCTCCGGGTGCTGTGGAGGGGGGAGCGGTCAGTCCTCTGGAGGCGGCTGCTGCTGAAGATGTCCCTGAATCTACAAGATCCAACCTGGGGACAGCCCACTGCTGAGGACATCATCTTTATCCTCCTTCATTGGTTGCAGAGCCTGAGAGGTCCTATAGAAGAATCTGAACTTGCAAAGACAATGAACCCTCCCTGGGGTTCAGAAACTCAAATTTTCTTCTGAGTCCCCTACCATGNATAGAACCATAAATAATTTTAATCACTGTTTATGTATTTACATGTATGTGTCAAAATTTATTACAGATATTAATATATTCCCAATTTCTCTTAGAAATATCAGTTTATATCATTGAATATTCAGATTTTCACATTTGTGTGGTAAGAGCCACAGAATAAAACTCCCAAATTGGAATTGTTTAATCAAAATATATGTACATTCTAAATTATTTTACTTATCAATAAATTAATCTGAATAAATTGACCACCAATTTGCCTTTCAGAAAGGTAATATTTATGTTCCATTTACATGGCTTTTTCCCTCCATATTTACACTTAGTTTATAAAATTTTTAAATCTTTGCCTATTTGACATGAAGAAATATACTTGATAGGAGAAGATAAAAGATGTCTTTTTTTCTAGCTTTTCATTCATTTGTGCTTGCTAAGTCACTTCACTTGTGTCTGACTCTTTGCATCCCATGGTCTGTAGCCCACCAGGCTGCTCTTTCCATGGGATTCTCCAGGCAAGAAGATTGGAGTGGCTTGCCATTTCCTTCTGCAGGGGATCTTCCCAACCCAGGGATTGAACCTGTATCTCTTACATCTCCTGCATTGGCAGGCAGGTTCTTCCACTAGCACCACCTGGGAAGCCCTCATTCGATTACTAGTCATATACAAATCTAACATTTTGTATTGCCTGTTTATCTCTTTTTACTATTATTTTCACTGGAATTTTTTCCTTATTAATTTGTAAAATACAGTTGCATACCAACTGCTTTGGTCTTATTCATGGAATATATATTGTAATTTTCTTTTCAGTTGGTCATATCTTTTTACAAGTTTGCTTAAATGTTGCTCTTTTTCACATAAATAATTTTATTTAGAAGTGGGTAAACATCATAGTTCCTTTTATATCATGGCTTTGGGGACTACCAGGCATAAAAAAACCATCAACTATATTTTTCTTTGTTATTTTGAGTATGATTTAACTATGTATGTTAAAGAAAAGTTTGTTGGGTGAAAAAATAATTCATAAACATACGTGACATTGGTTCTAGTGCATAAAAGTAAAATAACCCTCAGTGTGAAGTTCAGGGTGGTTCTAGAAAAATTGAACACTTTTAAGAATTTGTTAATTACTAGATTATAGTTGTACTTAGTCAAAATACATTGGAAAATAAATTATTAGAGTTATTTCTATAATTTTTCAATGTGAAACATATTGCATTACTTTTGATCTGCCTTTTATTTGCATCTAAAACTCAGTCATGTTTACTCCCAATCCCTTGATAACAGAAGGCTGAGAAAGTCAATCATTTGCTTAATAAAAACATTCTTATCGAATTGAACTCCATCAACATCACACAGTCAAGGCAAGCAAACCAATCCTTATGAGGTTTCAAACCTGCTTATCACTCAGATCTAAACCAGATTGATTGATGGCTTGGGTACCACATCTTTAGAGGTAGGGACCATACGAATCCTCAGGCCAGTTACTTTAAGTATCAGTGCTCTGCTCCTGAGTAAGACTTCTGTGTGAGAGCCAAGGAATTGATACTACAATCATTCCCTTATGAGTAACAACCTGAGCAGGAAGCTAAGAGTCATACTCAGGCAGCATAGGGCCAGACTTTTACAGAGTGATGTATCCTGTGTTTGCATAGGATACATATGTCTGCATGCTCCAGGCCTTATGCTGATGGACATATGAGAAAACTATTTGGAAACTCTAAAGTCCTATGCAAATGTTGGTCTCATACTTGACGAGAATATTTATTGATTGCCACAGCATGCATCTAAGAAGGTAATTAAGGAAAATGATGTTGATGATAACTATGATGATAGCTTTTGGTGTGTATGAAATATGCAAGGCAAAGTTCTATGAGCTTTACATATGTTATCTTATTTGATTCTCCTAAGAAACTCATGAAGTAGAAGTTATTAAAATCACTATATTGATACTGATAAGGAAACAAAAGCAGAGAAGCTAAACAATTTGCCCTAAGTTATTATATCTAAATAGTAAGTGTTGGAGCTAGAATTCATGCTCAGGAAGTCTGGTTCCAGAGACATAAACCTAACTTCTGAGTAATTTTTCCAAGTTCGAGTTGATTTTAAGTGTGTGTGTGTGTGTGTGTGAAGTCGCTCAGTCGTGTCCGACTCTTTGCAACCCCATGGACTGTAGCCCACCAGCCTCCTCTGTCCATGGGATTCTCCAGGCAAGAATACTGGAGTGGATTGCCATTTCCTTCTCCAGGGGATCTTCCTGACCCAGGGATCGAACCCAGGTCTCCTGCATTGCAGGCAGACGCTTTAATCTCTGAGCCACCAGGGAAGCCCTGGAATGTGAGCTCCACAAAACATACACCGAATACACACACCACACTTAGAAAACAAGTGCAAGCATAGACACACAGGTGTACACAGGTACATTCACTCCCAACGGCACAGTGAAAACCCTGGAGACATCAGCATTTTTCTGTGCAAATGAGAAGGTCTGGGGCTAATGAATTACGGTCATAGGAGGAAAACCAGGAAGGTATGGAGGACCAAGCTCCAAGAAAGAGACTGAAAGGCAGGTACCACTAAGGATAATAAGGTGGCAGATGATGGGAGGAATTCAATCCTACTTCTGTTGACCATATTTTTAGCTGGGAGCAACTTTTCTGAGCTCCATTGATGAGAGAGGCAGGAAGGAGCTACCAGTCATCACTTGTCACAGGAGCCATGTGGCTGGCAGGAGGCGGTCCTCTCATGCCCAGGTCATGTCTCACACCTGAGGGAAGAGCCCAAGACCAGGATAAAAGGCCTTAGGGATAGAGCACCTCCATCCACTTCTCTCCTGAGGTGTTGACAGACCCTGTGCTGCTTGGATACTGGTAAGTGCCCACTGGGAGCCAGAGCAGGGCCTTCCACAGAGGATGTTCAGACCAGAGGGGAGGGCAGGGGGCAGGGCCTTGGGGATGGCAAGGATGAGGGCGGATTCTGAGGGGAGCAAAAATCTAGAAACCTGATGAAGGATGAGCTGTGAGGCAGGAGATGGCATTTGTGTGTCTATGCTCTGTGCTCTAAGTTAGTTCTGTATCTTTTTGAGTTTCTCAGGTTTTAGATAAGTCAATACTTTCATAAGGAAGCTATTACCTTGGAGAAGCCAGTTGTGCTTCTGCTCCAAAGCCTCTACTAGGGTCACAGTGATTTTTCAAACAATGGAGACCAGGGGCAGCGTATTTGGGGTTAGATAAAAATAGAGATCCAAGGGCCTCACCCTCACCAAGTGTCACTTACTTGGTCAGGAGTGCTGCCTGGCATCAGTACCAGAAGCTCCTGAGTTGAATAATGATTAACAAGTTGAAATTCACCTGCTAAGATGTAAAAAATGGAAGGGGTTGTGTGTTGTAAAGGGTGCATAACCAAGCCTAGTTTCACTAGACCAGAAAACGTAGTTTCACATCCAACTTGCCTTGATTAGGTTTGGAGCTCACTTCTCTCTAAAATGATTAGTAACTCCATTTTATATAGGTATATAGAGAGATATACATACATGCTTGCATATATAGATAGGTAGATATATATATATATATATATATATATATATATAAAAGCATGCGTGCTATGTGTGCTAAGTCACTTTAGACACGTCTGACTCTTTGCGACCCTATAGACTTGAGCCTACCAGGCTCTTCTGTCCATGGGATTTTCCAGGCAAGAACACTGGAGTGGTTTATCATTTCTTCTTCCAGGGGATCTTCCCTGCCCAGGGATCAAATCTGCTTCTCTTAACGTCTACTGAATTGGTCAGGGGTTCTTTAACACTAGGGCCACCTGGGAAGCCAAGCATATACATAGATAAATATTATAGATAGATAATATATAAACAGAATTGTAAAGGGCCAACATATGGACTGACTAACCCAAATACATATGCATAATTATGAAATTATATATGATATATGATCTGATAATAACATGTGTCTCTGGAAAGCTAACTGGGAAGTTTCTCCAGAAGGGAATCTCTAGTTCTTCCTTAGCAGAGAGTACTGCCACTGTAAACTGTCTCCTAGACGGGACATTATCAGAATTCTAAGTGGTGCAGAGTGAGCTTGAGTCAGACTTTGTGAAGGTCAATTTTGCCTTTTCCAAGGAAAGGACCTTAACTTTGGGCAAGTTTGTCAATTTAGTTAATTGACTTCTATGTCTTGCTTTGTTGAAAGAAGACAACCTATGTCTGTTTTATGAAAAGCTCCCAAATTTCAAATGAGATAGTGAAAACACTTGAAAAACTGTATTTTAGAGATAATTTCTCCACGAGTTTCTTGACCAGGCTTTTAGAATGTTGGGGGAAAGACAAGATGGTGGAAGTCCATAAAGGAGGTCTCTGTGTGCTGGTCTGACCTGTTCTCTGACTGACTCTCCCTCAGCTCCTGAACCCGCCCACCAAGATGTCCTGCCAGCAGAACCAGCAGCAGTGCCAGCCCCCTCCCAAGTGCATCCCCAAGTGCCCCACCCCTAAATGTCCCCCGAAGTGCCCCCCAGCCTCCTCTTGCTGTGATGTCAGCTCCGGGGACTGCTGTGGCCCCAGCTCCGGGGGCTGCTGCAGCTCTGGGTGTGGGGGCTGCTGCCTGAGCCACCACAGGCGCCGCAGGTCCCGCCGCTGCAGACCCCAGAGGTCTGACTGCTGCAGCCATCCCTCAGGGGGCTCCGGGTGCTGTGGAGGGGGGAGTGGTCAGTCCTCTGGAGGCGGCTGCTGCTGAAGTGGACGCTGAGCCAAGAAGAGCCGACCTGGGGATAACAGATGGACGAACACTTCCTCCTCCTACTCCTCCTGGGGTTGCCTGAGAGGTTCCAGGTGAGGTCTGAGCTCTGGGCTGGAGTGACTCTCTGTCCTGGGATTCGGAAACCTGAATCAGGTCCCAAGAATCTGTCTGCTGACCTCTGACACCAATTGGGCTGTCTGCCCTGGAATCCCCAAACCACAGACTCTAACTCACTCCCCAGCTAATCTCCTTGCATCTGCAGCCTCAAATGAAACAATAAAACAATAAATCCGCTCACCATTTTGTTCTGGACTCTTCTTTGCCTGCTTGTGTCCCAATATTCTTTTCACTGTCATCCATTCTCTTGCTGCTTGATACCTTGGAAATCAAATATGTGCTGGATGATATGGTTTAGAATGGGAAGCGGGGCAAGAAAAATGGCCCTGCCTCTTATTTGTGTGTGCCTGCTCAGTTGCTTCAGTTGCATCTGACTCTTTGCGAGCCTATGAACTCTAGCCTACTAGGCTCCTCTGTCCTTGGGATTCTCCAGACAAGAATACTGGAGTAGGTTGCCAGTGCCCTCCTCCAAGGGATCTTCCTGACCGAGGGATCGAACCAGCATCTCATACATTGCAGACAGATTCTTTATGGCTGAGACACCAGAGAAGCCTGCCTCTTACTTTGGCACCATTTCTCAGATGAATTTCAGGCAGCTCTGCTTAAGCACAATGTCCTTATGTCTCTCATGAGGATGAAACTTTGGACTGTAGGTTTTCTTCTGGGTCCAATGGTCCCTGGAGCAAGACAGACTTGACAGATATGTATTCCATCCCTCCACTGGTCTCCTCTTCCTCCTACCCTTTGTGATACTACCCCAACCCACCCCCAACTTTCCTTTCTCCTTTAACCAAAACATTTGTTTAGAAAGTTAAATATGAACTTTCTGCAAATAAACCAGGAATCTTAGCTAATTCTAACTAGGAATATGCATATAGCATGCAGCAAAGATCACAAAATTTAAAATGCTTATAAGAGGAATTGGGAACTTTTTCAAAAGCACTCAAGTTTCCCTTTTCTCTCCTTGAGTCCCAAGTCCAATTTTTCAGGTCAAATATTTCAACTCTAAATTTTGTAAGGAAATCTTGCATTTTCATTAATTTTTTTTCCAATTACAAATTTCACATGAGATTTAATAATTTTTAACTTCTAGTTTATTGTGTCTCGATAGTCTTATTATCAACTGGATAAATAGCCAATACCTTGAATTTGTATTTTAATTCGTTAAAAGACACAAGTGTCTGGTAGAGTAGACAGTAGGAACACATCACAAGAATAATATGATTCATGCCTCTCAATTGCTGTAATTAACATGACCTCTAGATGTCCCTATGTCTTTAGTCTGTCACTTAAGATTCAAAGTCCAGGGAGGAGTCATTCAGTACACTAATCCTTAGCATGTGCTTCCTCCATGGATAGTCCAGGAAACTTAGAAGAGGGATGCATCCCCATTGGTTTCAGTAATGAGAGAAGTCCAACATTACACATATTGGTGCTGCTGCTGCTGCTGCTGAGTTGCTTCAGTCATATCTGACTCTGTATGACCCCATAGACGGCAGCCCACCAGGCTCCCCCATTCCTGGGATTCTCCAGGCAAGAACACTGGAGTGGGCTGCCATTTCCTTCTCCAATGCATGAAAGTGAAAAGTGAAAGTGAAGTCGCTCAGTTGTGTCCAACTCTTAGCTAGCATACTAATAAGCACAGAGCTTATCAGTGACCAAAGGGACACATGATTACCATGTTATCTAAACTGGAATTCTTAAAAGGATCCTGTTTCTCCGAGAGGTGTAATATTCCAGTTAAGACCAGGTGCACTCTACGATCATAGATCTTTTGTTGTTGTTGTGACTGAGATTTAGCAGATTTTCTTGCTTCCCAGATGGCTCAGCAGGTAAAGAATCCAGCTGCAATGCAGGAGACATGGGGGTAACACAGAAGACGCAAGCTCAATCCCTGGGTTGGGAAGATCCCCTGCAGAAGGAAACAGCAATGCATTCCAGTATTCTTGCCTGAAAAATCCCAGACAGAGGAGCCTGGCATGCTACAGTCCAATGGGTTGCAAAGAGTTGGACACAATTGAGTGGCTAAGCATGCACTCACACACTTGAGTAAAAGTTTCTGCATTGTTGTATGTCTCTAGGACAATTTGCATAGACTTTAAATACTTTGTTAAAGTAATTTTCAACAATTACAGATATTTTTCTGGGTCGGGGCGGGGGGGGGGTGGTCCATGGAGCTCTTCATGCTATCACTCTGGAAGCCTTCTTTTAAGGTCTTTTGTTTAATCTGATTTAGGTTTCCTTTGAGGTTTAAAATCACAGAAAACCAGTCAATCTAATCACACTAGGACCACAGCCTTGTCTAACTCAGTGAAACTAAGCCATGCCTGCGGGGCAACCAAAGACGGGCGGGTCATGGTGGAAAACTCTGACAGAATGTGGTCCACTGGAGAAGGGAATGGCAAACCACTTCAGTATTCTTGCCTTGAGAACCCCATGAACTGTATGAAAAGGCAAAATGATAGGATACTGAAAGAGGAACTCCCCAGGTCAGTAGGTGCCCAGTATGCTACTGGAGATCAGTGGAGAAATAACTCCAGAAAGAATGAAGGGATGGAGCCAAAGCAAAAACAATACCCAGTGGTGGATGTGACTGGTGATAGAAGCAAGATCTGATGCTGTAAAGAGCAATATTGCATAGGAACCTGGAATGTCAGGCCCATGAATCAAGGCAAATTGGAAGTGATCAAACGAGATGGCAAGAGTGAACGTCTACATTCCAGGAATCAGTGAACTAAAATGGACCAGAATGGGTGAATTTAACTCAGACAACCATGATATCTACTACTGCAGGCAGGAATCCCTCAGAAGAAATGGAGTAGCCATCATGGTCAACAAAAGAGTCCTAAATGCAGTACTTGGATGCAATCTGAAACACGACAGAATGATCTCTGTTCATTTCTAAGGCAAATCCTTCAATATCACAGTAATCCAAGTCTATGCCCCAACCAGTAATGCTGAAGAAGCTGAAGTTGAACGGTTTTATGAAGACCTACAAGACCTTTCAGAACTAACACCCCCAAAAGATGTCCTTTTCATTATAGGGGACTGGAATGCAAAAGTAGGAAGTCAAGAAACACCTGGAGTAACAGGCAAATTTGGCCTTGGAGTACAGAATGAAGCAGGACAAAGACTAATAGAGTTTTGCCAAGAAAATGCACTGGTCATAGCAAACACCCTCTTCAAACAACACAAGAGAAGACTCTACACATGGACATCACCAGATGGTCAACACTAAAATCAGATTGATTATATTCTTTGCAGCCAAAGATGGAGAAGCTCTATACAGTCAACAAAAACAAGACCAGGAGCTGACTGTGGCTCAGATCATGAACTCCTTACTACCAAATTCAGACTTAAATTGAAAAAAGTAGGGAAAATTGCTAGACTATTCAGATATGACCTAAATCAAACCCCTTATGATTATACAGTGGAAGTGAGAAATAGATTTAAGGGCCTAGCTCTGATAGACAGAGTGCCTGATGAACTATGGAATGAGGTTCGTGACCTTGTACAGGAGACAGGGATCAAGACCATCCCCATGGAAAAGAAATGCAAAAAAGCAAAATGGCTGCCTGGGGAGGCCTTACAAATAGCTGAGACAAGAAGAGAAATGAAAGGCAAAGGAAAAAGGAAAGATAAAACCATCTGAATGCAGAGTTCCAAACAATAGCAAAAAGAGATAAGAAAGACTTCTTCAGTGACCAATGCAAAGAAATAGAGGAAAAGAACAGAATGCAAAAGACTAGAGATTTCTTTAGAAAATTAGAGATACCAAGGGAATATTTCAAGCAAAGATTGGCACAATAAAGGACAGAAATGTTATGGACCTAACAGAAGCAGAAGATATTAAGAAGAGGTGGGAAGAATACACAGAAGAATTGTACAAAAAAGATCTTCACAACCCAGACAATCACGATGGTGTGATCACTCCTCTAGAGCCAGACATCCTGGAATGTGAAGTCAAGTGGGCCTTAGAAAGCATCACTATGAACAAAGCTAGTGGAGGTGATGGAATTCCAGTTGAGCTATTGCGAAATCTGAAAGATGATGCTGTGAAAGTGCTGCACTCAATATGCCAGCAAATTTGGAAAACTCAGCAGTGGCCACAGGACTGGAAAAGGTCAGTTTTCATTCCAATCCCAAAGAAAGGCAATGCCAAAGAATGCTGAAACTACCGCACAATTGTACTCATCTCACATGCTAGCAAAGTAATGCTCAATATTCTCCAAGCCAGGCTTCAGCAATACGTGAACCACGAACTTCCAGATGTTCAGGCTGGTTTTTGAAAAGGCAGAGGAACCAGAGATGAAATTGCCAACATCCACTGGATCATGGAAAAAGTAAGAGAGTTCCAGAAAAACATCTATTTCTGCTTTACTGACTATGCCAAAGCCTTTCACTGTGTGGATCACAATGAACTGTGGAAAATTCTGAAAGAGATGGGAATACCTGACCACCTGACCTGCCTCTTGAGAAATCTGTAAGCAGGTCAGGAAAGAACAGTTAGAACTGGACATCGAACAACAAACTGGTTTTAAATAGGAAAAGGAGTACATCAAGGCTGTATATTGTCATCCTGCTTATTTAACGTATATGCAGAATACACCATGAGAAACGCTGGACTGGAAGAAACACAAGCTGGAATCAAGATTGCCAGGAGAAATATCAATAACCTCAGGTATGCAGATGACACCACCCTTATGGCAGAAAGTGAAGAGGAACTAAAAAGCCTCTGATGAAAGTGAAAGAGGAGAGTGAAAAAGTTGGCTTAAAGCTCAACATTCAGAAAATGAAGATCACAGCATCTGGTCCCATCAATGCATGGCAAATAGATGGGGAAACAGTGGA
>SJYQ01000624.1:314260-374634 GCA_006410935.1 Redunca redunca | reverse complement strand
GAAAAAGCAAGAGTTCCAAAAAACATCTATTTCTGCTTGATTGACTATGCCAAAGCCTTTCACTGTGTGGATCACAATGAACTGTGGAAAATTCTGAAAGAGATGGGAATACCTGACCACCTGACCTGCCTCTTGAGAAATCTGTAAGCAGGTCAGGAAAGAACAGTTAGAACTGGACATCGAACAACAAACTGGTTTTAAATAGGAAAAGGAGTACATCAAGGCTGTATATTGTCATCCTGCTTATTTAACGTATATGCAGAATACACCATGAGAAACGCTGGACTGGAAGAAACACAAGCTGGAATCAAGATTGCCAGGAGAAATATCAATAACCTCAGGTATGCAGATGACACCACCCTTATGGCAGAAAGTGAAGAGGAACTAAAAAGCCTCTGATGAAAGTGAAAGAGGAGAGTGAAAAAGTTGGCTTAAAGCTCAACATTCAGAAAATGAAGATCACAGCATCTGGTCCCATCAATGCATGGCAAATAGATGGGGAAACAGTGGAAACAGTGTCAGACCTTATTTTTTGGAGCTCCGAAATCACTGCAGATGGTGACTGCAGCCATGAAATTAAAAGACGCTTACTCCTTGGAAGAAAAGTTATGACCAACCTAGATAGCATATTCAAAAGCAGAGACATTACTTTGCCGACTAAGGTCCGCCTAGTCAAGGCTATGGTTTTTCCTGTGGTCATGTATGGATGTGAGAGTTGGACTGTGAAGAAGGCTGAGACCAAAGAATTGATGCTTTTGAACTGTGGTGTTAGAGAAGACTCTTGAGAGTCCCTTCGACTGCAAGGAGATCCAACCAGTCCATTCTGAAAGAGATCAGCCCTGGGATTTTTTTGGAAGGAATGATGCTAAAGCTGAAACTCCAGAACTTTGGACACCTCATGAGAAGAGTTGACTCATTGGAAAAGACTCTGATGCTGGGAGGGATTGGGGGCAGGAGGAGAAGGGGACGATCGAGGATGAGATGGATGGATGGCATCGCCAACTCGATGGACATGAATCTGAGTGAACTCCGGGAGTTGGTGATGGACAGGGAGGCCGGGCGTGCTGCGATTCATGGGGTCGCAAAGAGTCGGACACGACTGAGCGACTGAACTGAGGTTTAAAAAGACTATGTCTCAAGATTTTAAGTATTTATATATTTTTAAAATAATTTATTCTTTAAAAGTTATTTTATGAGGAGTTTAAACAATCTATCCTCTAGTAATAGTTTTGTTTTTCTCTAAATCTCAGGAGCTTTTCTTTTCTTTCTTGGGTGGTGAGAGGAGAAGAAAAGAGGCTGACCCCTCTGGTGAAGGAAGCTCACACTAAGCTCACTTTTTGCTGATAGTTTATGTACTAAAATTGAGACCAAGCATTCAGACACTATCAGTTCATTTCAGTTCAGTTCAGTTGCTCAGTCCTGTCCGAATCTTTGCGACCCCATGAATTACAGCACCCCAGGCCTCCCTGTCCATCACCAACTCCCGGAGTCCACCCAGGCTCATGTCCATCGAGTCAGTGATGCCATCCATCCATCTCATCCTTGGTCGTCCCCTTCTCCTCTTGCCCCCAATCCCTCCCAGCATCAGTCTTTTCCAATGAGTCAACTCTTCGCATGAGGTGGCCAAAGTATTGGAGGTTCAACTTTAGCATCATTCCTTCCAAAGAACACCCAGGACTAATCTCCTTTAGAATGGACTGGTTCTCCTTACAGTCCACAGAACTCTTAAGAGTCTTTTCCAACACCACAGTTCAAAAGCATCAATTCTTCAGTGCTCAGCTTTCTTCACAGTCCAACTTTCACATCCATACATGACCACTGGAAAAACCATAGCCTTCACTAGGTGGACGTTTGTTGGCAAAGTAATGTCTCTGCTTTTCAATATGCTATCTAGGTTGGTCATAACTTTCCTTCCAAGGAGTAAGTGTCTTTTAATTTCATGGCTGCAGTCACCATCTGCAGTGATTTTGGAGCCCCCCAAAATAAAGTCTGACACTGTTTCCACTGTTTCCCCATCTATCTGCCATGAAGTGATGGGACCAGATGCCATGATCTTCGTTTTCTGAATGTTGAGCTTTAAGCCAACTTTTTCACTCTCCTCTTTCACTTTCATCAGAGGCTTTTTAGTTCCTCTTCGCTTTCTGCCATAAGGGTGGTGTCATCTGTATACCTGAGGTTATTGATATTTCTCCTGGCAATCTTGATTCCAGCTTGTGCCTCTTCCAGCCCAGCGTTACTCTGCATATAAGTTAAATAAGCAGGGTGACAATATACAGCCTTGACGTACTCCTTTTCCTATTTGGAACCAATCTGTTGTTCCATGTCCAGTTCTAACTGTTGCTTCCTGACCTGCATATAGGTTTCTCAAGAGGCAGGTCAGGTGGTCTGATACCCCCATCTCTTTCAGAATTTTCTATAGTTTATTGTGATCCACACAGTCTAAGGCTTTGACATAGTCAATAAAATAGAAATAGATGTTTTTCTGGAACTCTCTTGCTTTTTTGATGATCCAGCAGATGTTGGCAGTTTGATCTCTGGTTCCTCTGCCTTTTCTAAAACCAGCTTGAACATCTGGAAGTTCACGGTTCACATATTGCCGAAGCCCGGCTTGGAGAATTTTGAGCATTACTTTGCTAGCGTGTGAGATGAGTTAATTGTGCAGTAGTTTGAGCATTCTCTGGCATTGCCTTACTTTGGGATTAGAAGGAAAACTGACCTTTTCCAGTCCTGTGGCCACTGCTGAGTTTTCCAAATTTGCTGGCACATTGAGTGAAGCACTTTCACAGGATTATATTCCAGGATTTGAAATAGCTCAACTGAAATTCCATCACCTTAAACCCTATGGTCTCCTTTAACTAGCTAATCCTCATAACATTATAGCCTTGTGTACAAGTCAGCATAATCGGTGATTTGGCTATGGTCCTACTTGGAGGAAAACTCTAGGACCAGAAAATCTCTTAGCCTTTCTTTCTAGAAAAAAAAGAACATGGATGGGCTCTGAAATAAGAAGTAACTGTGAGGGCCATAGGATAGATGTCCTGAACACTCCCTCTAAACTATATTTGCTGACACATTCTAAGCAAAACTATCACAGCATTCAGGAAACGTAGTTGAGGTGTCCATGGTGTGATGTAGACAACCCCACCTCACTGTGTGTGATCTTGCCATGGCTGAGTTCATATTCACCTGAAATTAATCAACTTAGGACATAATATTTGAAAAGCATTCTGGACAAATGTTTTTATGTTTTTCTTTTGGCAAAAGTTTGTGATAGGAATTTTTTGAAACTAGTTATTTAACTAGTATGACAATTAACCATTGTGCACCCTGAAAGGAGATAGAAGATGTATGAGACATAGCTCTGAGAAATGGAGTATTTCCTGCCGTATCAGTAAACAAGGATTTCACACTCATCAGCCATGCCAGTCCTGCAAATGTGAATTCCTGAGCCCTAAGAGCATTCAGGAAGGAGAAGAATACCTGTGCAAACCGGCAGCCATTAGATTGCAGCTACTTCTTACTATGAGCACTGAGGAACTCAGGATGTGAAAAACACAGGATGCTGGCCCCAGGTAGCTGAGATGCATATGAAAGAAATGGTTTCAGTGAACCCAGACTCTTGCATATTCCCATACATAGAAAAGTGCTAATTCCTTAACTTGGGATATCTGGTTTTCTTTAATTCACAAAATACTCCTGATGTTCAGACTATCTGTTCTAGGCAACCTGACTCCTCCTCCCATCTCCTTAGAGTAGTTCTCTCGGGGTTACTTGAGATGCTATCTCTTGAGCTTGAAGTCTGAAAAATTCCCATCAAATAAAACATAACTCTCAACTTTTAGCTTGTGACTATATTTTAAGTCAACAGCCCATGCTTGAAATGTTTACACTCTCACATAGAAGCAATTGTGTGTGATAAGTTGTATGCATGGCAAGCAATAACTATTGTGTAGATTTTCTTGACCAGGTATTGTCAGGGAGCCCATTAAAGAAAAGATACTCTCAGAAAAGGATTCATAATGAAATAAAAAGGCAGAAAGAAGACAGGAAAGAATAAAGGAAAGAAGAGAGGGAGGGAGGGAGGGAGGAAGGAAGAGAGGGAGAAAGAAAGAAAAAGAAAAGGTAGGAAAGAAAGAAAAAGGGGAAAGAGAGAGTGAAGAAGGGAAGAAGGGAGGTAAGAAGAAAGGAAATGTCTATTACTCAAAGAGTCACAGATAGGGTTAAAGAGTGAGAAGGGAATGGGTAATTCTCAGCAACAGGTTGTCCTGACCCCAGACAAGGCTGGATGCCAATAGGGGAACCACATTACTCAAAATACCATCACTCTAACATGGTACATTTCTATTCTCAACTCATAAGCAGAATTCACCTGCCTCTCTCAGTTTGTCCATCTCTCACTTACTGTCTTGTGTTAGATACCAATGTGTCTATATCATCTTTAGTGTGAAAACTTTGAAGAATAAGATGGGACTCATATTCTGTTTGTATCCAGAATATAGTAGGTGCTGATACCAAGCAAGGCCCTGAGGGTGTAAAGCCTTTCTGTGTCCCCCATTTCTTTGATTATAGGAAATAGCCTTCATTTAGCCTCCATGACCTTCCCTGAGTTCCAATGTGCAGATTCAAGCAATTGTTGATCAGGGAAGGAAAGGATGAGAGACAGGGAGAAGCAAACAGTCAAGAGAAACAGTGGTGCAGCCCTGGGGCAAGGTCCTGACTCCCCATCAAGGTGTACACAAAACAATATCCTCGAGCTGTTTTGCAGATCCTGAAACCCCCCAGGTGGGAGAAATTAATGAAGATTAATGATGGTGTGCTGTCCACAAGTGTGAAGACCCCAGACCAGTTGGAACCTGAAGGTTGATGATGCTGACTCCCACTTACCCCCTCCCAACCAATCAATCAGAAGAATATTGACAAAATATTCACTCCTTCTCTGAACCATTATCATAAAACTCACTATAATCTCCAAGTGGAGACACACAGTTATAAGGGCATTAGCCCACTGTGGCCCCCTTTGCCTGCCAAAACTAAAGAAAAGCCAAAATTAAGAAAATTCTGTTCTACTTCATCCCAAACTTGTCTCTGAGATTTAATTCTGTGTTAGGGTATAGAAGCCAGGTGTGACGGATGTGAGAGTTGGACTGAGAAGAAAGCTGAGTGCCGAAGAATTGATGCTTTTGAACTATGGTGCTGGAGAAGACTCTTGAGAGTCCCTTGGACTGCAAGGAGATCCAACCAGGCCATCCTAAAGGAGATCAGTCCTGGGTGTTTTTTGGAAGGAATGGTGCTAAAGCTGAAACTCCAGAACGTTGGACACCTCATGAGAAGAGCTGACTCATTGGAAAAGACTCTGATGTTGGGAGGGATTGGGGGAAGGAGGAGAAGGGGACGACAGAGGATGAGATGGCTGGATGGTATCACCGACTCGATGGACGTTAGTCTGAGTGAACTCCGGGAGTTGGTGATGGACAGGGAGGCCTGGCGTGCTGCAATTCATGGGGTTGCAAAGAGTCAGACACAAGTGAGCTACTGAACTGAACTGAACAGAGGCCAGATTTGGCTTCAGGTCTTAATAAATATCAATCCCATAAATACAATCTGAACCAGGAAAAGAGAAGGAGAACATTAACTTTCTGGAGTCCTGACCTGGAACTGACTGGACTTATAAGTCTAGTTGGAGGATGAGACAGCTCTGTTGGCCTCAAGCAAGGTCGCTTTAGGGGATGAGCAAAGCTAGATGCTAATCTCCTCCATTGAAAAGGCCAATTCTGGTGGTGTCAGTCCCCAGTACTGAAAGGTTGTTGCTGAAACATGAAAAGACGCTGGGATTCTTGGCCTCCAGCGGAGAAGAATTCAATCTGGGGCCAGAGACGAGGCTTGATTGCTCAGAGCTTTGTGTAATAAAGTTTTATTAAAGTATAAAGGAGATAGAGAAAGCTTCTGACATAGGCCTCAGAAGGGGGCAGAAAGAATACCCCCTTGCTAGCGTTAGCAATGCAATTATATACTCTCTAATTAGTTATTCAGTTCAGTTCAGTCACTCAGTCGTGTCTGACTCTTTGCGACCACATGAATCGCAGCACACCAGACCTCCCTGTCCATCACCAACTCCCAGAGTTCACTCAGATTCACGTCCATCAAGTTCGTGATGCCATCCAGCCATCTCATCCTTGGTCGTCCCCTTCTCCTCCTGCCCCCAATCCCTCCCAACATCAGAGTCTTTTCCAATGAGTCAACTCTTCTCATGAGGTGTCCAAAGCACTGAAGTTTCAGCTTTAGCATCATTCCTTCTTCCAAAGAAATCCCAGGGCTGATCTCCTTCAGAATGGACTGGTTGGATCTCCTTGCAGTCCAAGGGACTCTCAAGAGTCTTCTCCAACACCACAGTTCAAACACATCAGTTCTTCGGCGCTCAGCCTTCTTCACAGTTCTAACATCCATACATGACCACAGGAAAAACAATAGCCTTGACTAGACGGACGTTATTCGGCAAAGTAATGTCTCTGCTTTTGAATATGCTATCTAGGTTGGTCATAACTTTTCTTCCAAGGAGTAAGCGTCTTTTAATTTCATGGCTGCAGTCACCATCTGCAGTGATTTTGGAGCCCCAAAAAAGAAAGTGTCTGACACTGTTTCCACTGTTTCCCCATCTATTTGCCATGCATTGATGGGACCAGATGCCATGATCTTCGCTTTCTGAATGTTGAGCTTTAAGCCAACTTTTTCACTCTCCACTTTCACTTTCATCAAGAGGCTTTTTAGTTCCTCTTCACTTTCTGCCATAAGGGTGGTGTCATCTGCATACCTGAGGTTATTGATATTTCTCCTGGCAATCTTGATTCCAGCTTGTGTTTCTTCCAGTCCAGCGTTTCTCATGATGTACTCTGCATATAAGTTAAATAAGCAGGGTGACAATATACAGCCTTGAGGTACTCCTTATTATAGTGAATCAACATAATGTCTGGAGGTTGTAAAGACCTCATTAGACCTACTCCCATAATTTACATTTTAAGATAACAGGATTAGCCAGAAGGTTTTTTCCAGAGACTGTCCTCAACCAGGATACATTATTGTTATATAATCCTAAGGAATGTAGAGGGACAAAAAAGTTTGTCCTTTCTTCTTCCTTGAGAATTCCAGACCCCTCTCTCCTTGGGGACCCCTAGACTTCTTATCAACCTGCCTAGGAAATGACTCTCTCAGTACCATCCTACATGTTATGAAATTTCATTGTGCTGAAAAAGATGGGACCTAGAGACTCTTATGGGCAGTTATTATGAAGAGTGGCTCAGGGAGCTGGGGAGCTATCAGAGAAGCCTAGCTCATCCGGGGCAGAGCTCCAGAAAGACTCTTTAACACTTACATAGGGGAAGTAGCGGTTGGACAGATTCTAATTGACCTCAAGAAAACTCATTTGTGAGGGTAGGTTTACGTGATGGGTTCTGAGTGGGGATAAGGAACAACTGGTAAACTGAGACAGAGTTCCTTTGCCCTCCTGCTAATACTTAGTGTGTCTGCAGCCTTTCTGAGGAGCAGTTCAGGTTTTTTTCTGATGCCTGAGGGGAAGGAGAAGAGAAAGAGAAAGAGGAAGTGAGGAAAGAAGGGTCTAATCTCCAAGGCCCCATTAACCAGGTGTTCTCTCATCTCTAGTAAAATTGAAAGTTGCTCAGTCTTGTCTGACTCTTTACAATCCAATGGACTGTAGCTCTCCAGGTTCGTCTGTCCATGGGATTCTCCGGGCAAGAATACTGGAGTGGATTGACATGCCCTCCTCCAGGAGATCTTCCTGACCCAGGGATTGAACCTGCATTTCTTACATCACCTGCATTGGCAGGTGGGTTCTTTACCACTAGTGCCACCTGGGAAGCTCTCTCTCTAGGGTCTTGTTCTAATGGAATGAGATGGGTTTCATATCATTCTCTCTGTCCTACTCACAAGGACCTTTCTCTACTTTCATCCAAGCTACACATCAAGGCTGCCTCCTCCAGGGAGCCTTCCCAGATGAAGCAAGTAAGCCCTGATAATCCTGACCTGTTGAGCTTGGGGCCCCAGCAGCTGCTCCTATTCTTGTCCTGTTTACCGCCCTGGTTAGGTACTAATCCCTCACCCCACATCTCAGTCCTACCTACTCTTTGTCCTCTATGTGACTGAAGCCCTTGAAGACTGCTCCTTTGATCAGAATATCCCCTGTAATTGTTCATCTTTTTCTTTTACTCAACAGTTTTCTAAGTCCCTACTGGGTGTCAAGCATTGCAGACGCAGAGTCAGGCAAAACATCACCCCTAAGATCAAGGAACTTCATCAGGACCTTTTTACTTAACTGTGCATGTCAGCAGTAATTCTGAGATGGACACATCCAGAAGTTAGGGACTGTATTTAGATGAGAGTGTCCCTGCTCTAAGGACAGACAACACATTTTCATGAAAGATGAAGAAAAAATTTTCACTCTGGACAACTTTTCCCTATGTTCTCTTGATGATGACATAAATAGCTCCCCTTTTGCCTTTAAGAGATGGCAGGGTGTATTAGTGTTTTACTCTCCACACTATTTTTGGCCTGTTCTATAAGATGAGGTCCATCCACAGTGTTCTCTGTACTCTTTATGAAACAGTATTAGGCAAGGATGTGAATGCAAGTAGTTGAAATCTGATCCACAAAACAAACATCGGTAGGATCTTGTTTTCCTCCTGTCTTTTGTTCTCCCCAAACTCAAAGTCTGTTCTAATGGCATTTAGATTATTTCATTTAACAAATATTTATGTGTATCCTCTTTATGTCAGGGACAGCATCAGGCTCTAGGAATGCAGATATGATAAAGATAAGGTCCCTGTCATCAAGAAACTGTTTAACAGTGGAGTTAGGACAAGAATTTAGGTCATCTTGACCATGAGCAGCTGTAAAGGCTGTCAGAGGCATCTATGAAGTTCAGAGGGTGGAGGGCTTGCATGTGGCTGGGAGACCAGGCAAATCTCCATGGAGCTGATGGCATTGAGCTGGATGATGGAAGTCATGGATGATAGGAGCAGGGTATACAAGGAGGATTGTCCTCATGCTTGGATGATATTGAACTTGATCCCTCCACATCCAATCCCAGGTAGAGCTGTCATGTCCCCATTCAGCTCCTCCAGGGATGTCATCTAGACTTGGTCAGTGTACACCTCCACTGAAGCCAACCTGAAAGCTCTAACCTTTGGTCACTCACTCACATGCAAATCCCTTTGACGTACATCCAGTTGCGTGTGTGTAGCTGAGGAATCCAGCCCTGGGAATTGTGAAACATCTGGATAAATAAACCACTCCTTGGCTGCCCTCCAATAACAAATAGCCCGGAGGCTTTAATTGGAGTAAGTATAAAACACCTCTTCCTTCCCAGCCCCACAGGCCTCCAGACTCTTCCTGGGGTAAGTTGTCCACACATCTTCCTCCCTCTACAGCAAAGCTACGTCTGGGTGGGGAGACGCATAGAGGTCCCTCACTCAGAGGCCACTAAAGGAGCCCCATTTCCTTCTCTGGTTTCTTCCAAGGGAATAGGTACACCAGGAAGGAGAGTTTTGGGGCAGGGAGAAGGGAAGGGAAATGGATCCCTTTAAAAGACCCCACATGATCTAACATGGAAGAAAGCCACAGAAGCTGAAGAAAGCCACAGAAGCTAGAAGAGCAGAGAAGGTATATACCGGCTTAGGAACTTCAGGGTAAAGCAAGACTGAGTAACGAATGGGTAGAGACTTGGACCTCCTTAACCCTTGACCATCGTGGACACTGACCTTGGAAATATGGAGTGCCAGCTCAACTAGGTTGCAGTGTTTTGTTTTTGTTTTTTTTAAATTTTTTGTCTAAGACAAATAGTAACTGATTTGCTTGATTGTTGCCATAGGGTCCCCTGAGAGTTCTCACCACAATTTACTCCCCTTTCAAATCCATTATTCCCCTCCTGGGGTGGATTTTAGCAGGCTGTAAATGCTAGGCTCCATGTGACAGCTCCAGGTCATGAAACAGAGAAACAGACATCCAAGTCCACTGGGTTCCTGATCCAACCAAATGTCCTTTTTTCTTCCAGCTTCCACAGGCTAGCCAGGCCATGTCTCAACAGAATCAGCAAAATCAGGGGCCTCCGAGTGCTCTCAGATGCCCTCCTCCCCAACACCCAACTCCTTTCCCAGTTTCCTGCTCTGCTCCTTGCCCTCCCTATGCAGGGCACTGTGGTTCTGGCTCCCAAAGGCCCCGGGGTCAGAGCTCAGCCGGCTCTTGGAGGGCTCTCCGGAAGCCCCGCTGCCTCAGGGGTGGCACAACCCACCATATCAAGGAGGAGGAATGTTGAGGAGTGTTAAGGTGACCGGCCCACCCTGGTTTCCTGCACTCATTTTGCGGGAAGCACAGTCTCCTCTCTCGCACTTGGGCTCCTGGTGCCCCTACTCTTAGGAGGCGAGAACTCTGCTAAGCTGTACTTCTGCTTCTGTCTTCCACCCACCCCTTCAGCTCAGCACCAACACCGCTGCTCTGGAGCCGTGGCTGCTGTAAACACTTGGGGTTTCTGCTCAGACATGCTAACACCTCTGCTGAAGCAGGCTGCCTCTCTTGCTTTCCTCCTAAGAGAGACAGGTGGCTTGAGACTTATGTCTGAGTTCTCAGCATCCTCACTGCCATTGTCCTGTGTCATCCCCTGATCCTAGCATTGAAGGCTTCAGTGTAATAAACAAGTGTTCAAAACCTACTGTGTACTGGGCTCTGTGTTCACATATATAAGTACGAGATTTGTCTCTGCTCTAGAGAAGCTTACAATCTACTGGAAGAAGCAATGCACACTCCAGATGGAAATAGGTGGACTAATATAATTTTAAGCTGATTGACATACTTATTTTTTTACTTTGTGTCTATAAGAACTTAAAGAAGAAAAAATAGTATGAAAAGTCAAGTACAGCAGGGAGAGACTCCTCCTGATGGTGTAAATCTAAGGTGGCTTCCTGGGCCTTGGAAGGAAAAATTCAAAAGAAAGCAGACCACTTGTGGGAGAAGAAAACAGGCTTCCTGGGGTAAGAAGCATTTAAACAGGTCCCTGGAAATGGCGACCCATTCCAGTATTCTTGCCTGGAGAATCCCATGGACAGAGGAGCCTGACAGGCTACAGTCCATGGGGTCACAAGAGTCGGACACGGCTTAGTGACTAAACTACCACCACTTAAAGATAAGCAGACTGAGACTTCCTTGGTGGTTCAGTGGTTGGGACTTCGCTTTCAATGGAGGGGGTGTGGGTTTGATCCCTGGGCTTCCTCGGTGGCTGAATGGAATAGAATCTGCCTGCAGTTCAGGAGACACAGGAGATACAGGTTCAACCCCTGGACCAGAGGCTCCCCTGGAGGAGGAAATGGCAACCGCAACCTACTCTAGTATTCTTGCCAGGATAACCCCATGGACAAAAGAGCCTGGCGGGCTGTAGTACATGGGGTCCCACAGAATCCAACATGACTGAGCATGCACACACAAGGAGATTTAGGGAGCTAAGATCTCACATGCTTCTTGGCAAAAAAAAAAAAGAAAAAGAAACAAAAGATAGAAGCAATATTGTAACAAATTAAAGACTTTAAAAATAGTCCACATTAAAAAAAATCTTAAAAAAAAGAAACAGACAAGCAGACTTTGATGCTGGGGGTGGGATGAGGAGGAAGAATCTTCTAGCGAGAGGATACAGCACAGATGACAAATGCAAGGTAGATGAGGTATTTCTTAATGACATGATTTTCAATTTGGCTGGATTGCCAGGTGTAAAATGATAATGTGGGGCACTCTGTAACTCCAATTCCTGGTGAAAATTCAAACTGGCTGAATTTTCTGAATGTAAGATATAAAATTCCAGCAAGGAAAAGATTGTACCCAAGCTCAGGGTCTCTCAGTCTGGGACTGGGAGCACTTGAGGGAAAGTATAGAGGACTGAAGGGCCTTGAGGTGCAACCATGTTGCATATCAGTATAAGTTTCATGTGAAAACTTTAGCTGATTCTCATTTTCTGGGGGATGCTGAAAATATTTTTTTAATCAGGTACCCAACTCAGTAGGCTATATTGCCCAGGCTCAGATCAGCCTATCATTTCCTATACTTAGGATGCTAATTTCCAGAGTATAACCATCTTCCTGATTGCTAGGACCTAATTTTGCCTCTGTTATGAAATATCTATATTTATAGATGGAGAAGGCAATGGCACCCCACTCCAGTACTCTTGCCTGGAAAATCCCATGGACGGAGGGGCCTGGTGGGCTGCAGTCCATGGGGTCACTAAGAGTCGGACAAAACTGAGCGACTTCACTTTCACTTTTCACTTTCATGCATTGGAGAAGGAAATGGCAACCCGCTCCATTGTTCTTGCCTGGAGAATCCCAGGGACGGAGGAGCCTGGTGGGCTGCCATCTATGGGGTCGCACAGAGTCAGACACGATTGAAGCAACTTGATAGCATTACCGACTCAATGAACATGAGTTTGAGCAAACTCCGGGAGATAGTGTAGGACAGGGAAGCCTGGCACACTGCGGTCCATGGACACAACTTAGGGACTAAACATCAACAACATAATTACATATAATTATAACTTTAAATGTATATTTTCCTCATTAAACAAGTGATATATACCTTTATGTATGCAAGATATGTCAATGTAGATAAGGAAAATGATTAAGACCAACCAAAAATCTTATCACCTAAAAATAACCACTGCTAATAATTTCATGGATCTATTTCCATACTTTATAAAAATCACAAAATAAGATTATTTCAGAATATTTTATAACCTTTTTTTAACTTATCCTTCTATGCTCATAAATATTGATAAACACTATTTTGCTCTATTGGATGAATACACCATAAATAAATTTGTGCCACTAGTTCTTTGATACCTGGTACTTATGTGTTTCCACTCTTTTGCTGTTTAAACAGCAGTACAATAAACTCTGTTGTTGGTGATTATTATTAGTAATTTTTCTAAGATAAATTTTTAAAATTGGAATTCTACTTTTTAACTTTTTCTTAAAGTATAGTGATTTCCAGTGTTGTGTTAGTTTCAAGTCTACAATAAAGTGATTCATTTACATACAGACATATTATATTCTTTTCCATTATGGCTCATTACAAGATGTTGAATATAGGTCCCTATGCTATAAGGTAAACCCGTGTTGTTTATTTTATATGTATAGTAGTTTGCATCTGCTAATCCCAAACTTCTAACTTACCCCTTTTCTACCCTCTCACCTTTTCAGTGACCACAGTTTGTTTTCTATGCCTGTGAGTCTTTTTCTGTTTTGCAAATAGTTCATTCAATGCCAGAAATTATGAAGTTTTTTTTTTTTTTTCCCTTCTTTCAGACCCTCCATGAAAACTGCACCTTGGTATCAATTAAAGTGCTTCCATTTAAGAAAATGATTTGCGGGAATACTTTTGTTTGGGAGCAAGAAGGAGTAGTATGTTAAAAAATTACCCTAGCTACAGAAAAAAAGTCTGTCTGTGAAAAGAAACACTTTTTCAGAAACTTGACAAGTGTCTACCTACTTTACTGTCATGAAATTCATATTCTCAGAAAAAGATTAGATGCTTTCTCTCTTTGAGGAAAAAAGTGTTCTTTATGTTGTATAAAGCAGTGTCTTAGAAAGTTTGATATGCCATTGCTTAAACTTTAATATTTAGTTGATAGATTTTAAAATATTTTTTTACTTTAATTATTCATTTACATTTGTGTGAGAGATTTCTGGAAATGAAATCTCATTTTTCCCTAGGAAAAAAGCAAAATATTAATGCTTAGTTGCTTGTGTGAAGCTTAATATCTAAGAATACGTTTTTTCTATTTTTTATTTCTGCTCTTTATTGAAAACACATTCTCCAAACAAACAAACAAAAAAAGACTTTTTTAAAGTTTTAACAGAAACACATTTCCTTTGACAAAAGTAATCCTTAATATTTTGGCCTATTCAGATTTCTCTATTCAGCACTTGGATTGCCTTTGCTAATTGTTTAATTTATATAGAATTTTGTTGACACACTGTTTAGTCTGTATCAAATTGACTTCAAGATTACTACATTGAAAATAAACTAGTAATTTGATATTGTTTCTTCATAAAGGTCTACATTTGGCATCTTCACATTTTCCAAATGTTTGTACATCAAAAATATCAATACTATTAATGTCTTTGTCCTGTGTGGCTTTAGTACTGATTCATTTTAACATTGTATATTCATTATGCATACATACTCAGTTGTTCAGTCGTGTCCAATTCTTTGTGACCCAATGGACTGTAGCCCACCAGGTTTTCAAGACACAATATGAAGTGGGTTGCCATTTCCTCTTCCAGGGGATCTTCCCGACCCAGAAATCGAACCCTGATCTCCTATGTCTCCTGCTTTGGCAGGTGGATTTTTTACCACTGAGCCACCTGGGAAGCCAAATACATTGTACATTTATTTTATTTTAACAACGAAAAACAAAGACTTCACATTTTGTGCAAAATGCCCTATGTTCAAAATCTTAACAAGTTTATAGGGCCAGCAAAAATCAGTAAGCGGTAACATCATTTTTCTTTAGACTGTATCTAACTTTATGGTTTTAACAAGTGTTAAATATTTACACATTTTAAATACTTTCTAATTAGAAGAAAATTATGTCAGCAGAGCATTTGAAATTTAGTATGTTCTTTTATCTAATTTTCAAAAAGTGTCAAATGCAGTATTGTGGTGGATGTGATGTGTGTGTACTCAGTTGTGTCTGACTCTTTGTGACTCCACGGTCTGTAGCCTGCCAGGCTCCTCTGTCCAAGCTTACTACCTCAGTCTAATAAGATTTCAACAGATCTTAGTTTGCAACATCTGCAGACCAAATTTTATTACTAGATACTGTATACTTCATGATTAAGCACAAATGGCAATAAAAGTCATTTTTGTTTCTGTCTATAAAACTGTCACAAATAAAACAATAAAACAAAATCATCCTATGGTGAAAGAAAGTATGGGGTGCTAATTTTCTCTCTTATTTAGTAAGAAGTCAAGAAATACTGTCTAAACTTGGCAATTGAAGAGATAGAATTTTAGTTATAATGTTTAAAGTTACAGCGGTAGGGTAGAAAAGAAGCCACCTGCCAATGCAGAAGACACAAGAGACGCAGATTTGATCCCTGGATCAGAAAGATCTGGAGAAGGACTGGCAACCCACTCCAGTATTCTTGCCTGGAGAATCCCATGGACAGAGCAGCCTGGCTGGCTTCAGTCCACAGAGTTGCAGAGTCAGTTGCTGAAGTCAGTTAGCACATGGTACTTGAAAAATAAAACCATGTCTAAATAAGGAGGAGCGAGGGAAGGGTTGATGAACATGAGCTTCATTCACTGTGTTTCTCTGGGGGAAGTATATAGACATGTCTGTAAGGTATAAACAGGTTATTTAGAACGAGGCATTTTTCATATTGCAAGCTATTGAATAACTTGATTTTTAATTTTTACTTAAATATATTACTTTTTCTAAAAATCAATAAAGCCACATCTCATTTCTACACCCTTGTATGAGTCCCAGGCCAAACCTCCCTTAACAGATCAAGTGTAAGTTCAGTTCTTGGTCAGATGGAACCCATTTCAAATCTCTAATAACTCTGTCACCTTACTCAAGTTTCTGTGCTTTTCTGTGCCTCAGTTTCGTCATTTAGAAATAAAGTAAAATAAGAGTATCTGTTTCTGAAACTGTGGAGGGGGTTATGTGTGATATTGTAGATAACATATTTTGACACATTTAGCTCAATTGTTAGCTGTACCTTACATTTGGGGTATACTCTATTTTTTAAATTTATTTAGTTTAGTTGGAGGATAATTGCTTTACAATTTTGTGTTGGTCTCTGCCAAATATCAACTTCAATCAGCCATAGGTATACACATGTCCCTTCCCTCTTGAATCTCCCTCCTATCCCATCCCATCCATCTAGATTGTCACAGAGCATCTGATTTGAGCTCCCTACACACACAGCAACTTTCCACTAGCTGTCTGTTTTACATGTGGTAATGTATATGTTTCCATGCCTCTTTCTCAATTCATCTCATTCTCTCCTTCCCCCATTGTGTTCACAAGTTTGTTCTTTATGTCTGTTTTTTTAAATAGGCTTTGTATTTAGAATAATTTTGGATTTATAAGAAAGTTGCAAAGACAATACAGAGAATTCCCCATGTCCCCTGTAACAGTTGCCTTTGTTGTTGAGATCTTACATTAGTATGGTATATTTTTTACAATTAAAAATCAATATTGATACATTATTATTAACTGAAGCCCATACTGAATTCCGATTCCCTTAATTTTTAACTAGGGTCTATTTCATGTTCCTGGATTCCATCCAGGACACCATACTACATTCAGTTGTCTTGTCTCCTTAGCCTCCTCTTGACTGTGACAGTTTCTCAGACTCTCCTTACCTTGGATGACCTGCACAGTCGTGAGGAGTACCAGTCAGGCATTTTGTAGGATGTCTCTCAGTTGGGATTTGTGTGGTGTTTTTCTCACAATTAGAATGAGATGATGGATTAGGGGAAGGAGGATCACAGGGGTAAAATGCCATTCTCATCCCATCATATCCAGGGTAGATACTATCCATATGACATCACTGTTGATAATGAACTTGATCACCCAGCTGAGGGAGTGTTTGTCAGGTTTCTCCACTTTAAAGTTATTCTTTTTCCTTCCATTTCTGTATTCCTCTCTGGAAGGAAGTCATTGTGAGCAACCCATTCAAAGAAGTAGAGATTTGGGCTCATCTTCTTGAGGGGGCAGTATCTATATCAATTCTTTGGAATTTTTCTGTAGGAACAGTACCCCCTCTAGTTTATTCAATCGTTTATTTGTATCACTATGTACTCACAGATACTGGTATCTATTTATATGATACTTTGAGTTCTAATCCATTGCCAATTTATTTATTTTGTTATTCATATTATTCCAACTTTGACAGCTCTTTCAATGAGCTTCAATATTCCTTTGGTAACAAGCTACCGGACTCTTTTTTAAGCACTTCCTTATTTTATGACATTTTAAGATGATTCAGGTTCATTTTGTGTATTCTTTACCCCAGACCTAGATTCATCTATTTGTCTTGTGAATCTTAGTTTGTTTTATTGGAAAATTATATTATAAACTAAGATCTGAGTGTTGGTTATGTTCAGTGCTACTGGGATATCGCTGCTTCTTATCCTTCTCAACAGATGGAGCTTTGAAATATATGTGTATAAACATGTATCTGTAATTCTTTCAATAGTTTTCCATTTATCTCTACATTCAGCTGACTATAAATTCATACCAATGTCTTCAACTCTAATTCAGTATCACATGGTTTGTCCTAGCCTCATTTTTTGCTTTCTATAATCTTCTCCTCTGACACTGAGAAATCCGGTTCCCACCTTCTGTCACACGATCATTTATTTGTTCATTCTCAGTATGCAAGAATAGCGTGCATTCTGTTTTGAAAACAAAATTATGAAAGCCCAGGAGGAAGTTCATGATATGTAAGAAATTTTTTCTTGCCTCTGGAGGCTATATAAACTCCTGATTAAAGAGGAAAGAATGGTGAGCCAGAGTCCTTGAAGTTGTAAAAGTGTGGGTCAAGATAGAGACCAGACATCCTGAAAACCAAGGGACTAAACTGAAATGGATTGTCATTCCACGAGGACTTCCACTCCCCACCCCTAGAAGTCAGCTGCCAAACGTCGATGGCTCAGCTTCCTCCTCCCGGCATCCCACCTTAGCATACTCATTTTCCGTGAGCAAGTTCATCACATGGCATGGGCAAAAAGCATGAGATCACGAACAGCTTGTGTGGGACTGTGGGCATGAGAAAGCCTCATTCCATTCCTGGGTATGGGTTAGGACCAGTCTGGATTCTCTCTATGAACTAGAACAAGAGAGGACATAGCATCTCTGTCATTAAGCTACAAGTATTATAGCACATCAGAAAGCAATACACGAGAGCCTGTGGGTAGATAAAAGGACACAAGTATTAAACTTGTGACCTAAGTAGTTACTATATCTCAGCATGGTGGGTAGTTCTGAACTTCCTAGTAGGTAAAATCTAGATACAAATTTCCTCACATATACAGTCTTCAAGAGAAGGCTTATTCTTCCTAACAATGGATTATAAAAGAAATTGCTTGCAATGATCAGTGATACACTTAAAAACATTACTAGAACAAAATTACAGATGGATAACAACCAGTATTGCTTTACCTCCCACTGAGAAAAGCAAATCATATTAAAACAAAATTCTGAGAGGGTCAATGGAAAGAAAGTATAAGGAAACCTGAAAACGGAAGGTCTTACAAGTCTAGTCATTGCTTGCTTCACAAGGATTGTAATTCATCCATATGTGAAATACAGATAATAAAATACCCCTGTTCTTCATTCTGGTGTGAAATGATGCTCTAAAAAGATAAAGGGGTCTAAATGAATCTTTTTTGTTCATGCATGCCAGTCGTGTCTGACTCTTGGTGACTCCATGGACAGTAACCTGCCAGACTCTTCTGTCCATGGAGTTTTCCAGGCAAGAATACTGGAGTGGATTATCATTTCTGCTCCTTTAACCATCCTGCTGAAACATCATCTAAAACCCATGCACAGAATCTAACTCCTAGACCGCTATGTCTTCAGCAGCTCTGCCAATCCTTTCAAGTCCTTGAAAGTGAAAGTGAAGTCGCTCAGTCGTGTCTGACTCTTTGTGACCCCATGGACTGTAGCTTACCAGGCTCCTCCGTCCGTAGGATTCTCCAGGCAAGAGTACTGGAGTGGATTGCCATTTCCTTCTCCAGGAGATCTTCCCAACCCAGGGATCAAACCCGGGTCTCCCGCATTGCAGGCAGACACTTTACCATCGGAGCCACCACTTAGATTCTCACTGATCCCAATCTTCCTCTCTGGAGCTTCAATATACCCTCCTAACACAGACCTTTGGATGTCTCCATTTTTCTTCTGATTGAGGTCCTAGAAGTTCTCCCCTTATCTCTGACAGGTTCTTTCTGTCCTGCTTTGATTGCCCAGGAAGTGGAGGGATTGACACACTCTGAACCCCAGGCAAACTCAGTCCCTGCCTGGATCTACCACTAACTCTACTCATTTCTCTAGTGCTGAGTCAATAAGTTTGCTCTCAGAGAATACAGGCAAATGACTTTTAGGGATCTTCCCTCATTATAGCTTTACGAGCGTGATTCTTCAAATATATGGCTTCAGTCAACCCTGAATCCTTGCCTGATCCATCCCAATGTCCACTGCCACAGCTATGCCCCAACCCAAGCATGACTCATGGGGATATTTGTAGGAGGTTGCGGTGGTCCTGTTAGAGGGTGTGGGAGAATGTTGTGAAACCAGCTTTGACCAGTCACTGACATGTTCTTGTGATATCCACTAGTATTTATAAATCTTTAGAGAGATAAAAGTATAGATCATAATTACTGAGGGACACTGGACTAGCCAGATAATAATATAATGAGAACAGCAACACAAAAAGCAACAGCAACCATCTGTATTTATAGAGAGCCTACTATGTACAAGCACACTGCTAATCTCTGTACACATATTATTCACTTAATCCTCAAGACAGCTCTAAGTTGTTTTGTTCGTCACTCAGTGGTGTTCGACTCTTTGTGACCCCATGGAGACAGCATGCCAGACTTCCCTGTTAGCTCAGCTGGCAAAGAATCCACCTGCAGTGCAGGTTCAATTACTGGGCGGGGAAGTTATCCTGGAGAAGGAACACCACTCCAGTATTCTTGGGCTTCCCTGGTGGCTCAGCTGGTAAAGAATCCACCTGCAAACTCTTGACTGGAGAATTCTATGGACAGAGGAGCCTGGCAGGCTTCAGTCCATGGGATCACAAAGAGTTGGACTGAGCGACTTTTCACAGCGCTATGAAGCTGATGTACTTTTATCATCCTTTCACGAATGAGTGATGAAATTACAGAGACGTGACAAACCTAACACTGTATAACTACTAAGGGATGAAACCCAGATTCGAAGGTGGGTGGTCTGAGTGCAGATACTAGACATTTAGCTCCTATGCCATGCTCTCAAAATGACGGTGCTCCCTCTCAACCCTGCATCACCTCTCCACCCCAAGCATGAACACTGGGTACAATCAACTGACCTTGAGTTTCATCCTAATTCTGTCACGATTTTAACTCTGTGAAATGACTCATTTGATCCTCTCAGGTGTGAAATATAGACACTTAACCAAGTCAAATGACATATTTTATTTGTAATTAATTCACTCATTCTACTGACTAATATATCAAGAACTGCTTCTTGAGGTACTATCATTCTTTCTTTCTTTCTTTCTTTTTAATTTTTTTGCATTGTTGTTGTTGCCATTTAGTTGCTAAGTTGTGTCTGACTGTTTTGTGACCCCAGGGACTGTAGCCCACCAGGCTCCTCTGTCCGTAGAATTCTCCAGGCAAGAATACTGGAGTGGGTTGCCATTTCCTTCTCCAGGGGATCCTCCAAACCCAGAGATCAAACTTGCATCTCCTGCATTGGCAGGTGAATTCTTTACCTCTGAGCCACCTGGGAAGCCCATTACCAATTTTATTTGTATATTAAACTGATATTTACTGTGGAGTTAAAACAACACAATTTGGTAGATTCAAAGATGGTAAGTAAAGGCAGGGACCTGTAAGTTTTTGGTTTGCCAAGTCAGATATACTGATGGGCTTATAAAAGTTGAGTTATTTTCTAACAAAAACAGCAGAAGACTAATGGCCTAGTTTGTGAGGTAATGAGTTATCCAAATGAAAGCATTTTATTTGAGGCCAGAAGGTGCAGCATCAGGCACATGGGAGAGAGGATGTAGGCACCTGACTAGATGTTTGCTAAGACTCCTCCAAGGCTAAATGAGTTTGTGACTTACCTGTGCTCCTTGTATCTTTTAATAGCCTATGAAGATCCCTGGAGGGGCTTGGAGAAAGGTAGCAATGTTGCCAGAATGTTCCATGGGCTGACTTTCATTCCAAGGTACTACCAGAACCCTCTAGAACTATGTTTCTCAAACTAGCAGCATCACCCATAGAATATTTAAGCAGTGAGAATGCTTAGGACCCACTTCTCAGAGACAACCCAATAGGTCATAGCTGGGAACATGCGTTTTAAAAGTCCTTTCCACAAATGGCTCACATGCACAGCCAGGTTTCAAGTCTCTGATCTGTAACAGCACCGAGGGCAAGACTGAGAGAATTCTTTCCTTGCTTCATGAGATTCCTTGCTGGGTTGGCCCTCTTACTCAGAAACCTAGAATTATGTGATCTTCACTACACATAAACTTTCCAATATTCTGTTTTTTCATAGCCAGTAATGCTAAACTCATAGCGTTGTTCAGGGGAGAGAGTAAAACTGGTGAAATGTAGTATAAATGTGGAGGAATGTGACAGACTTCCCCTGTGGGACTACTTCCCTAAACCTTGAATGGCTTAGAGCTACAGGTTCACAGACTGGCAGAGCAGAAATTCCTAATGCCACAGAGGAGAATTGCAGGCCCCACCCTCTGAGCAACTTGCCTAAGGCGTCTTAATGCCTGAGCCCTATCCTCTAACAGTTTAGAGTTACAGGCCTTCCTAGGTAAAGATAACCTCCTGATCCAAATTGAAGCTGACTTTGGGGGGGCGGGGTGGTATCACTATCCCTGCCTTTTTCTTCTCTTTTGAATAATTATTTATTTTTAATTGGAGGTTATTGGCTTTACAATATTGTACTGGATTTTTTCATTGCAAGCTGAAGGATATGATCTACTGGGCTATGTCTCTTTGGCACAGTGGAGAGAATGATGGTGAAGTCTTTTGCATGGGGTTGTGATGAAGTGGGGATATTATGAGTACAGAAATCTCTAAGAATGGCAGGATGACAGAGTCAAAGATCTGTTCTTTTCACTCTGGTGATCATCACAAGAGGGTGATGAAGCTCTACCGGAGCAGGAAAGCTCTGTCACCATAGGCTGCAGTGTCTCATTTCCTGGAAGATTCAGAAATATCTTCTTGGGATCACTGCCTGGAGGAAAAGGAGTAGGCAAGGTGATCTCTCTGTATCTTTTCTGACCTTAGGACTAGCAGGTGTCATTTGATGGTGACGTTTGTAAATGTAAGCCCTAGAGGTCTTAATAGGCTTCCCAGTGGCTCAGTGGTAAAGAATCCACCTGCCGATGCAGGGGATGCAAGAATTGCAGTTTTCCATCCCTGGGTGAGGAAGGTCCACTGGAGGAGAAGATGGCAACCCGCTCCAGGACTCTTGCCTGGAGAGTCCCATGGACAGAGGAGCCTGGCAGGCTATATAGTCCATAGGGTTGCAAAGAGTCAAACACAAGTGAGTGATACAGCACACCTTCAGGAGGTCTTAGTTATTGCTCAACTCACTGAGGTCAACTGAGGGTCAGGGTGGAGCCCAGGATTCAAAGAAGGATGCTTACATTTGTTACCAACGCAACCATCAAAGATGATAAATCAGAAAGTCACTCAGGTCCTACAAAGATCAAGCAGCCCCCATCATTACCGAGAAATCAAGATAAGAACAACAACACTCATTTTACAAGTGAAGACACTGCAGCCTGGAAGAGGCAAGTGACCCAGAGCTGAGCAATGTCAGTACTGGGCCTGTGCCCTAGGGATGACCTGCTACTTCATTCCAAGGGAGTTTTCTACAATGGGAGCCAAAAGAAATGAAGGGCCATAATGTTGGTACCAGATGACATTGCTGTGTGTCCCCTGGTTCCACAGGAATAAGACTCAGCAGCTGCTAAATGTTGGAAACTGCAATAAAGAATGATAACACTTATGCTGGACCTACAGCTCACAGAACCCCACTCACTGTTGGTGTTTTCTCCTTTCAAACCACCATCCTATATGACGAGCTGGGCCTATGTCTCTCGTCCACACTATACAGACAGGGGAGTGGGCCTGAATTTGAGCCATGTCAGTCCCAGGAGCAAGAGATGGAGATGTGTTATGCTGAGTAGATTGTGTCCCTTTCTTCTATACCCTAATTGGGATGGGTTCAGACCCACAGCTCCATCACTGAATGCCGGTCATGACTTCCATCCCAAGCCAAGCACAAGCATCCTGGGTCCTTCAACAGTCCAAATGTGAATCCCATTGCCCTTGAGAGGACCATGAATCCTCTCCCTAGGCTGTTTGCCGCCAGTCTGCCCAGCCACTGGTGTTCTGGCCCATAGGAAGAGGGGCCCATCAAAGATCTCACTGCTCAGTCATAATGAAGATCCTTGTTTTCCTTTATTTCATCTCTTAGGAATTAACTTGATAAGAATCTCATACATGCCAGTGCTGGCCTGGTTGGTTCCTCACCCTTCTATTAAGGGCACACACAAGACAGAAGGAATCCTGAGCATGCCTGAATCCTCAGGCAGGCAGAATGGTGAGGAGGTGTTTGGGCAGATGAGAGCAGAGTCCAGAAATGCACAAGGAATTCTCCAGTCCAGACAGGCCTCTGCCAAGGGAAGACCTTCAATCACCTTTCAACCAGTCCCTTTAGCTACAAGCTCATTAACAAAACAGCTCCCCCTAGTCCCACTCTGATCCTCACACCAGACTTGTAGCCTGGTTGTCACCACAGACATCAGCTCATGTCATCAAGTCAAGGCACCTAAGGCCACCTAAACTGAAGAATCTTTCTAAAATGTAAATCTCACCATGTCCCTTCTTTGCTTAAATGGTCAGTGATGCCCCAACTGTCTCTTAAAAAGGTCAAACTATTTTAGGCAGCATAATCTAGTTTTCAGATGAAATTGGTTGTTTACCTCCAATATATACAGCAGGTAAATATGTAATGCCTCTGATAGCAGCAAGGGATAAGTGGAAGGTCCAGACTGATGTCTCCTCAGAACCCCCACCTCCACACAGCCCAAATAGTCAAGAATTAAAGATAAACAATCTTTTAAAACCTGACTCAAAGTTTTTAAGGAATCCTCTTATCAGTAAGATGGTGAGGGAAAGGAAGGAAACAAAAATGTATTTTCAATCTACTACCGGTTAAACGTTACCCTTCTTATCACAGTAAATAGTTCTATGGGGTTCTTATTTTACAGATTAACCCCATTCATAGGTTAAGAAAAAGAGATGAGGCTCAAAAACAGTAAATAGCATACCCATAATTGAAAGGCTAGTGCTCTGACTCTGAGAACAATCTTCTTCCAGCTTCTGTGCCTGCAAAGACATGAAATGAACACAATAGCAATGGTGGCGGCAGGGAGGAAGGGCTGGAAGGGACCCAAGACAGAATGACTCATACTGTCTGCCAGTGTGGCTTCCCAAGGAGGTGATGTTTGAACATCCCAGGCAATAGGGTTTCAAGGGATATAATTTTGGAGGCCATTAATCTATAGGCTAAAGTACACAACCCAGTATGTAACTCTCTTGATGCTCCGGGCCCTCCCTTCCTTTCTGTCCAGCCAATGTCCTGCTTCCAGCTCCTGTCCAACAGTATGACCATGCTGTTCCCAGAAAAGATCAAGCCCTTTCACATCTCTGTGCCAATGTGTGTGATCAGTTTCCCTCTTACCCCATGACTAACGCCCACTCTGATTTTCATCCTCAGTCTTATTTTATGTTGTAACATGGGGTTAACAGCAAGAAACTCAATGAGATAATGTATTGGAATAGTGAAAATAACAAGTTTGATGGACGACAGGTTAAAAATAAATCTTAATTCCCTTCCTTTCCCTCATATCAACCGACTTGTATCATTCCTTAAGGGCAAAGAAGTATCTTAAACTTTTTTGTGAATTTACAAAACCCTGCACCCAATAGGTACTCAGTGAACAAATTAATGTCATTAAAATGGTCATTTCCAAGTTATGGTTAGAAAGGACTTTCTTTGGGATAAATAATTTTTCATGATTGAATCAATGGTTCATTGATGATATTAGATCAATGCTATAGAACAAAGCTTTTCGACCTTTGGAAATTATTTGTAATGTTTTAGTGGGGGCCATGCAGTTCAGTTCAGTTCAGTTGCCCAGTTATGTCTGACTCTTTGTGACCCCATGAATTGCAGCACACCGGGCCTCCCTATCCATCACCAACTCCTGGAATCCCCCCAAAACCATGTCCATTGAGTCAGTGATGCCATCCAATCATCTCATCCTCTGTTGACCCCTCCTCCTCCTGCCCTCAATCTTTCCCAGCATCAGGGTCTTTTCAAATGAGTCAGCTCTTCACATCAGGTGGCCAAAGTATTGGAGTTTCAGCTTCAATATCAGTCCTTCCAATGAATACCCAGGACTGATCTTCTTTAGGATGGACTGGTTGGATCTCCTTGCAGTCCAAGGGACTCTCAAGAGTCTTCTCCAACACCACAGTTCAAAAGCATCAATTCTTCAGTGTTCAGCTTTCTTCACAGTCCAACTCTCACATCCATACATGACCACAGGAAAAACCATAGCCTTGACTAGACAGACCTTTGTTAGCAAAGTAATATCTCTACTTTTGAATATGCTATCTAGCTTGGTCACAACTTTCCTTCCAAGGAGTAAGCGTCTTTTAATTTCATGGCTGCAGTCACCATCTGCAGTGATTTTGGAGCCCAGAAAAATAAAGTCAGCCACTGTTTCCCCATCTATTTGCCATGAAGTGATGGGATTGGATGTCATGAAGGGGCATAATGTTGCCCGTCCCGCAGATCTGGGCTTCAACGGCTCAAACTCTTAGCTAGGAGAGAAATGATTAAGCAAGAGTCACATATATACACAATGCTCTGCTTTGTCACAGTCAGGCAACTTAAGTAAGTTCCTCTGCTAAATGGGATGAACTAAACAGACTATAAGGAATTGCTTCCTCATCATGTGTCTTACCTTCCAGCGTTTCACATCCTCACATGAACACTAGCCATCATCTCCTCCTTCATCAAGTTCACCACCACTCACGACCCCAGATAAAATAAGTTCAGGGGCAATAGTGAGCCAGGAAAAGTCCCTGAAGGTCTGATGCTAATGAGTAAAATACACATTTGAAGATGTACAGAGACCATCTGGTCCAGTCTCCTTTGAAACCCATGGGGAGTAGCAGAGCCAGGACCAGAGGCCTGACTTCCATTGCCAAATTCTTATGGCTGATTGGCACCACTGACTACACCTTGGGAGCAGCCTCCATATGTGACCTATTTACCTGCCACTGACCTGACCTCCCAAGGTACTCTCTCTCCAGGAGTGAAAGGAAGGAGACCTTTGCTTCAACCACAAATAGCTCATTAATTCACTGAGCAAATTTTTTTTTTTTTTGAGGCCTTACAAGATGTCAGGCATTGTAGGTGCTGAGGATAAACAGTGAACTAGCAAATACTGAGATTTCACTCTATCCAGGCTGTAGTTGTCCAGTCGCTCAGTCATCTCCAACTCTTTGTAACCCCATGGACTGCAGCACACCAGGCTTCCCTGTCCTCCACCATCTCACAGAGCCTGTTCAAACTCATGTCCATTGGGTCGCTGATCCAGGATGAGAGATATTGAAAAATAAATGCGTGCATGGTGCAATGAGAAGTACAGGAAACTACAATGACATTTTGTAGGAGATAGAAGAATCCAGAGCAAAGGAGTAGAGAGGCATTAGAAAAGAAAAGGAGCTGATCCTTCCCTAACACAGAAAGTCACAGGAGATAGTTGCAGGCATGGATAGGCTTGAAGACTTGGTGGTGGGAAGTGGAACTCTTTACACTTGACAGCTCCTGTCTGCCCCAAGAAGTGGAGGCAGCAGCATTTATCTAGAGGTAACAGTGAATGTTTTGAAGGTTCAGGAGAGGAGAAAAGTCATGATGTGTGTGCAGAGTAAGTACAGAGAAGTATACAGGATTGCCAAGCAGTGTTTTGGGCTCAACTAAGACACTGCCATCTACGGGGTCGCACAGAGTCAGACACGACTGAAGCGACTTAGCAGCAGCAGCAGCAGCAAGACACTGAGAGGATAATTATGATCTAGTGATGATGCCAACCATCCAGAGTATCTGTTTTGTTTTTATTTTTATAGCAGCAAGGCATAGCAGGGAAATTTCAGCCAAGGTTGGAGTTTTGTCAGTCAAGTGCATTGACAAGCTAAAGGTGCAAGAAAGTTTATTTATTGTTGTTGTTCATTTGCTAAGTCATGCCTGATTCTTTGTGACCTCATGGACTGTAGCACACCAGGCTTCCCTGTCGATCACCATTTCACAGAGTTTGCTCAAACTCTTGTCCATTGAGTCGATGATGCCATCCAACCAACTCATCCTTGCCACCCCCTTCTCTTGCCTTCAATCTTTCCCAGCAAGCTGGCTATTTGCATCAGGTGGCCAATGTATTGGAGCTTCAGCATCAGTCATTTCAATGAATATTCAGGGTTGATTTCCTTTAGGATTGATTGGTTTGATATCCTTGCAGTCCAAAGGACTCTCAAGAGTCTTCTTCAGCACCACAGTTCAAAAGCATCAGTTCTTCAGCACTTGGTTTTCTTTATGGTCCAACTCTCACATCCGTAATATGTTGGCCAAAATGTGGTTGAAATGATGAACTAAGAAAAGCAAACTAGGAAAGGCTGCTGGTGGGAAGGGAGCTAGTAGATTTCAAGCAAGTTAGAAACAAGGAACTATGATCAAAAAAAGAACTAGCTAGAGAGTTAGGAGACCTGGTTTCTCATTCAGACTCTGTAAGACTCAGAGCATCTCCTTCATCCTCTCTGGCTTCCAGTTTTGTCGTCCATGTGTGGAGGGTAAGAAGTGGCCTGAAATCTTGTCCAGGTGGGCTCTTCTATGAGGCTACGTCACTGGTCAATGTTTTAGACACTTTGGGATCTGAATCAGATACACCGATCCCTTGGCCGTGGCCCCAGGGTGCTCGGATGACTGGTCCCTAATCTGTTAACA
The DNA here is from genome assembly GCA_006410935.1 of Redunca redunca. NCBI lineage: Eukaryota > Metazoa > Chordata > Mammalia > Artiodactyla > Bovidae > Redunca > Redunca redunca. Next base: position 346,766 of record SJYQ01000624.1, on the reverse strand, counting down.
GAGTTTTCAGAAACTCCTACATATGTCCTGGGTGACCCAACATTTGTGGCTTCAGATTTTCATCTCAAGCATGCATTGGATTCCTCCATAAACCCTAAATTCAATCCCCAGGTTGTTCTGTTCCATTATAAACCCCTTGGAAATCACAATCTTCTCATCTTTATGGAAATGCTTTCAGGGTTTATGGTGGGGAGGATGCTCTGGAAAGCTATGAGCATCCAGTAATGACCTGGTGTAACAGAGTGACAGAGCCCCTGGAATGTGGGAAATGGTCACCATAAAGACCTGGTTGGGAGCAGCTTTCACATGACCGTGGCTCATTCCCTCGAATTGGGGGCAGGATATGTATAAAAGGCCTCAGAGCATGCTGTCTCCTCACTACATTTGATATACCATCACTTGCCTGAGGTACGAAGAACAAGGTGAGTGTCTTCATTGAACTGATGGTAATTTGGGGAGGGTCAGGACTGCCACACATCAACTGGACCGGCCACTCCGGTTGGAGAGAATGGGAACTACCTCGTAATTGAAGGACAATCAGGCTCATGGAAATCACTGAGGTGGCTCAGAAGAAGCAATCCTGAATCGGGGTGTAGGGGATAAATGGTAACGAGAAATTGGGCCAGGGTGGGGGGTGGTTACTTTGTAAGACAAGAGATAGTCACACAGGGCTTAAGGCAGAGCCCATGATGTAAAGAAAGAAAAAAAGGCAAACGATGAAACCAGTTAGTATGACCATGGGCTCAGGCTAAACATGTGGTTTCTCCCAGAAAATGTTATTTTAAAATTTAAGATTTGGGGAACTATCTAGTGCCCTACATTGCTGCCTTTGAATTCAGAAGACTTAGGAGAACCAGAACAGGTCAGAGAAGGGGTGTGTGTGTGTGTGCGCGTGCGCACACACACACTCAGTTGAGTCCAACTATTTGCAACCCCGTGGACTGTAGCCCACCAGCTCCACTATCCATGGAATATTCTAGGCAAGAATACTAGAGTGGGTTTCTATTTCCTTCTCTAAGGGGTCTTCCCAACCCCAGGGATTGAACCCATGTCTCCTGCCTTGCAAGCAGATTCTTAACTATTTAGCTACCTGGAGAAGGTGTTACCAAAGTCTAACTTACCCACTGCTGATTTCCCCTATGCCAGGAAAGTAGGGCTACTCTGCTATAAAGATATGGGCCCTGGAGCCATAGAATCAATCACAGAACTTCAGACTCTGGGGAAAATACTGATACAAATGAGGTTTATATTCACTGAACTTTTGGAATATCTGCATTGCTTTGCAGGGCAACTGAACTTTCTCCAAGATGTTCTGCCAGCAAAACCTGCAGAAGTACCAGCTCCCCAACAAGAGCCTCTCCAAATACCCACCTAAGCGCTTCCCTCAGGCCCCTCAGGCCCCTCAGGCCCCCGCTCCCTGCCTGCCCCCCGCCCGCACCCACTATGTCTCCAGCTGCTCTTTTTCTGGCTTTGGAGGCTGCAGCCCTCTGGTATCCCATCGGTTCCCAAGCAACACCCGACGCCAGCCCCAGCCTTCCAGCTGCATAGACGTGGAGCTTGCTGGATGTTCCAGTTGCTGCCACGGTTTTGGGGACTACAGCTGACCTGCAACTGTTGAGGATCCAAAGAGCCACAGCCAAGGACCAGTCCAGAGCCAATGTCACTTCCCGGTCTTATTCTTCCCTCTCCTCCTGAATTAAGCTGCCGGGATGGATTCCTCTTTTTCCCGAAAATCTCGCACCTCCTGGCCTTAGTTCTGGTCTTAGATCAAGAAGATACAAATACTGAAATAAAGCCTGCTTCTCAAAGCCTTCTCAGTGTGCAAAAACAAAGCTTATCTGTCTTGGCACCCAGAACTTCTTGGTGTTTGTTGATGCCCCCAGCCTCGGCTCTGAGGAGTTCCCAGGAATCTGGATTCCTTAAGCAGACTTCCTCGAAGAGACACTAGGTGGGACATTTCCTTTTAGGTAGACCCTGGGTCTGAGCGGTTTGGGAGGCTGTGAAAAAAACATCCAGAGAGAAATAGGAGGGGGGTGTCCCCAAAGTATCATGACCCGGTTCCACTTCTGTGACCCCATTTGCCACCATCGCTGAAGTTTCTTCCTACTCAAAAAGGACACACTACTTCCCAGCCCCAGAATTTAGCCTCCAGATCCTTCTTATCTGGGGTAATCATGTGCTTAAGAAAGAAATGTCACAAAGGTACTTGTAGTTTCCAGATCTCAGTTCAGAAAGCCATGAAAATGACTCTCTCTGAGCAAATCTGCCCTCACGCCTTCTCTTCACTGAGGTGCCAGAATCCGGTGGGAATATATGTCGAGGTCCAGTGAGCAAAATACCCCTGAGAGACCTTCAGGTCTTGCTGTTGCTTTTCATCCCATGTCATTTCTTTCCCTCTTTTATTTAATGGGACAAGTGGCATGGGTTGGGGAGCAAGTTCTCAAAGTACTTTTTCCAGACTAACAGTAGGCAACAGTAATACTTCTGCCCTTCCTCCAACACCGTGATTCTTCTTAAATTTTTATGTTATAAAAGAGCAGAGTTGATTAACAATGTTGTGTTAGTTTCAAATGTGCAGCAAAGTGATTCACTTATATATGTATTTATTTTTTCAAATTCTTTTCCCATTTAGGTTATTACAGAATATTAAGCAGAGTTCACCATGCTTTTTTTAAGTATTTTGATTTTATTTAGATTTGGCTGTGCTGGTCTTTGTTGCAGCATGTGGGCCTTCTCTAGCTGCAGCGAGTGGTGGTTACCCTCTAGTTGCTGTGCACAGGCTGCTCATTGCAGGCTCAGTAGTTGCAACTCACAGGCTCCAGAGCACCAGCTTAGCAGTTGCAGCTCATGGGCTTATTTGCCCTGTGGCATGTGGAATCTTCCTGGACCAGGGATTGAACCCGTGTCCCCTGCATCAGCAGGTGGACTCTCAACCACTGGACCACCAAGGAAGTGCCTAGCATATCTATTTTAAGTGTCTTAAATATTGTAGTACATACATGTCAGTCCCAGACTCCCAATCTATTACAGTACTCTGGATCTTCACCACAGTTTCATGACACATGGTTGGGCTGGTGGGAGACAAAAGATGGAGTTACGGTCAGTCCTCTAGAAACTGTACATAGTCCCAGCTTAGTTGAAGCAAGCCACAAAGCTACTAAAACCTCTGGGTTCATGCAGTGGAGTGGGTCTCACACATGAACGCTGTCCATTAGATGTGTTATTGCAGAAGAGACACGTGCAGGCTGCTGGGCCAGGCCATCCTCTTGGGTCACAATACATTGTTGAAACTCGTGGTTGGCCAGGGGCTTCCAGGGCACTGAGAGCTCTTGGTTAGAATGAAGATAGACCTGACCACCTTTTGTTACTTCTCAATACTCTGTCCAAGGGAAAGGGCTTCTAGTTCAGTGGTCTTCAACCTCTAACAGAAAGAACAGTAGGAGTCCAGAGAGGTATTTCAGAGATTTTTGAGATGTCTGCAAGAGAAAGACTGTGTTTGTGTATGCTCAAAATGCTGTCATAATATTCATCATGCTCAGCAAAAGTGTTAAATAAAAGGCGACAAATGATAATGCTTTGGAGATCATCAGGACTGCTAACCTCACTAGTAGATGTCAGATTAGAAATTGGGTAACACCTCAGTGTGCATTTTTAAGGTCTTATCAGTTGACTTAAAGAGCAATATTCTTTTGTCACATTCTAGATTTATTCCTTTTAAATGGTATGGGGTGGGAGGTGGGAGGGGATTCATGTTTGGGAACGCATGTACACTCTTGGTGAATTCATGTCAATGTTTGGCAAAACCAATACAGTATTGTAAAGTAAACTAAAGTTAAAAAAAAAAAAGAAAGAAACCTTGAAATAGGTGCAGAACAGCAAAAAATGCTTTTCAGAATATCATTGAAGAGCTTGGGATCTTCATTGAAAAAATTAATTCATGCTAAATGTATCATGGTGAAAATGAAAGTGTTAGTCACTCAGTTGTGTCTGACTCTTTGTGACTCTTTGTGACCCCATGGACTGTCTGGAACTAAATATTGGAATAGGATAAAATTTTAGTGGAAAATTATGACACTTGAGTAAAGTCTGTAGCTTTGTTAATAAAAAAAAAATTTATTTATTAAAGTAGATCCTTCTTGGTCACTAGCTTCATTCTTTGTTTGTTTGTTTGTTTGTTTTATATTTATCTATTTTAGTTGGGAGCTAATTACTTTACAATATTGTATTGGTTTTGCCATACATCAGCATGAATCCACCACGAGTGTACACATGTTCCCCATCCTGAACCCCCCTCCCACCTCCCTCCCCGTACCATCCCTCTGGGTCATCCCAGTGCACCAGCCCCAAGCATCCTGTATCCTGCATCAAACTTGGACTGGCAATTCATTTCTTACATGATATTATACATGTTTCAATACCATTCTCCCAAATCATCACATCCTCTCCCTCTCCCACAGAGTCCAACAGACTGTTCTATACATCTGTGTCTCTTTTGCTGTCTTGCATACAGGGTTATCATTACCATCTTTCTAAATTCCATATATATGTGTTAGTATACTGTATTGGTGTTTTTCTTTCTGGCTTACTTCACTCTGTAGAATAGGCTCCAGTTTCATCCACCTCATTAGAACTGATTCAAATGTATTCCTTTTAATGGCTGAGTAATACTCCATTGTGTATATGTACCACAGCTTTCTTATCCATTCATCTGCTGATGGACATCTAGGTTGCCTCCATGTCCTGGCTATTATAAACAGTGCTGCGATGAACATTGGGGTACACATGTCTCTTTCAATTCTGGTTTCCTTGGTGTGTATGCCCAGCAGTGGGATTGCTGGGTCATAAGGCAATTCTATTTCCAGTTTTTTAAGGACTCTCCAAACTGTTCTCCATAGTGGCTGTACTAGTTTACATTCCCACCAACAGTGTAAGAGGGTTCCCTTTTCTCCACACCCTCTCCAGCATTTATTGCTTGCAGACTTTTGGATCACAGACATTCTGACTGGTGTGAAATGGTACCTCATTGTGGTTTTGATTTGCATTTCTCTGATAATGAGTGATGTTGAGCATCTTTTCATGTGTTTGTTAGCCATCTGTGTGTCTTCATTCTTTAAAGTATCTCAAACTCAACAGGAGGATGGCTGGTGAAAATCTTTCCATTTTGCTACAATATGTTCAGATGAGTAAATACAAAGGTGATTGATAGGTACTCAACAGAAGAAAGTAACTTTATATATTGAGATCAGATTTTTTATATACTATTAAATAAATAGGTAAAAGTAGTGCTTTATTGAGACTATAAGAGCAATGGCAAGAAAAACTATGGATCGAAGTTGTGCTTTGTATAGACACTACTGCTAATATGTGTTAAAGAAATTGTTGCGTGTTGCATCAGAAGACAAATGGACTTTATAGGAAGCTGACACATTACAAAACAAGATCTGACAAAACCATTCATAAAAACTGACTTTAACTTGCCAGATTTCCAGTGTCATTTGTGTGAAATAAGAAGAAACGGTATTTACTTTTTTATACCACAGATCATTGCCCATATAGAGGCAATTGCCCTAGCACAGACATTTTGAATATGATAAGAATGATCATTTTGTTTATAAACATAATTATGGTTGATAAATATATCATAGTTGCATAAGTTAAATTAACAAATTAGTTGCCAAATTTTACTGATCTGTTTAATAAATTCAAAAAGCTCAACATACATAGTATTGCAATGCCACTGTTTAAATCAGCAGATAAGTATAAACAATGAAACTAAAACTTTTGACTCAAGATAGAAAAAGAATAAATTCAATTTTTTGTGGGAATTCCCTGGCAGTCAAGTGGTTAGGATTCTGTGCTTCCACCACATGGGGCACAGGTTCAATCCCTGGTAGGGGAGCTAAGATCCCACAAGACAGGAGGCATGGCAAAAAAAAAAAAAAAATGAAACATCTAATTACTATTACATCATTAAATGGATATTTATTAAGCACCTACTATGTGCTAGGCATCAGACTCAGAGATGAGGATATAGCTACAAGCAAAAAGAAAATAATCCTACTCTTGTGGAGCTTAGAATCTAGTGAGAAAAGCAGATGATAGCTACACAATAACTAAATGCTTAATATATTTTAAACATTGCTGATTTATATAGAGAAGAAATGAAGGAAGGTTGGGGAACTGAGACTGCTGGGGCAAGAGGGCTGCTAGATTATACAGGTTAGTGAGGGAAGGCCTATGTGATAACATTTTCTTTACAGGATGAAGACATGAACCTCATGAATATCTGGAGCAACTACATTTTGGGCAGAGGGAATCATGAGTACAACTCAGGCAGAAGCATGCTTGCTCTTTGGGCACAGCAGAGGCCAGCATGCCTGGGTGGAGTGAGTGGGATGTCTGGGGTAGCTGTAGGAGCACAGAGATAACTTGGATCCAGTTTATGAAGATCTTATTGAATTTTGGCTTTTATAATGAGTGAAATGAGTATGTATTAGAACATTTGGCACAGAGGTGTGCCATTACCTAACCCATGTTTTAAAAGCATGGTTTATAATTTTAGTTGTTTTTTCTTTTGAGAATAGATTGTGGGGTTAAGGGCAGATCAGAGTGGCCAAATGGGCTTCCCTGGTGGATCAGATGGTAAAGAACCAGCCTGCAATGTGGGAGACCTGGGTTTGAAGATTCCCCTGGAGGAGAGCATGGCAACCCATTCCAGTATTCCTGCCTGGACAGAGGACCCTGGTGGGCTACAGTCATGGGGTCGCAAAGAGTCGGACGCAACTGAGCAAATAAGCACACACACACACACACACACACACACACACGAGTTGCCAAGTAGGAGGTCACCACACTAACCAAGGCAAGTGTTAACGCTGGCTCGGACCAACAGGATTCATCAGTAAACAAATATGTGTATATAAGGAAAACAGGAGTCAGAGATAGCTTTCATCTGATCTGTTTTCTTCGCCATAAAACTCCTCAAGAGTGTTCTGTGTACACTTTGCCTCTAATTCTTCTTTTAACCTAGTTAGTCAAGGTTTTATCTCCACCACTTCACCTAAATCATCAAAGTCACTGTTGACTTTCGGGCTGCCAGATACTATGACTCCTTTTTCAAATGTTGGGATTAGCTTAATAGAAAAGTATACTGTCAATGAAAACTGAGCTGTTGAAACCAAAACAAAGGATTAGTTGCTCAGTCGTGCCCAGCTCTTTGGACCCCATGGACTGCAGCCTACCAGGCTCCTCTGTCCGTGGGATTTGAAACCAAAACCAAGAAACAGACACATTCCAACAACTGTTAGTACTGGCCTATAGGTGGGGATTTCCTGGTGCCCCCTGGGGTTCCGCAGTGCACAGCCTGTGCAACTCTGAGTAGAGGCCTTGGTTACCATTTGCAAAATAGTAATTATGATTTTACCAATACAGTCCAACCAGAAAGAAAATCCAGAGAAAAGGGTGGATGCGAAACTGATAATAAAACTGCAACTGCCATCTGCTATCCACGGATTATTTTGTGTTCGTCAAAATAGTCTAATTTCTCTTAATTGATTAATGGATAAATTTGAATGTAAAAGTAAACTTAAGTGAATAAACTCTTGTCTGTTTTATATATAGTGGTCCCAATGTAAGATTTTATCTGAGAAATGGTTGTAGTTGTTAAAGTATTTAAAAGTTTCCACAGAACATTAAAGATTCCATGCTGTATAAATGGGTATTCTATTAAAAATAATTGCAAGTGATATTTTTCTTTATAAAACATAAATGTCATTGTGATATAAATGATATTTTTACTATTTTTATTATTAGCATGCAAACTATATTGAAGAAAATAACATGCCCAACCAGTGAAAACCATAAAGTCACTTATAGATTGTCTGCCTTGGGAGCACATGACCTTTAACTTGGGCATTAATTCATGTGTAGAATTTCTGGTTAATCTCTATCTTGATATATATTGTCTAAAGGATGGGAAAATGCAATAATATTTCTCTTATTTTTCAATATCAGAATATACTTGAAATACTATTCAGTGTTATTATTAAACATTAGGCATTTTACTACACAAATTTATTCCTCTTTGATGTGTTACTGAGAATACCAATTTGTGGAATCTTCTTTTTATCTTCTTTAACATAAGGGGTTTTTGTTTGTTTTAACAGAAGGCATTATGTGTATGTTTTGGATAAAATTAAATGCACTCTTCCATTATTAAATTTAAAAATATCACCTGTGCCCTGTTCAAATAATTTTGGGAAATGTAGCTTTAGAGCATTGTTCATCAAATTTCTATTACAAAATAACACGTGCACGTCACTAATGAATTAGTACCTTTATTACTGGGCTAATTTTAAGTACGACCTAATGCAGAGCAAAAAGTTTAAACTTACAAGATTAGATTATTATAAGAAACACTTCCTCTTTGAGTCAGGCTAGACACCGTTCAGTGTTGTGAGACTCTTTGAGGACTAGAGTTGGAGACTTTTAGCCCTGTGAGCTGACGTTTCAAGCGCTAATATCTACTTGACCACAAGAGGGCAGTGGTAGGAAGACAATGGGCTCTGCAGGTAGGTAAGACCCTCTTTTTACAAGCTAGCAGGTGGCTTCCAACGTGCCTCTGAGTCTTGTCTCGGACCTTTGAAAATGACAGCATCACTTATGACAATATACACTAAGCTGGTATTATTGTGAAGATTAGATGACATAATGTATTTTGAAATGGTTTCTAAATTGTAAGTATTGTATGAAATGTTTGCCATTTGAAGTAAATTCAAGGACCATTGACTATTCATCTCATTTGCTTTTTGCTTGATTTTATGTTAACATTTCTCTCTGCCTTTTGTTCTATCAGGTGATTTTCTGGCTTATATTTTCCTTTTCTGACTTTTTTCCTGTATTTCTATCTCCTTAACTGGCTACATCTAACAAAGCTTGCTGACTTGTAGGCTCTTACTGTGCTCTGTGTAATTCTCGTAATGACTGTACAAGGGCACGTAATCTGCCTTCTTTTTACAGACTAGGAATCAGAGTTTCAGCAATTTGTTCATGGTCACAGGGCTGAACAAATTTTAGAAGCAAGCTTTGATTCTGGGCTATCTGACTGTTGCAATGGGTCCAACCAGGTTATAGAAACCAATCAGTAAGTTAGAAAAGGGAAGTTCAATATAAGAATCATTAACAGTAGTAAAAGAAAGAGCTCAGTTCAGTTCAGTCGCTCATTCGTGTTCAACTCTTTGTGACCCCAGGGACTGCAGCATGCCAGGCCTCCCTGTCTATCACCAACTCCCAGAGTTTACCCAAAGTCATGTCCTTCGAGTCAGTGGTGCCATCCAACCATCTCATCCTCTGTTGTCCCCTTCTCCTCTCTCCTTCAATCCTTCCCAGCATCAGGGTCGTTTCAAATGAGTCAGCTCTTCGAATCAGGTGGCCAAAGTATTGGCGTTTCAGCTTCAACATCAGTCCTTCCAATGTAGATACAGGATACGACAGAAGCTAAGCAAAAGTACTCAGAGAAGGACAAACTTGGAAGGGGTCCACGTGATTAGAAAATTTGGTTCAGCCACCAGGTAGCAGAGGAGCTCTCTGGTTTAGCCAGACCAGAGCTGATCTGGAGTTGCCAGGCAAACAGACCACCTTCCCAGTGCCGGGCAAGGGGGGCCTTAAGAACCTGTGTGGCTTGGGTCTGCCATGGGCATCCAGGCCACAGTAGGGGCAGGAGGCCTTCAGCGAATGCCAGCAGCTAGGAGACTTGAGAGGGAGCTGAAGCTCTGCGTGGAAGGCCACCACCCCCTCTCATCAAACAGAAGGCTGTGCGCACTTGAGCCAGTGGGGACTTTGGTTTCAGGGTGAGAGGGCTGAGAAAAAAGGTCATCTTCATGTGGAGACAGCAAAGTGGCCCATGACTGGGGCAAGCACCTTCAGATGCCCCCACACTCACCTGTATCTGCCCTGGTCCCAGCTGCGTGGAAATCGCAGGAAGCCCCTTCCTCCTGCAGAGTCTTTACAGCACTCTCTATGGAGAAAGCCTAACATCGTGCTCACTTTTACGGAGAAATGAGCACGATGTCCATTGTTCCTCATAAAGCACATATTAAAGAGTGCATTTGAAGCCAAGAAGCAATAAATTGGTAACTGACATAGTGGTGTGCTCTCTCGCTCGCTCTCTCTCACACACACAGAGAGACAAACACACATTCACACACACTCGTAATGTCACGGAGACCTTTGTTTCTCAGACAAATAGACCACATCACTGTCCTGGAAGGACTTACACTGGAGACAGTGATTGGATTCACACTTCAGTAAAGCAACTGAAGAGGAAATCTTGTTTCGGTACTGTAAGGACATTTATATCCACCAGGGGGCAGTAAAGCTATGCCTTAAACTAAACTGCAGCAGCAATGCTTGGTCGTGAATTACCTGGACATTCTTATGCTACATCGTAATCTTGGAGGGCCTTCTGAATGGGCGAATTGGAGACAAAGAGAAAAAGGACAACCACTGTCATCTCTGGGAGTAGTTCTTCCTGATCGGAGTTTGGACCCGAGATGTCAGCATGGACTTGGGGAAAAAATGTGATACTTTTACCTCTTAAAAGCGACTCATGACCAAAAAGTTGGTTCTGGTTTTTCCATAACAAACGAATTTGTTGGCCAACCCAATTCTTCCAAAGTCCAACGGAGGACAGATACAGGCTTGAGTTAAAGGCTGCAGCTTTAATATTGCTTCCCATTCACATGGAGGGACTCAGGAGGTATCCTTGACCACACCAATCAGGCCTTTTACAGATCCCAGTAAGTTATTACCAATCCAGAGGTTGTTCACAGATTGTTTAGAATAATGAAGAATAGAGATTCCTGTACTTGTTCTGCTGCTGGTGGCAACTGACCCCAGAGATAAAGAACTCGCTAAATGAACTGAGGGTGGTTCCAGAATATACGCCTGGTTTAGGGACGGCACTCAGGATAGGTGGAAAGGTAGACAGGGGACTTGCCTAAAAGCCTATTTGCATAGTAAGCACTTTTATTTTTGCTTGTGGCTCTAAACATATAGGAAATTTGCTAATTACGTTTCAATTCAGTCCTTATAACACTACTTAGAATGTGACAGTTCACCATAGCAAACTCAAAGGCACTTTTAAAAAACCATTTACATAAAAATTATGTGTGGCTGAAATCTATCATGAAGGAGAAAAGAAAAGATATACACATTTGAATGCAGAGTTCCAAAGAATAGCAAGGAGAGATAAGAAAGCCTTCCTTGGCGATCAGTGCAAAGAAACAGAGGAAGACAATAGAATGGGAAAAACTAGAGATCTCTTGGAGAAAATTAGAGATACCAAGGGAACATTTCACGCAAAGATGGGCTCAATAAAAGACAGAAATGGTAGGGACCTAACAGAAGCAGAAGATATTAAGAAGAGGTAGCAAGAACACACAGAAGAAAAGATCGTCATGACCCATATAATCATGATGGTGTGATAACTCACACTCACCTAGAGCCAGACATCCTGGAATGTGAAGTCAAGTGGGCCTTAGAAAGCATCACTACAAACAAAGCTAGTGGAGGTGATGGAATTCCAGTTGAGCTATCTCAAATTCTAAAAGATGATGCTGTGAAAATGCTACACTCAACATGTCAGCAAATTTGGAAAACTCAGCAATGGCCACAGGCCTGGAAAAGGTCAGTTTTCATTCCAATCCCAAAGAAAGGCAATGCCAAAAAATACTCAAACTACTGCACAATTGCACTTATCTCAGATGCTAATAAAGTAATGCTCAAAATTCTCCAAGCCAAGCTTCAGCAATATGTGAACCACGAACTTCCAGATGTTCAAGCTGGTTTTAGAAAAGGCAGAGGGACCAGAGATGAAATTGCCAACATCCACTGGATCATTGAAAAAGCAAGAAAGTTCCAGAAAAACATCTATTTCTGCTTTATTGACTATGCCAAAGCCTTTCCCTGTGTAGATCACAATCAACTGTGGAAAATTCTGAAGGAGATGGGAATACCAGACCACCTGACNACTATACAGAAAGCTGAGCGCAGAAGAATTGATGCTTTTGAACTGTGGTGTTGTAGAAGACTCTTGAGAGTCCCTTGGACTGCAAGGAGATCCAACCAGTCCATCCTAAAGGAGATCAGTCCTGGGTGTTCATTGGAAGGACTGATGCTGAAGCTGAAACTCCAATACTTTGGCCACCTGATGCAAAGAGCTGACTTATTTGAAAAGACCCTGATGCTAGAAAAGATTGAGTACAGGAGGAGAAGGTGATGACAGGGGATAAGATGGTTGGATTGCATCACCGACTCAGTGGACATGGGTTTGGGTAGACTCCGGGAGTTGGAGATGGACATAGAGGCCTGGCGTGCTGTGGTTCATGGGGCCGCAAAGGGTCGGACATGACTGAGAGACTGAACTGAACTGAAATCTAACAAGGTCAAAAACACACCAAAAGATATTGTACATCTCATAGCAGAAAAATGGGGTAATTTCCCCAATATAGCATGCATACTACAAATCAATAATAAAATGATCATCAATCTAATTAAATATTAGGTAAATTATATAACTGTATAATTTCCAAAAAAAAAAAAATATTATGACTCCTAGACAAAAGAATTGAGCTGACTTGTAAGAAAAACCTCAAATCTACTCTGAATTATCAGTTTTACTTATTGGATTTTTAGAGTGAATGAGTTCAATACTGAATTCATTGTGTGAGTTTGTGGGGAAGCATGAAGCTTTATACATTGTCAGGAGGGATATAAATTCGTGAAACATTTATAGATGAAAAAATTGACAATATCTCTCAGTTTTATCCTCTGAGGTCGCAACTGTACTTAGGGCCATGTATTCTGTGTCCACACTCTCTGAAGCATGAAGAATGTATGGCATGTCACTGTAGTGTCATTCATAAGAGCCCAAATTGGGGATTCCTATTTGTTTCTGACTTCCCAGGTGGCACTCGTGATAAAGAACCTGTCTGCCAATGCAGGAGATGTAACAGGAAAGATCTCAAACCCTGCCTGGGGAAGATTCACTGGAGGAGGGCACGTACTTTTGCCTCCAGTATTCTTGCCTGGAGAATCCCGTGGACAGAGGAGCCTGGTGAGCTACAGTCCATAGGGCCGCACAGAGTAGAACAAGACTAAGTGACTTAGCATGCATGTGTCTCTATATTATTCTTCAAGCTGCAGACTGAATGAAGGCACTGTTTATGTACAGAAATCCCCAACTTATTGAATCTGTTGTGAGGAAGATCAGTGAGCAAGACAAGGTGGAGTTTCTTATTTTGTTAGAAGAAGGGAAGATATACATGTTTTTGTGTGGCTTTTTGCACATAAAATACCCTGAAAGGATATCTGAGAAACAGATCACTACTGGCTAAAGGAATTGGAGTAGCAAGGGGGAATCACACTCTGTATCCTTTCCACCTTCTGGGTTTGGAACCTAATGAATATATGATAATAGTGGATAATATCAAAGGAGACTTGCTGGAAGCTAGGCCTCAGGGACCAGAACACAGATGTGAGGGACCACAAGGATTTGTTCCATTAATGTTTACATCACTAGTTCCTACAAGGTGGCCTCAATCTTTCTCACCACCAATAAATTAAGCTTCTCTGGCTGAGGAAGATGATCATAATCATCCCTAATTTTGATGACAGAGGCAAAAAGGAAAACATAGGAGGTAGGAGTGGGACTGTGAAGGCACGCATTCTGTTAGTTTGGATGATGTTTTGAGAACTGACTTAAAAAAACCAGGTTTCTCACCTTGGGCAAATGAAGCTGGGAGTTACAGCAGAGACCATGACCCACAAAAAAGAGTGACTAACTGTAAGGTTGGACCCCGGGGGCCATGATGGGCCGCCCCTTTCTCTCCCCCACCGGCAGGGGAGGTCTCTAATGGAAGGAGCCTCCCAGATCACGGGGACCAATGACAGCACACTTCGCCAGCTAAAGCCGCCCCACCCCAGCCACGTAGAAGGATCTGTCAGCCCGCAATGCCTCGGCCTGGTGACCTATCCGAACCCCCGTCCATCTAGCCTGACCATCCCTCGCAACGAACGCATAAAAACCACCCCCAACACAGTCCGAGCGTGACTTCCTCGACCTGCCTCGTTCGGGTCCAGGAACCCCTACTGGGAGCGCTTCGCCATTAAAAAGCCTGTTAGACACTCTTTTGTTGTCCTGGTCTTTTACCTAACATTTGGCGCCCAAGGCGAGGGCCCATCCCGCGACGAGGAGGATTTGCGGCCCCCTCGGGTCTGGCCCGCACAGGACCAGGTCACCCCATCACCCCACGGGACCATTCAACCATCTGGCAGGATACGGGGTAAGTTCCATCGGTCGGGCTCTGGGGGTTGTTGCTCCTGTGGCGATTATGCCTAGTGTGTCCCGGTTCCTGTAAATCACGGCCGCATCTGGACCCCTCCTCTGCAAGCCAGGCTTGCTTCCTCACCGCCTGTCAGTTTGGAGACGTCCATCTTGGCTGAGTGGCCTTCTCCTCGCTGGGTTGACGGCCCGTTCGGGGACGCCTGACCGGACCACTCCCAGCCCCATTAACGACTGGTCCAGGACCTTTGTTTCACAGTCACCATGGGGACGGCTGCCTCCAAGGCTGACCAGCCCTGGTCTATACTGCTAGAATGTCTACTCACCAACCTCAGAACTCTATATATCTCCAGAGAAATTCGTTCCAAACGCTTAACCTTCCTTTGTTCTGAGACATGGCCCCAATATTCTTTAGATAACAGCTCACAATGGCCACCAACCGGAACTTTCGATTTTAACATCCTCCGTGACTTAGATAATCACTGTCAGAAGACGGGAAAATGGTCTGAGGTACCCTATATACAGGCTTTCTGGCTGTTGCGCTCCCATCCCACCCTATATACCCACTGTTCCCCTTCTGAAATTCTTCTAACTATCGTCCTTGCCAACTTCTCCCATGTCTTCCCCTCCCCCACCGTCCTCACAGCCCAGCCTTCCTGTGACTACGCCTCTCGCCGCTCCCTTGGCTCCACCTCAATATCCACCCCTTCCTCCATGCCCACCCTTTCTGGCTCACCAGTCAGCTCACACACAAGGTCGAAGACCGTTCCCAATCTGCCGCCAGCTCCCCTGCTTCCTCTCCACCAGGTGGCTGGCCCGGAGGGTCTCACCCATGTCCACGTACCCTTTTCACTCCAAGACCTTGCTCATATCGAACAGCGGCTAGGCTCCTACTCGGCCAAACCCCTCCAACTACATCAAAAACTTTACCCAGCTGTCTCGGTCTTATGCCTTCACCTGGCAAGACGTATTTGTCATCCTGGGGTCCACTACTACCCCAGAGAAAAGAAAGGCCATTTGGGCCGCAGCAAGAGTGGTAGCAGACTGGAGACGTCTAGCCGACCCAACAGACCCAGCCCAGCCACCCGGAGCGGCTGCTATTCCAGACGTAGACCCAGACTGGGACTGTCAGGAGGGACAGAGAGGCGGAGCCAACATTCAATACATGGAAAAGTGCCTATTGGAGGAAATGGAGACCACCTCCCTCAAGGTGGTAAACTTACTTAAGCTAGATGAAGTAACCCAGGGCCCCGATGAAAACCCAGCAGCCTTTCTTAACAGGGCGACAGAGGCTCTCACCACCTATACCTGCATTGCCCCAGATTCTCCAGCGGGGGTTACTACCCTAGCCAACCGTTTTATATCCCAATCAGCTTCAGACATAGGAAAAAAACTCTCTAAGGCTGAAGATGGGCCTTAGACCCCCCTCCGAGACCTGGTAAAAATGGCCTTTAAGGTTTACAACGCCTGAGAGGAAACCGCCACAGCCAACCGCAAGGCAATGCTTAAACAAAAAGCCGAACTCCAGGCTGACCTCCTTGAGAAACACACCCAGGCACTGGTAGCAGCCCTGCGGCCGGCCACAGGACAAAAGGTGGGTCCCCAGAAGCCACCACCAGGAGCTTGCTTCAAATGCGGTCATGAGGGCCACTGGGCCTGCCAATGCCCAAACCCCCGACCCCCAACAAAGCCGTGCCCTCGTTGCAAACAACTGGGACATTGGGCGAGTGATTGTGCCCCGGCGACTCAAACCCCGACCTTACCGGGCCGAGGTCTGGGCTCCCAAAAGGACATTTCCTCCCCGCACCCCGCCTTGGAACTTCTCTCTTTTAATGAAGACTGACGGCGCCCAGACTCAGGGACCCCCATAACCCAAGCCGAGCCCAGGGTAATGCTTCAAGTGGCGGGTAAGTCTATCAATTTCTTGATAGATACGGGGGCTACTTACTTGGTCCTTCCCTCCTTCGGAGACGCCTTACATCCTTCCCAGGTCTCGGTGGTGGGTATAGATGGCACGTCTTCATGACCCATGCAGACTGGGCCACAACCCTGTCAGCTTGGTCACTTCCTGTTCACACACTCTTTTCTGATAATCCCTTCATGCCCCACTCCCCTGCTGGGGCGGGACATTTTAGCTAAGCTTAGGGCCACCATTCACCTACCTCTCTCACTTTCCCAATCTCTCACCTTGCCCCTACTCCTCCTTTGCTCCCCTGAGGCTCCAGTTGTCAACCCTAACATCTGGGACACTGAAATCCCTCTGGTAGCAACCCATCACACCCCCATCCTGATTAAATTATATGATCCTTCCCATTTCCCAAGCCGCCCTCAGTTCCCCATCTCTCAGACTCACTCACACGGTCTTAAACCAATCATAGACCGTCTCTTAGGCCAGGGCCTCCTAGTCCCCACAACCTCACCCTGTAATACCCCCATTCTCCCTGTGCAGAAGACTTCTGGCAGCTACTGATTGGTTCGGGACCTTTGACTGATAAACGAGGCCATAATCCCTGCTCATCCAATTGTCCCCAATCCTTATACCTTGCTTTCTGACATCCCTAGCAGTATGACTCACTTTACTGTCATAGACCTCAAAGATGCCTTTTTCACTATTCCCTTACACCCAGACTGCCAGTTCCTCTTTGCTTTCACATGGACCAACCCAGAAACCTGACAGTCCTCCCAGCTAACATGGACAGTCCTCCCCCAAGGGTTTAGAGACAGCCCCCATTTTTTTGGCCAGGCTCTGGCCCGGGATCTGGCCACATGCCCTCTGGCCCCTAGTGTCCTCTTACAGTATGTGGATGACCTTCTGCTCTGCAGCCCCTCACAGGCTCTCTCTCAGACACATACCACTATTCTTCTTAACTTCCTTAGCTCTAAAGGATACCAAACATCTCAACAAAAGGCCCAACTCACCCAGACCTCAACAACATATGCCCTGCCCCTGGGGCTACACCAAACAAAACCAAAAAAAAAAAAAAAAAACTAAGTTCACAACCTATACTTACGTCCACCGAGACTGTTATGTCTCACCTGCCCAGCCATGCTCCCATGGGGGTAAATGGTATTGGACGTCCAAGAGCCTTGGGACTGCCAAATCAAACTCAGCCTCTAACTGCTATAAAGCTACAGACAAAGACCTCTGTTTCACCATACAAACCCACTACGAAATGACAGACGGAAAGGGGGCCCAAGATCAGAGACAAAAACAAATCCAACATAAGCTCCAACAGGACTTAATAAAGTTGACAACTAAAGCCTCTAATCCACACCATGAGCCCAACAAACTCCTACCCCGAGTTGTACATACAGCAAGGTGAAAACTGCAGTGTCAACTCAACATTCCATCAGTATTAACTTTTATCAATATCAGGTTCCTTCCTGCAAGTCTTATTTTTTGTACATTATCTTCTGGCCCAGAGGCCTGTTGATATTTTTTGACCCCTTTTTGATAAAGGTTGGTCAGCCAGAACAATAATTTTCCCTTAAAGTGTTTCTTCTTAAATTCCTAGCCTGTGTCACCCTTAAAGTACAGAGTTACATTTTTATGGAGCAAAGATTCAGTGGGTTATAGCAAAGAAAGAACTTATTAACTCAAAGTCTAATGTTGCTAATGCTAAAACTGCTGCTTGCTTTTTCTACATCCTGACTATATGCACTCCCAGGAACACAATGGATAAGGGATGTGAAACTTGGCAGCAAGCATTGGCTCCACAATGTTGCAAGAGTCTGGATAAACCTGCCAAGTAAGCTAGAATGCTAACAAGGGGTTTGAAACACTCTTTTCATGCCCAGGAGATTTATCAACTAGAGCACTAAGTTAACTCTTTCCAGAGAAAGGTGGTTGGGAACAGCCCCCTGTTAATGTCAGAAGAGTTGGTGAAAGGCATAAAATAGTAAGACGGACAGATTCTGGTTTTGGGGTAGATGCTCAAGCAGGTCCAGGGGATCTGTCGTGTCCTGAGGCCTTGCTTATCAGGACTTTTCCTGCATGACCTTGTCATGGGTGGGATCTCCTGTGCTGGATCTTGGCATCTCCCCCTTTTTAGAGGGGCCACAACAACATAGCTAAAAATAGGAGACAGAATGTTTTTTCCTAAAATAAAGTTAGAAAATGTATGGATAAAAACATTCTTTCTCTGCAATCAAACCACCTTATTACAATGCTTCCCGCCCAACTGGACTCAGCCTTACACCCCAATCTTGAATTCCTAAGGAAAGACTGTTGGCTTTTTTTTTTTTTCGTTAATGCCTCAGGGATAGTTCAGAACAAGGTCTGAGAGCTGAGAGAGAAGATCAGACTTAGATAGGCCGAGTCGGGTGGTTCCAATTTCTCTGGATGGTGGAAGTCGTCTTGGGCAGAATGGCTTCTCCCACTTCTTGGAACCCTCACAGTCTTGTTCCTCATCCTGTCGATAGGACCTTGTGTTTTTCAGATCATCCTCCAGAGGGTCAGGGACCTGACCCAGACGGCTGCTGGACAGATGTTGATGGTGGCCGCATACTCCAAACTCCTGTCCAGAGACCCTGAGGCCCCCTAAAGGTCACCGGGATCCGGCCACGACCCTCAGCCCCAACGACACCCCAGTTCAGCAGGAAGTAGCCAGAAACGATAACGGCACCCCTTATCCTATCAAAAGGGTCAAAATGTAAGGTCAGACCCTGGGGGCCATGATGGGCCTCCCCTTTCTCTCCCCCGCCAGTGGGGGAGGTCTCTAACAGAAGGAGCCTCCCAGATCCCAGGAACCAATGACAGCACACTTCGCCAGCTAAAACCGCCCCACCCCAGCCATGTAGAAGGACCTGTAAGCCCGAGACACCTCGGCCTGGCGACCTATCTGAACTCCTGTCCATCTAGCCTGACCATCCCTCGAAATGAACATATAAAAACCACCCCCAACACGGTCCGGGCGTGGACTTCCTCGACTTGCCTCGTTTGGGTCTGGGAACCCCTCCTGGGAGCGCTTCACCATTAAAAAGCCCATTAGACACTCTTTTGTTGTCCTGGTCTTTTACCTAACACTAACAATTAGCATTCATACACTCAACCAACACTGTTTATTTCCTACGTGTCAGGCACTATTCTAGAAGCTTGAAATGAGTCTGCTGGGGGCGGAGGGCGGGGAACAAACCACTTTGCCCATTTGGAGATGACATTTTGGTGAGGGAAAAAAGACAATAGACAAAAGCACAGCAAAGAAATTATATGTAAAGTATATTGTATGTATGTAAAGTGTTACCCAGGAAAAGAAGTGTTACCAAGGAAAAGAAGATAAAATTGTCTAAGGTGATTGAAACGAGGGAAAGAGTAGCAGATTGTAGTTTTAAATAGGAGGATGAGGGTGGTAATATTTCATTTAGAAAGCCACTTATAAGCAAAGACTTGAAGGAGGTGAGGGAGTTAGTCATGAAGACTGTTCCAGCCGGTACAAGCGAAGGGCCCTAGGCGGAGGTGGGTGGTGTTTGTGCTGGGAATATACTGGAAACATAGGAAAATGGTTAAAATAGAGCCCTTGCCCCGCCAAGGGATCCTTGTTTCTCTCGGGTTTGAAACCCCTCAGTGACTCTCCTTATCCTCAGGTTAAATCCAAGCCCTTTCCCACAGTGTACAATGCTCTCGTCAGAGCAGCATCCACCCACTTTCCTAGCTTAGCTCTTCTTTTTCTCCTCCATGCTCCAGTCACACCAAGCTTCTCACTCCCCAGGCCATGTCTATCTTATCCGTCTCTGAGTCTGAATGCCCTCCCACGTCTCCAGGTCCCGCTCCTTATCTTCAGTTGCCATCCAATCCCTGCTTAAACATCACTGCTCCCTGAAAGCATCCTAGACCCCAAACCTGACCCCGCGAGCTCCCGTGGCCACCTCTGAGCCCCGCCATCATTCTCATCACACGGTATTGGCCCCATCTCCCGTCTCTACACTGAATTAGAAGAGTGCTGAGAATGTGCGCCTCACACTCAGGACACAGCCTGGTAGACGGGAGACACTCAATACATATGCGTGCGTTAAGCTTAGGTGACTGAACAATTACGGGTTCGCTCAAGAGCTCCCTCTGCCCTTCGGAGAAGAAACCAAGCTGCTGCTAACGTGTCCGACTCTGTGCGACCCCATAGACGGCACCCCACCAGGCTCCCCCGTCCCTGGGATTCTCCAGGCAAGAACACTGGAGTGGGTTGCCATTTCCTTCTCCAATGCAGGAAAGGGAAAAGTGAAAGTGAAGTCGCTCAGTCGTGTCCGACTCTCAGCGACCTCATGGACTGCAGCCCATCAGGCTCCTCCGAACACTGGATTTTCCAGGCAAGAGTACTGGAGTGGGTTGCCTTTGAGGAGCCCTGCTATCCAGGCAGCAGGGGGCGCTGGTGGGTCACAATCACAGACTCAGGGCGTGACTATGCCACGCACACATGACAGGTCATAGAGGCTAAGAACCTCAGAATCTTGACACAAGCAGGGAACAAAAACCATTTGGCTTCTGATAATCATGGACTCACTAGGCTGCTGAGCAAGGGGCATATCTCCTGCTAGTCCAGGGAAGACAGTTTTTTGGAAGCCAAGCTTGAGAAGCACGAATTGAAGAGACAAAGAAGTGACCAGAGCAGGTAACCCTGCCTGTCTTCCTGACCGTCCGCTCCTCCATTCACTCACTCCTTGGTGTTGAAGTCTACATGGTGGCATACAGTGTTAGGTGCCGAGAACAGCGGCAAGCAGGACAGTGAGGATGCCTGTGTTCATCAAACAGCACACCAGAGAGGACAGACGGTTAGGGAAACCATGGGGAAGATGTAGCGAGAAGTCCAGGGAATGCCAAGAACTCATATCAGAGCCACAGACCCTGTGAGTTAGGGATGTCTTCCTCAAGTGATGTGTGAGCTGAGACTTCAGATTAGAGTATAATTTAGTGAGTGCAAGGATGGGTGTTCTAGGCCATGGGAAGAGCAGTGCAAAGGCCCAGACAGAGGCCAGCAGAATTTAGCAAGGGTCTGCTCAGGGCCAGTCTGACAACACAGAGGAACAGTGGCTGGAGATGAGGTGGGCTGGTGGGCAGAGGTCCGACAGAGGGCAGCCTGGCATCCTCCAGGCAGAGGAACAAAGGAGAACACTGGAAGGCATGGGGGCTGCCGGCACTGCCCTTTCCCTCCCCTTTAGCGCACAGGACTCGTTCCCAAGCTGCTCTCCATCTTTGACGTCTCTATCTCCACTGGGGACTTGTTCTCAGGACCCACCCAAAGAGGAAGTGCTGGGAGGGGTTGACTGGGAGGAGCCAGGTGAACCCTCTGGTCACTAGGATGAGAACAGCTCCTATAGAACAGCCCGCTCTTGGAAGGGTAGAGCCTGACATACTGGATTTCCCAGTGGGCAGGAGGCTCCCAGCTGTCAGTCCAGGGGCCCTGGCTGCAGAGGGAGAAAGGTGAACCACAGACACAGAGGAGGAGAGAGAGGATGGAAAACAGTGACAGAGAGGCAGGGAGAAGAAATTGTGAAGAAAGCAAAACGTGCTCAGAGAAATGCAATGGAAAAAGTTTTAAAGGGCTCACCATCCACCCCACCACCTGCTCCTCACCCCCTTCCAACTCCACCTCCTTTTCCCTGATCTCAGGTCTGGCCCCGCAGGGGACAGAGGGGACAGGTTCAGACAAGAAGGAGCCTGAGTCATTTACCAGGCTCCCAGCACACAGAGATGCGTGCATACACACATGTGCATGAACACACACACGCACAAGCTTACTCTCCAGGGCTGCAGGGCGCCCAAGTGCACACAGACTTTCTGTCAAACAGCTTCAAAGACCATAAAAGATGCTGAGAGCAAGGCTCCATGGACCTTAACTCTCCTCTCCTTTTCCCCATTTTCCTGCTGATGTCTGCCTTCTGTTTCCCTGTCTGTGTGTCTCCCTTTGCCTTGCCTCTCCTTCCTCTTCCTCCCAGGCAAGTCAGGGCACGGACAGGGCAGGTCTGTCACCTCAGCCTCTCTGCAGCATCCCCTGACCTGAAGGGAGGGACTGTGTGACTTCTCTCCTACCCCCACCCCTTAGGAATTCTGGTCCTGAGTCGTGTGCTTAAAACTAAGCAGAAACCTCTCCCTGGATGACAGAATTAATTCCCGAATAACTGGCAGGCATAGAGTCACAGGGGATTTAGGCTGGCACCCTACCCCAAGAGGCACCTTTGCCTCTTGGGTGGGAGCCTGCCACTGACACAGTTGAGGCTGCAGCCAGATGGCCGGGGACTTGGGAGACTGTGGAGGGCACAGAGCCGGCGGTAGGGGCCCTGTGAGGTGATGCTTCCCTCTCTTATATCTCTCACTCTGCGCTCCAGCTCGGGAGATGCACAGCTTGGTGGACCCCAAATGGGGGTCACTTCAGTCTGTCCTCAAGGCAGCAATAGCAGCACAGTGACATGCTGGGGACTCCCTCCCACAGAAGAACCCCCAGACGAGGCTCTGGCGGTTCTGAAAGTGGATGGAGGGAGGCTGAGCTGGGCGGAGGTGTCAGCCGCACCTGGCTCACTGGGGCTTGGCTTGCACTCCTGAGCTGAGTGAGGTGGAGCCCCAGATGAAAAAGGGCTGAGCTAAGAGCCTGACACCCATCATCAGAGACAGCTGAGGCCCTGAGTGTACAGCAAAGTGGGTCACTGGACAGGTCTGCCTAGGAACCGCCTACCATGAAAATCCTGCACAGCTCCCGTGAACTAGAGCTGCCTTCATTGGCAAGAAGGGGCTGGTAAGCCTTTCATTCTTTACTCAGGGAACCCTCAGGAAGGGTTTGTTGCAAGGGGATTCATACCTCATACCCAGGAGGCCCCCTATCCCAGGGCACAGAAAAGAGCAAACAGATAAGAACCGTGGCTTTCGCAGCACATGGAGTATTCGGAGCAGGGCCGGGAGATGGTGTGTTAGTCACTCAGTTGTGTCTGATTCTTTGTGACCCACAGACTATAGCCCATCAGGCTCCTCTGTACATGGGATTCTCCGGGCAAGAAAACTGGAGTGGTTACTGTTTCCTTCTCCAGGGGATCTTCCCAACCCAGGGATTGAACCTGGGTCTCCTCCATTGCAGGCAGATTCTTTACCATCTGAGCCACTAGGGGAGAGGGTGGCAGATGGCAGAACAAGGGTGGGATGGAGAACAGGGAAGAATCCACTAGAAGGGGCTGAGGCCAGAATAGAAGCAAGTTCCATTAGGAGCGGTTCACACAGGCTCCAGTTTGAAAGCCTGATGAGCAAATATAACAAAGTCTCAGTTTGATGCAGCCACTCAGCCATGGCCAGAAGACTCAGTTCTTCCTTCCTGCTCTTGTGCTTCTGTATAAACACACACTCATACACACACACACAGGGGCATGTGAGTGTGTGTGTCTCATGAAAAGCCAACAGCAATAACTGGTTCAGTTTAGAAAAACAGTATGGAGGGAACTCCCTGGTGGTCCAGTGGTTAGGACTCTGCACTTTCACTGCGTGGGGCAAGGTATGATCCCGGGCTGGGGACCTCAGATCCCATAGGCCAAGCAAACAAGAAAATTTTAAAAACTAAAAAAAAAAAAAAAGAGGCTTATCTTTGGACACTGGAGGCTGGAGGGTAGAAGCAGTTGATCTCAGTAGTTGTCACATGAACTCCTATACCTACCCTTCTCCACCCTGGCGACCAGCTCTCATAGACCCACCTCTGACCCAGCACCTGCCTACAGGGGTCTGTGGCCTTGTGGGATGATCCCCCCGTTGGGGTACATGCTCATTTCCCCTCCTCACATCTCCTCTGAGGCTAGAGGACTCTGTCTACTCACTTCTGGCCACTTCTAGACCATCTTTCCTGCTCTGGGGCCTCCCAGTGGCTTTCATCCAGGTTCGATAAGAGGTACTGGGCAGAAACCGGAGGAGCTGCCCCATGGGGCCATATATTGGGTCCTAGGCCTGTGGATCTAAGGAGAAAATTCCTGGATTTCCTGGGTAGGAGGAAGGTATGTTGGTAAGATGCAAAGAAAAGAGTTGTTTGGGTTTTTCCTACTCCTAAAAGAATTGGGAGATTACAGAAGTCCTGAATGGTTGAGTCTGAGGACACATACAGGGTCCAATTACCCCCTCTGCATTGCCAACACTGTCCCAACATGGAGGAAGGGATAAAGGTCAGAGAACTGCTTCACTCTGCCTCAGGAGTCATAGAGCCAGCCTGGATCTCGGCCCTCCGTGCCAAGAGCGATGGCCTCTCCATTTCCTCTTGCCGGAAGGCCCCCAAGGCACTGACTTCCTACTCCCTGGGGAGAATGGGAGGAGGCGGTGCTTTCAGGACAGGTCAATGAGTCATTTAGCAAGACTCTCATTGCACCTGCGCTCCTGGGTAGCACCAGACCAAGCATATGCTCCGAGTGGAGATGGAACCTGCTTTGAATCTACCTAATAGCAACTGAGGTAGATCACTGAACCTCAGTCTTACTCATAGGTAAAATGGGAGAGAAAACACCGACCTCTCAGGTTGGCTGCAGTCATTCGTGATATGATGTTTGTGAAGTGCTCACCACTCGACTCAGACTCGATTGCCAAGGGTCATACTTTTCCTCATTAGCCAAGAGACCCCAGGCAAAATTATTACATATTCTGGTCTTTCCTTCTCCATTGGGAAAATGACTCGCTTTGGGGCTTCCCAGGTGGCCCTAACGGTAAAGACCCCACCTGCAAATGCAGGAGACGTAAGAGATGCAGGTTTGATCCCTGGGTCGGGAAGATCCCCTGGAGAAGGGAACGGCAACCCACTCCAGTATTCTTGCCCAGAGAATCCCATGGACAAAGGAGCCTGGTGAGCTACAGTCCACGGGGTTGCAAAGAGTCAGATACCACTGAGCAACTGAGCACAGCACAGTGAGGAACCAGCCCCCTGACCCGAATGAAAGCACAGCACTGTGGGACTGGGTTCCCTCTGAACATCTAGGCCTGATTTCTCAGCCCTTGTCTGTGTCATCGCTCTGAAGACTGGTGTATCTGGGGGTCAAAGAAGGAGTGAGGGAATGCCAACAGCCAGGTTTTCTCCGAAAATCTTTTTGTTCTAGGACCCCCAAAACTTGAGATGTGTGACCAACCGAAGTGCAACTCATGCTGCCCGCCAAAATCCAGTCCAAGCCTCACGCCAAAATGCAACCCAGTCTGCCCACCAAAATGCAACCCATGCTGCCCATCAAAATGCAACCCATGCTGCCCTTCAAAGCCATGCTGCTGTTTGGAGCCCAAGCCTGAGTGTACCTGCCTTAATAAGGAGCCTGATCCCGCTGCACCCGAAACTCAGAACAACTCCCAAACCCAGCAGCAGTCCCAAAGCCCGAAGCAGGGGCCCAAAAGTCCCCGGGGGCAGAAGTAACCAGACAAGCAGACTGTCCCAAACAAGAAGACGGGCCATGCCCATCACCAGTGGCAACAGGCTAGACCTACCTTTAGGAAAGCTGTTTCTCAGTGACCACCATTTGCTTTCAACCAGAAGCCCCTACCTCCCTTCATAGCCCCCAACCCTTGTGAGGCCCCAGCTGGAAATGGGAGGTTGAAAAAAGCTAGAACCATCTTGCCTAGTGATCCTGATATTAGATAGCACAAAAATAAAAGAGCAATAAAGAAAATCACCTCTCTTTCCTCCTTTACCTGTGAAACCATTGAAACCATCTCACTTGTCTGGCCTAAGCCCAGGAAAATGTGCTATGCATGTCATGAAGGCACCCAGGACCCAGAAAACCAGTCTGGAAGCACAAGGGCTTCTGCTGAGCCAGAATTAGTGACTGACTCATCCTGGTTTTAAAATGAAAGTTCCATGTTCAGGAATCCCTCCAGTCCCAGGAAAAGGGGGGGTGGAGGTGGTCAGTCACCTTAAGCGAAGGCATTCCAGTGCCCCTGGGTCCTGGGGCAACACATTTGAGGTCAAACCAGCAAAAACACATGCCAAGGAATGATTCCCCTCTCTCACCCCCATGATCTTCCTAGAACCAGAGCTCCCAGGACTCAGCACAGCACTGTGACTGGCCCAGGCAGCAGAGTCTTCTGGCATCAATACCAGCTCTGCAATGGTGGAGCAAGTTGCTGGACCCTCTCAGGCTCCATTTCCTCATCTGTTAAATGAGAGTAATGGTACTTCAAAGGGTTTTTATGAGAATGAAATAGGATCATATCATTCATTTAAAGCGCTTAACATCAGATCTGACGCATCATGGATACGCAATGCATGGTTCTCCTCCAACTTCTCTGTCACCAGGTCCCTTTTTCCCTCCAAAAGAGTTACCGTGATAAAACAATTTCCCACAAAACACAGCTCAGTTAATCTAGGTGCACAGGTAGAAACAGAGAAATCAGCCCCATTCACTACACTGTGAATATTGCTTCTTCCTCTATTCTTGGTATACAGCTGTTATGTCCCTTCCTGCTAACATTTTTCCAATGCCCTTCTGTATTTCCTCCCTCATGATCCTCCCTGTCCACCAATCCCAGAAAACAACTGATCTACTTTGGGTCCCTATAAATGAGTTTGAACTTTCAAGAATTTTATGTAAAGAGAATCATCCAGTATGTGTTCTCTTATGCTTGGCTTCTTTCACTCAGCAAAACTACTTTGAGATTCAAACAAGTTGTTGCAAGTATCAGTTGTTCATTCCTTTTTATTGCTGGGTAGTAAATTCCCATGAAGTGATGGGACCGGATGCCATGATCTTAGGTTTCTGAATGTTGAGTTTTAAGCCAACTTTTTCACTCTCCTCTTTCACTTTCATCAAGAGGCTTTTTAGTTCCTTTTCACTTTCTGCCATAAGGGTGGTGTCATCTACATATCTGAGGTTATTGATATTTCTTCCGGCAATCTTGATTCCAGCTTGTGCTTCCTCCAGCCCAGCATTTCTCATGATGTACTCTGCATATAAGTTAAATAAGCAGGGTGACAATTTACAGCTTTGACGTACTCTTTTTCCTATTTGGAACCAGTCTGTTGTTCTATGTCCAGTTCTAACTGTTGCTTCCTGACTTGCATATAGGTTTCTCAAGAGGCAGGTCAGGTGGTCTGGTATTCCCATCTCTTTCAGAATTTTCCACAGTTTATTGTGATCCACACAGGGAAAGGCCTTGGCATAGTCAATAAAGCAGAAATAGATGTTTTTCTGGAACTCTCTTGTTTTTCCTCCAGCGGATGTTGGCGATTTGATCTCTGGTTCCTCTGCCGGGAAATAGATGGGAAAACAGTGGAAATAGTGTCAGACATTATTTTGGGGGGCTCCAAAATCACTGCAGATGGTGACTGCAGCCATGAAATTAAAAGATGCTTACTCCTTGGAAGGAAAGTTATGACCAACCTAGGTAGCATATTGAAAAGCAAAGACATTACTTTGCCAACAAAGGTCCATCTAATCAAGGTTATGGTTTTTCCAGTGGTCATGTATGGATGTGAGAGTTGGACTGTGAAGAAAGCTGAGCACTGAAGAATTGATGCTTTTGAACTGTGGTGTTAGAGAAGACTCTTGAGAGTCCCTTGGACTGCAAGGAGATCCAACCAGTCCATTCTAAAGGAGATCAGTCCTGGGTGTTCATTGGAAGGACTGATATTGAAGCTGAAACTCCAATACTTTGGCCACCTCATGAGAAGGGTTGACTCACTGGAAAAGACTCTGATGCTGGGAGGGATTGGGGGGCAGGAGAAGAAGGGGACGACAGAGGATGAGATGGCTGGATGGCATCACCAACTCAATGGACATGAGTCTAAGTGAACTCTGGGAGTTGGTGATGGACAGAGAGGCCTGGTGTGCTACAGTTCATGGGGTCGCAAAGAGTCGGACACGACTGAGCGACTGAACTGAACTGAAATGCCCTCGTTGTATGGATAATACCCACATTTTGTTTACCCATTAATCTATTGATGGACACTTGGATTGTTTCTAGGTTTTGGCTGTTACAAATAAAGATGACCTGCACTTTCATGACAAGTCTTTGGGTGGGCTATGCTTTCATTTCTCTTGGGTAACAGCCTAAAAGACTAGAATGACTGTTACATGGTAGGTGTATGTTTTACTTATTAGGACACTGCCCAACTGTTTTCCAAAATGGTTGGCCATTTTACATTCCCATTGGACATATATGAGAATTCTGGTTGCTGCACATCTTTCTATTTTTGGATATTCTAATGGATATGCAGTGTTCTTTCATTGAGTTTAATTTGCATTTCCTTAATGGCTACTGGTAGGAACATCTTCCCATAGGGTCACTTGTCTTCATATATCTTTTTTGGTGAATCATCTTTTCTAATATTTCCTCCATTACTTTCCTGAGATGTTTAGTTTCTTATGACAGAATTCTGAGATTTTAAAAAATGGGCTATGAAATTAAAAGATGCTTGCTGTTTGGAAGAAAAGCTATGACAAACCTAAATAGCATATTAAAAAGCAGAGACACCACTCTTTGCTGACAAAAGTCCGTATAGTTCAAGCTATGGTTTTTCCAGTAATCACATAGAGATGTGCGAGTTGGACCATAAAGAAGGCTGAGCGCCAAAGAACTGATGCTTTCTAACTGTAGTGCTGGAGAAGACTCTTGAGAGTCCTTTGGACAGCAAGGAGATCAATCAGTCCTAAAAGAAACCAACCCTGAATAGTCATTGGAAGGACCCATGCTGAAGCTCCAATACTTTGGCCACCTAATGTGAACAGCCAACTCATTGGAAAAGACCCTGATGCTCTGAAAGATTGAAGGCAGGAGGAAAAGGGGATGACAGAGGATGAGGTGGTTGGATGGCATCATCAATTCAATGGACTTGAGTTTGAGCAAACTCCAGGAGATAGTGAAGGACAGGGAACCCCGGCGTACTGCAGTCCATAGGGTTGCAAAGTCCATGTGTTAGGGGAAGCACATCGACTGAAACCACCCACCCTGACCAGGCACCATAGTAACCATCTGCATGAGTTGTTTTATGACAGGAGGTCCTGGTAAAGAACACGGAACTAATAAGTCACCACCAGCTGGAAGAGTTCGAGAAAGGTCAAAAGGAGACACCATATGTCTGATCACCTCCCAGAGTCCTTCCCATCTTGGCTGAACAAGGCATGCACCACCAGGAAGGACTCAGAGTTAGAATGATTGGCTAAAGACAACCTGGAAATGAATTCCATCACCATAAAACCTGAGATGGCCACTTGGCGGAGCAGTTCTCCTGGGTTCCCTTACCCTACTGCTCTCCGCCCGGGGGGCCCTTTCCCAATAAAATCTCTTGCTTTGTTAGCACATGTGTCTCCTTGGTCAAGTCATTTCCGAGTGGTAGACAAAAGCCCAGTTTCTGGGCCTGTAAGGGGCCCCTCTTCCTGCAACACATGGGGCTACAACTGAGCAACTGAACAACAAATACGTTGTTTCTTTACCAGCTGAGCCATAAGGGAAGCCCAAGAACCCTGGAATGGGTAGCCTCTCCCTTCTCTAGCAGATCATCCTGACCCAGGAATCAAACCGAGGTCTCCTGCATTGCAGGTGGATTTTTACCATCTGAGTTATCAGGGAAGCCCGTATGGGATAAGTATATATATAGAGAGATATAAGTCCTTTATCAGGTAAGCTATCTGCACATATTTCCCCCAGTCTGTGGATTAGCTTTTCATTTTCTTTCACAGTTTCTTTCAAAGAGGAGGTGTTCTTAATTTTGATAAAAACCAATTAAGGTTTTTCTTTTATGGATCTTGTTTTTGGTATCATATGTAAGAAATCTTTGCCTAATCCTAGGACACAAACATTTTCTCCTACATGTTCTTCTGTGAGTTACTTTTTATATATGGTGAAAGCTTTGGACAAAGTTCTTTTTTTTTTTTTTTGAGTGGGGGAGTATGGAGGAGAACCTACGGATATTCAATCACTCTAGACTATCCTTTCTCCACTGAGTTGCCTTTGCAGTTTTGTCAAAAATGATCTGACCATATTTGTTTTTATTTACCTCTGAATTCTTATTTTGTTACATTGATCTATTTGTCCTTCCTGACATTTTCTTATTATTTACTGTAGCTTTATAATGTCTTGAAGTCAAATAATGTAAGTCCTCTAATTTTGTCCTTTTTCCAAGTTGCTTTAGTTACTCTAGGTTCTTTGCTTTACCATATGAATTTTACAATAAACTTGTCCATTTCTACCAAAAAAAAAAGTCTGCTGAGATTTTTGAACTGGAATTGAATTAAATCTATAGATTAAATTGGAGAGGAATGAATATCTTAACAATATAAAGTCTTTCTATTCATAAACATGGAATATCTCTCCACTTATTTAGGTCGTTTTGTTGCAGGAAGGCGGACCCCTTCCAGGGCCCGAAACTGAGCTCTTGTCTAACACTCGGAAATGAATTGTCCGAGGAGACACATGTGCTAACAAAGCAAGAGATTTTATTGGGAAAGGGCACCCGGGTGGAGAGCAGTAGGGTAAGGGAATCCAGGAGAACTGCTCTGCCGCATGGCTCACAGTCTCAGGTTTTATGGTGATGGGATTAGTTTCCGGGTGATCTTTGGCCAATCATTCTAATTCAGTCTTTCCTGGTGGTGCACGCATTGCTCAGCCAAGATAGATGCTAGGCGAGAGGGATTCCGGAAAGTAGACGGATACACGGTGTCTTCTTTAGACCTTTCCCTAACTCTTCCAGTTGGTGGCGGCTTATTAGTTCTGTATTCCTTATCAGGATCTCCTGTCATAAAACAACTCATGCAAATAGTTACTATGGTGCCTGGCCAGGGTGGGCAGTTTCAGTGTGCTTCCCCTAACAGTTTTAATTTCTTTTTAAGTTTTGTAGCTTTCAGTGAAAAAATTTTGCACATATTTTGTCTGTTTTTTTCCCTATGTATTTCACATATTTTTTTATCATAATGTGCTATTTTTATTTCAATTTCTGGTTATTCACTGTTATGTGAAATAAAAATATCTCCTACCATATTAATGAACAGGGAATGTCACAGCCATCAGCTATTTCTGGCCTCCAAATGTGAATGAGGGCTCCCAAAACTGCAATCCAGGAGATGCTGCCACCCCCACAGTGACTGCTGAGGAGCTGGGGGAATGCAAGAAACAAGATGAACAAGGAAACGGGATTTGGCCCCAGGTAGCTGAAGTGCATGTGAGGGAAATGAATTCAGTGAGCCCAGAGGCTTGCATCTTCCCATACACAGAATACTAAATTCCTTAACTTGATACCTGATCTTTGATGTTCAGACTGCCTGCTCCCTTTGTTGCAAACTTGTATATAGCCTGATTGCTCCCCACGTCCTTGGAGTAGTTTTCTCAGAGCTACTGAGATGCTGTCTCCCTGGCTCAGAGTCCTAAACATCCCCACCAAATAAACAACTCTACTTTCAGCTTGTGACTCTATTTTTTAGTCAACAGTATATTAACATGCAATTGTTTTTGTATAGCAATCTCGTATACTGCTTCTTAGTTTTAGTAGCTTCATGTAAATTTCAAAGGATTTTTCTATAAATGTCAAATTTTGAAAACTGCTTTTTCTCTGCATCTATTGAAATGATCATATAGTTGGGGTTTTTTTAGCCTGTTAATATGGTGAATTGTACTGATTGATTTTTGATGGTAAAACAACCTTGCATTCCTTTGGCAAACCAACCCTATCTGATTGGGTTGTTTAGTCCTTTTTTTTTTTTTTTTTTAAACTGGGTTTACATTTGATTTGCTAAAATCTTGTTACTTTCTCTGTCTCTAAGTTAGTAAGGGATACTGGTCTATAGCTTCCTTTTCTTGTCTTGTCTTTGTCTGGCTTTGGTGTCAAAACAATGTCCTTATGAAGTGAGAAGTAGTCCTTTCTTTTCAACTTTCTGGAGTAGCTTGTGGATAATTTGGTATAATCTTTTCCTTAGACATTCGTAGAATTCACCAGTGCTCTTTTCTGGGAAGTTTTTTGTTTTTTTTTTTTGCTCAATCTTTTAAAATCAACTTTACTGAAGTGTAAATTGCAAGTAATAAAAATATACCTGTTTAAAGTGTTTAGCTTGATGATTTATATCAAATGTAGATCCCTTGTGACTGCTAGTACATTCTGACCCTGAAATTTCCCTTGTGCCCTTTTATTGTCAGTCCCTACTGGAAAATGTCTAATTTAAAATATAATTTATCTAACTGATTTAGAGTTTTCAGATTATCTATTTCCTTTTGAATGAACTTTGTCAATTTTTGTTTAAGAAATTTAATCG